>CM074734.1:125882415-126207415 GCA_037367245.1 Phrynocephalus guinanensis | reverse complement strand
CTAAGGCTGGTAGCATTGTCCACACACAGAGAAGTGAGCGAATATATAAAAACAAGAAATTGCTTTTTGAAGAACTTTTTTTGAAGATCAGTCAAAGATGGCAGGGAATGATTGTGTTTACTCAGACCCAGATTCCAAAGATTGAAATCCCATATACCCAGATATTCTGTTTTGAATATGGAAAATGGCAGGGGACATGCATGTGTCTTCAATTAACATTACTGATTACAATTTCCTGAACGTCTGATTTAAAGAAGCATAAGACCAAACTAAGTAGCCCCTAGCTTGTTGTGGCATCCAAAGATGTCATGCAGGGCATGGCGCCTAGCTAATGTGTGTCCTGACACTAACATGTTCCCTTCTGTTCCTCTCACAAAGTATGAGAGGAACTCTGGGCTTACATTTTAGAGAAGAGTGTCCAACAGTGGATACCAGTGGAGGGCATCTTGTGGCCCTCCAGATGTTGCCAAAGTGGAATCCCTGTCAGCCTTGTCCAGTTGTGCCAGTGGTGAAAGATGACAGGAATTGCCTTCTAAGAACTTCTGGAGGAGCTACATTTGCCTCACCTCAAGTCTTCAGTCACTGAGAACAGCTCCTTGGAGGTTTCAGGCAGAATTCTTTCATTGTTCTCCCAACAGATACCAACAAGTGCCAGGAAGTGAATGAAAAAATATGTGTTCAAGCACTGAGCGTCTTCTCACAGGATTTACATCTTGAATTTACATCTGTTTGGATTTAAGGAGAGCAAAAATCGTGCTTTCCCTGATTGTGCCTTGGAGCGGCAGAAGGCTTCACAGGAGTCTCAAGGGAGCATGGAATAGGTAAATTTTTGAGCTGCTGTCTCTATAGAGTCTGCTGTCTCTATAGAGTCTAATAGGCAGTGAGACTACTTGTCCCATGCTCCTTTATAACAAAAGTCATTTTCTTTTTAATATATCTGGATGCTCACCTTCTGCCCCACACTCCCCACATAAAGCACACACTCTCTCTCCATTGGCTGCACTCGAGAAGACACAATATAGGGCAATTTTAAATGTCTCTCTTGTATGAGAAGTGCTGAAATGTGCTTTGGTAAAGACAAGTGTCCTGTTTGCTTAATGCACAGGCTTTGCGTGCAAGCCAAGTCTGACACCTCATTTCAGATCTCCGCTGACAGAGCATTCTAACTGCAATTATGAATATTGTATATAAATTGGTGTGGATGGGAATTAGCAAAGTTTTCAGTCAATAATCATGTGAATAGTAAAGTGATCACAAACATGGCGGTGGTGAACACAGTACCCTTTCAGCCACTGGTTCTTGAATCTTTCAAAAGAGGACTTACTGAGAATGATTTAAAAAGAAAATCTTTACTTTTAAAGATGCTCTTGGGTTGCTCAAGCCTGCAGTGGGCCAGACCAGGCCAGTGGGTTGTCTAGGAGAAAGAGACGGGGGGCATTTTTTTTTTTACAGCTAGCCATTGCTGCTTGGCTGGTGTGCATTGTTTTTCCTCAGAAGGTCAGATTCATTGGAAAGAGATTGCAGCGTGTTTCAGCAAACCTGGACTGGGCCTCCGCTGTTGACCTATATCCACTTGGAGAACCTGGCTTTGCTCACACAGTTCTAGCAGGAAGTAAGAGAGAGCAACAGCCAAAGAACAAAAAACAAAAACAAACTAGAAGCGAATTACAGAATGAATGCATCCAGGATTAACAGAGAATTTTATGACTGCTCATAGACTGTATTGCTTACAGCAGGGGTGTCCAAACTTTGTCCCTCGAGATGTTTTGGACCACAACTCCCACAGTGCTTTGTCATTGGCAATCTAGGCTTGTAATTCTGGAAGCTGTGGTCCAAAACATCTGGAGGGCCAAAGTTTGGACACCCCTCGCTTAAAGGAACCCCTCGGGTCTGTGAGTCCATCTTCAAGTAAAAGGAAATTGACAGCTAAAGCACAAGTGGAAATCCAGCCTCTGTTTAAAAACCATGGATGAAGAAGAGGCCGTCCATTCCACTTCCTGTCAGCGTTATTGTAAGAAGCTGTTCCTAATGTTTAGGTGAAATCTCCTTTCGTCTAACTTGAATCCACAGCTTTGCATCCTCCTCAGTGGAGCTACAGAAAACAAGCCTGTGCTAGCTTCCACGTGACAGCCCTTCAAATATTTACAAATGGCTATTCTATTTTCCTCTTCTCCAGATTAAACACACCCAGCTCTTTCAGCCATTCTTCATCATGCGGTTTAGCTTTCAGATCTTCTATCCACCTGGTTGCTGTCCTCTGAATATGGCCCGGCTTGTCAGTATTCTTTTATAATTTCATAACATATGTTTTTTTTTAAAAAAAATGTACGAAATGAACCACTTACAAAATGGTTCGTGGGGGGGGGGTTGGAAAGTGGCGGTGGGACACATTTTTTTAAAAAGCCCCGGGGTTTTTAATAAACGTTCCCCCCTTCCCCAAGCCCCACCTATCAGCTGATGGGCGCTGTGGGGGGGGAAGGTTTTCCCCCCACCCCAGCACCCATCAGCTGGCAGGCGGGGCTTGGCAGTTTATAGATGGAATGAAACTGTTAATTTCAACAACAACCCCCACCATTTTGTTTCATCTGTAATGAAATGCTGCTTCCTCGTGTCATTTCGTTTAATTTTGTTACCTAATGACACAATGAAACAGCATTTCTTTTTTCGTTTTGTGCCCTTCCCTACTGGACACAATCTCTCAGGTGACGTCTGACTAAAGCAGGATAGAACTGCCTTATTGCTTCCCTTGAAGCAAACAGATACTGCATTTGCTTCCCAACAACAACAACACCCTAGATCCTTTTCACACGTGATACTGCCAAGTCAGCTGTCACACATCCTATATTTGTGTATCTACTTCCCCCCCCCACCGCCTAAATGTTTCATTTCAAATGCCACAGTTCCTTTGTAACCGCCAGCATGACAGGTAAGTTGTGGACAGAGCCTCGTGTCGCAGTGGTTAAATGCCTGTACTGCAGGTAAAACTGTGCTCACGACCTGGGTTCAATCCCTGGTATCACGCTCAAGGTTCACTCAGCCTTCCCAGTCGGTAAAATGAGCTTGCTGGGGGGGGGCAATGTGTAGCCTGCACACTGTAATTAAAATTGTAAACCGCCCAGAGACTTGTAGTGGTATGGCATGACTTTGCTTTTTGCTTTGATGATGGCCTGAGGGGAGGAGGGAGGAAAGCAAGAGAAGAAGGAAAGAAGGCTGACAGTGGAGGTGTGGCCAACAAGGAGAGGGCAGTATTTATATTATTTATTTATTTACTTATACATTTATATACCTCCCATCTTCCTGAAGGAACCCCAGACAGTTTACAACAATAAAATAAAAAGTAGGGGAGTAAGTCACAAAAGCAGCTGTGAGGTCGAGGGCTCCGACTCACCAGAGGTCCTAGCCCATGTCAAGCATATCTCTGGGAAGAGACCGGGGGAAGAAGGCTGGAGAGCCACTCACCCGGAACAGGAAGAGGCAGTCCCCAGACCTGTAGGGTGAAGCACAGAGGCCCTGGGGGTCCTCCCAATGATGGGAACATAGGTGGGGAAGGGAAGTCAGAACTGGTCTCGTAGGCAGAGAGAAACCACCACTGTCTCACTCCACCCTCCCTTGCCTGTGCCCTAGGGGCCATCTGTGCCTTAATGGGCCAAGGAGGGCAAGTGCCTTGAGGACAGGCTCCTTGGGGATTTCACTCCAGCCTGGCAGGGCCCAGTCTGACCAGAAAGTGGAAAGGGATCAATCTTGTTTATAGTCACTTTTCCCCCAGGCCAGCACAAGAGTGGCATTTTCCAAGGAATGGCAGCTGTCCCACCAGCAGTTACCTGAGAGGAGTAGGAGTGGAACCCAAGGCTGGACATCCTTGATGACCCAGGCCCTTATACAGGTTGGAGAGCAAATTGTTAGCTTATTGGAAAGGTATCCGATTATGCAGCTCCAGTCGCTAGATGCCACACCCGGCCCTAGATGCCTACTTCACAGAGTTGTTTGCTAGGGGCAGGGCCACAATCATGGTCTACGTCACTTGGGGCAAACATGGATTCTCCACCCCACATCCCCAGCAGGGGTGTGTGCAGAATAATAATGAGTACAAATATTTGATCACATATCCCTCTGCGCACCCTACCCCAGTTGTGACTCTGGTCTGGAGGGAGTGTCCTCTCCCCCCAGTTCTGAGGTGTCAACTCCTCAGAGCTGGGAGTACCACTGCCATCATCTGACTGGGCAACAGCATGCAGGAGGCAAATATTGTCCAGTGGGTCAACTTCTCATCTGGGCCAGCGCTTCCCTCTACCTCCATTTGCTGGCTATGACATAACGTGTCGCTCAGAGAGCATGGAACAAATGGCATCACTTGGAAATCTTCGAGTCAATGGAAGCCTTTCTCCCAGGCCCATGAGCTCTGAGTGTTTCCCAATTCATTAAGGGGAATCAATCAATCAATCAATCAATCAATCAATCAATCAGTATGGTTCTGTGATTTCCAGTTATAAAGCTGTGAATCCATAGGTAATAGATTTGAAAAGTTTGTAACTAGGCTCTTGAAAATGCAAAGCTGGCAGCTTTATGCAGCAGATACGTGAAATACAGATGTATATTTATGCTTTTCCCTTCTGTAGATCTTGCTCAGGGTAAACTGTAAGGAACGAGAAAGGACATAACATTTTTGCTTTCTTCCAGGTCCAAATTTTGGAATTTATGCCAAATGCCGATTTGAAAAGAAGCAACAAAATTCTGAATCTCTCTGAATGAGATGGGCAAATATATTAATTTTATTTCTTCTGCATTTGATTTTTTTTTGTAAATTGTGCCAATGTTGTGCAGTTGATGGACAAACCCATTAAACTCATGCTGTCATGAGTCCTAATTGCTGAACATTGTGAGAATGTTGTTTTTGTACAGCCATCAACTTTTTTTAAAAAGTCTGATTTAAATCGTTCCCAGTTATCAGATGTTGCATCTATTTCAAACTTATTTCCCCTGATATAGTCTATCATATGAATAAGCAAATGCTGGAAATCACCAGGAGATCGAAATGATTAGCATATATTCCAAATTACTCCTGCCTCATAGTAATCCAATTTTTTCTTCTTAGCAATATATATATTTGGTTGTCTTCTGTGTGGGAGGCTGTTTTAAATCAAATGCTTAAATAAAGATTATGGCAGTGGACTCAAGAATCTGCATAGCAGTAGAAATGTATAAACTTCCACTTCAGGCTCAGATTTCAAACCCTCTGGGTGATCCACGAAGTTCAGGAAATGTGGAGGAGGGAAGGGGTGAAACAAGGACAATATATATATATATATATGCGACGCATTGCAGTGTAACTTTTGTTAAGACGTCAGGACAACACTACCAGGATCCCTCTTGACAATAAAACTACATACTTGGCGAGACATTGCTTGTAAAAATCCTCATCTGTGGACCAGGTGCAAGTCAGCGAAACATCCCGTTACCAGTCTGTCCTGCCAGATGGTTCAGTTAGTTGCAAGAGATTTCAAGGAAGAATTAGTTGTTTCAGCACTGGGCTGAACACAGTAGAATGAAATTTAACAGCGATTAGTGCAAAGTTCTACTCCTGGGTGGGCAGGTGGGTGGGGAACCAAACACACAGCTACAAGATGAGGGAGACTTGGATCAGTAATATTGCAATTGAGAAGGATGTACTGATTAGATATCATCTTGAGTACTGTGTCCAGTTCTGGAAACCACACTTGAAGATGGATGCCAACAGACTGGAGGAAGTTCAGAGGAAGACAAGAAGAGGATCGGAAACCAAGCCCAGTGAGAAAGAATCGAAAGATCTGGGGCTTTTTAGCCTTGAGAAAAGAAGACTGAAAGGAAATAGGATAACCCTTTTCAAATACTCTACTTGAAAGGTAGTTATACAGAGGAGGGGCATAAATCTGATCAGAGTGCAAGAAACATAAATAATAGGTTGAAGTTACAAGAAGCCAGCTTTTGGCTGAATATCAGGGAAAAAACTTCCTGTCAGAGCAGTATGACAATGGAATCAATTACCCCAGGAGGTCGTGAGTGCTGCAACGCTGGAGGCATTCAGGAGAGAATTTGATGGCCAGCTGTCAGATCTACTTGGATCGAGATTCCTCCACTGAGTGAGGGTGTTGGACTTGATGGTCTCATAGGCCCCTTCAAACTCAATGATTCAATGGTTATATGATTCCTTTTAGCCAATGAGGGCGGATCAAAAATTGCTTGTTTGTTTGCAGTTTAGTTTTTGAAGACTAGAAGAAGCCGTTCATTCTGGTTGCCTCCTAAAAGACGTGCAATGGCTTCTCAAGGGCTTTTAGGGTAACTGAACTGTTTTGCCTGCGAAATGATGTCACTTGGCAGACAGAACTGTTTAATGGGTTGTGTCATGCTGAATATTTACAGCAGTGGCCAGATGGCACTGATAATGACAATTTCATCTTGCTCCCTGCTGTCACAGCATGGAGTGGCAGAAGGTTCTGCTTACTAATGGGTCTGTCATAGGACTAGAATAATGTGTCTCTTGAAGGTCCTGGTTTTGTCTCTAATCAGCAGCAACCAGAAACACGAGAAACCATGATTTTCCAAAGAACTTAAGCACCGTGTTGCTGGAGAACTCAATGGGGCCATGAGAACACGAGTTACTTGGGGACCAGATAGAATGGGTGCCAGATCCCAACACTGGAAGGATACCTTCTGTTATGGCCACAAGCGTGGGAAGCTTTTTTTAAAAAAGGTTTTATTAATGTAGCTTCATAAAAACAGAAACACTATACAGTACTGTATAGCTTTTTGTGTTTTTCAGATTCTGAAAATTATATGGGTTCCTTTCTTCTCGGCTTTGTGTGGTTTCTTGCTCAACAGGTAGGCCTTAGAGGTATCTAGTCAGAAATGTACCATAAGAGGAAAAAACAGCCCAACAGCAATGCTTTCCGTATTCTATGTGCATTTCTAATGTGTGGGTGGTGAGGAGTTCCTGGGACTCCATGTGCTTCCCCAGAATTCAGTTGACACATTTCTTTGAATATTCAGGGTGAGGTTTCCATCACTGTGGTGCCCCAGTCCTGCTGGGACTATCATTGTGCTCCCTTGACAGTTTTGCCAATCAGCTGTTAAAGGAAACAAGCCATGGATGTTGCTCAGATTGACCCAGCAGTTCAGTCTCAGGGATGTATAATTAAAGGACATAGCAAAAATGTGAGCTGTTAATCATTACCATGCTGGCTGCAAACCAAAGCAATTATTAGAGGCCACCCAAGGGAGTCAACGGAGCCATCTGTTCTGGCATTCAAGCAGGTTGTTGGACCGGGGCTTCAGAAAGTTATACATATAGTTTAGAAAGTTATACATATGTTTTTGGATTTCAACTCCTAAAATAAATACCCCAGCCAGCTTGGCCAGGGAAGTGTAGTCTTTAAAAATCATTCCTCTCGAGCTCCATGGTGGGCGTATGCCTTTTGGGGTATGGAGTCAAGGGTTTCCATCCACTCCCTTTCTCTTGTGCCCCATTTAGCTTCTCTTATGGTTGCCACCTTCATCCCTGTTCTTACACTTACCTCTGTCGTATAAAGTGTGGGCTTCTCAGAACAAGAACCCAGGGTTTAAGAACACAGCACGGAAGGCAAATGGAGAAAGAGCCACAAATGATTAACCTTGATCAGGATTGGGAAGTGACAATAATGCCTGCCTGCCATTGGAAGGTCAAGAGGGGTTTTTCCTATTTCTGTGTTTGAAACTCCAAGAGCAGCCTTTAATTTCAGAAGTCTCAGCCTCGGCATGAATGATGAACTTCTTGCTAGCGGTTAAATATAGCCCACCAAAACATGGTCTAGGGATGGAAATAAGAAGAATATGTAATTCATCGCTCCCATAGAGAACGTGCTTCCCTTGGCTTTCAGCGAGGGGGAAGGGGAACTGTTGTCATTTTGGCATGTCATATGATCGAGAGCTCTTGTAAAGCCCCAAATGGAGCAACAACATCATAAAAGAGACGGATGATCTGGTGGCATGGGTATTTATGAAATATCCGGTTATAGGACTGTGCCGGGAACACTGTAAATCCTGGCAGTCAGGGCTTGACAGATTTGGGAAAGTTTGAATGTGCAAAAAACCTGATGACAATTTAAAAGAATTTATGTGAATGGAATGTTTTTTGAAAGCTATCTCCATATTTATATACTGTTTGTCATTCACATGAAGACAGCATGACCTCTGTTAACAGAAGCTGGCAGAGGCTAACTAGATCTGTCAGACTCAGCACAAGAGTGTGGGGTGTGTGGCAGTGTTCCTTCTCCATGACTGTTCTGTTGATACACTATATGGGTCTGAGGAGTGGTGCCTAATCACCTGCATGGCCAACTTGACCCTTCTCTTTCTGGAGCAGTGATCATCCCCTCTTTCCCTCTGTAGAGCCCCAATTGCTCAGTGGTTAAATGCCTGTACTGCAGGTAAAACTGTGCTCACGACCTGGGGTTCAATCCCAGGTAGCTGGCTCATGGTTGACTCAGCCTTCCATCCATCTGAGGTTGGTAAAATGAGTACCCAGCTTGCTGGGAGTGGGGTGGGGCAATGTGTAGCCCACATACTGTAATTAAAACTGTAAACCCCCAAGAGACAACTTGAAGAGGTATGGGATGGTATATAAGCATAACACATTCTTCAAACGGGAATTGAGGTCTTCTCCTTGGGCCAGCCCCAACACTGGGACGGGTGACATAGCATCCTCAGGGACAGTAAGAGTAATCATGTGTCCTCTTCTGAAGGTGTTTTTCATTTGTCAAGTCTGATATAAATAATTTCCAGGAGGATAATGAGGGACACTAGGTGTCCTGTCCACAGCAAACCCAGTAAACATATAGGCTAGCTGGTCCCAGTCTTTCTTACACAAGGAAAAATATATGTCACCTTTTTAAAATTATTAAAATAACTTCTAATTTCACATATCTGAATTTAAATTAGCTTATACAGTGGACCTTTGCATAACAAACGGTTTGTATAACGTAAAATTTGTACAACATAAAAATCCCAGAGATAGGGAAAATTTGCTTAACAGAATCGCCTATGGGACAAATCTGTACAACATAAAAATGGGATCTGGATTTGGGTACTACATGCTTTGATTTTAATGGATAGCATCTTTTTATTTTTACCTCAGGCAGTAAAATGTCTTGGGCTTGCTTCATCCGTCTATCAATCTGATCTTCTCTGTCTTAAATTCGCAGGGATCCAAGACTGGATTCCTGGGAATCTCAGGCCATTTGTAAGTCCTGATGAGATCAATTCTGCTATTAAGTCATGTCTCTCAAAATGGAAACCACGTTCATATGAAGAACAGTGCATTTAAAAGAAAGAGGATGATGCCTGATTGTGCCCACATTTTGTATACATACATGCAAAAGTAGATAACGCTGAAGCCGAATGGTGCTGGAGATGTGTCAAGGAAGCTGGCAGAATGAATAACAGATGCATAATCATACAGACCAAGAAGACATTTCAACAGATCTGATAAACGTCATCCATATAAATTGCATGAGTGCTGTCACCCTCGAATTAAAAAGCGTTTAGTGGAAGACTCCGGACTCCTTGTGGCTCGGGATTGATTGCCATGTAATTCTGGAGAGGACAGATTTCTGCAAGGTTGTTCCAGGGCAACTATTTATGTCAGCATGCCCTTAAGTGCTTTTTGTATTTGGACATATTCCACATAAAGTTAATTTTCATGTGCTGAAAACTTTGAGCCTTATAGGCATGAGTCCCACTTCTCTTGAACTGGATTAAAGTCAAGTAAGCATGACATTTTGATCAAGAAGGGCCTCTTCTGGGACAGCAGAATCACAGGAGCGCTAACCAGATGTTTTCATCATAATTTTTTTGGTACCCATTTATTTCTGAATATAGATAGATGGGTGTTTCATTTCGGAAGGGGACTGGTTCCAAAACAGAACCCAGTCCCACCCTCTGGAACAAAATCAGCCACTGTCTTATCTTGCTCTAGTTCACACTGGGCAAAAATCCAACCAGGAAGCAGCCTTTGATGCTTCATCTTTCCCTCTCCCTGGTGCTGGCGAATCAGACAGGGAGGCGGGATGATGTGTGTCCTTGCACAGCTTCTGATTGGGCAGCGCCAGGGAAAGGGAAAGACGACACATCGGAGGCTGCTTCCTGGTTGGAGTTTCACCCCATGCAACCCAAAGGAAGGGAAGCCAGTGGTTGATTTCATTGTGGTGGAACTGGGCTCTGAGCAGCACCTGTGCTGGTGTGTTTCGTTTTGGAACCAGTCCCCTTCCGAAATGAAATGCCCATCTCTATTTCTAAATTTTGGCACTCCAAAGTAGACTCCCTGGAAACAGATGATTCTTTAGTCCTGTATTATAAGCCTGAATTATAAGCCTTGCCCAGGAGTAGCTCAGGTAAGGGAACTGCTATTTAGTCTTGGCTGCTAGCAGCATAAAGGCAGTTCTAGGCTAATGCATTGCTTTCCAGAGTTCAGTGGGGCTAACTTTTAAATGAATAGTCAAAATGTAATAGAAATGCTCCAAGGACTTGCCATTTAAGAAACTAGCAAACAAACAAACCAGATAATAGAAGCAACAATGACTGAAGTGAACAGTGCATTGTTTGTAGGCGCTTCGGTGCTGATTTTGTTTTCCATATTAGTGTGGGATTTGGTTCTTTTGTCATATTTTGTATACTCAATCTTTTTTGCTTTTAAGCATTGGCTTCTATTGATGTAAGGGGCCTTGGGTTCTTTTCAAAGAGGAAGATGGGGTAAAAGTATTTTAAATAAACAAGTAACTCTGAGACTTCATACACATCATGTCCTTTCAGTTCCATGGATCAGAAAGAGGTTCTTGCAGGACCTGATAGGAAACCCCCACTCGTCCATAGATCAATCACTATGCTTCTCAAGCACAGAATTCAGAGTAAAATTACCTTCTAAATTTTGTTGCTTTAAGTGAAACATATAGGGACAGGTAAACCCAAAAAAACTAGAATGCCCCAATAATATGCAATGCCCACTTTATAAACTTTGTTTTTCCCTTTCCCCCAGCACACGTATTTTGAAGTCTATTACCTAAATTAAGGCAATTACAGCCCATATTTCTGCTCTCAGGGTTATAGCAAATCCACACTTCTCTCTTTCAGTGATTCCCAACCTTGATTTTGGACTACAACTCCCAGAAATCCTGCCCGGCACTGCAAGTAGAAGATTTAGTCCAAGAACATCTGGGGACTTAAGGTACTCATTGGGGATCTTGGCAGGTCTTTGGGTCCAAGTTCCAAGTCTGAGTTTGAGTCTTTGGTACCAAGTCCTGAGTCTCAAGACCCAAGTTTGAGTTTATTAGAAACAAGCCCTACCACCCATGGAAAAAGGAGGGGTGGAGTGGCTTTTAAGTCGTGAGTCATGTCTGAGTTACTGAAAAACAAGCAAACCCTGAGTTGAGTGTGACCTAGGCTGCTTTCACACAACCACTAAAATCCACTGCAAAGGGCTCACAGATGCAGAGCATAAAATCGTTTTTCCATGAGCAGCAGACATTTTAAAAAATTAAGTGCGACCATGCCCACTTAAGTGCGACCCAGCAAATTTTAAAAGTACCTGGACTCAAGGTGGTAAAATCCTTGTCGCTGTTCTGATGTGGATTTTAAACCATTACTCGAGTCTGTGGGAACACAGAAAATCCACACCAACAAAATTTTACCCCTGTTATGGTGTCTTTGCTGTGATTCTCAGCCTAGCTTTACACGACCCCTAAGATCCACTGGCCATTTAAGTTCAGACCAGCGATCTTAGGGGCTTGTCGCTCTTTCTATGTTCCCACCTCCTGCTGCTGCTGCTGCTGCTGCGGCTGGGGCTGGGGCGCGCGCCGGGGCGCGCCCCGCCGCCTCTTCTTCTTCTTCCTCCTCCTCCTCCCCGCCGGGCCTGGTGTTTCTCTTCAGCTGCGGCCTCCAGCTCAGCAGAGCCTTGGCTGCCGCCCCCCTTGTTGTAGCCGGGGTCGCCCCAGCCGCCGCCGTTGCTGCTCCTCCGCCCGCCGGACGACGACGCGGCTCCTCCCCCTTTCCCGGGACATCAAAGGAACGCGGCGTTCCTTTGAATGCGGAGGGAGCGGATGGAACGCCGCGTTCCTTTGATGTCCCGGGAAAGGAGGAGGATCCGCGTCATCGTCCTCCCCGCGCCGGCGGGCGGAGGAGCAGCAGCGGCGGCGGCCGGGGCGACCCCGGCTACAACAGGGCGGCGGCAGCCGAGGCTCTGCTGGGCTGGAGGCCGCAGCTGAAGAGAAACACCAGGCCCGGCGGGGAGGAGGAGGAGGAGGAAGAAGAAGAAGAGGCGCGCGCCCCAGCCCCAGCCGCAGCAGCAGCAGCAGCAGCAGCAGCAGTACCGGGGATCCCGGTGGAGGGTGACCTGCCGGATTAAATCCGGACCAGGTTGAAATTCACCCTCCACCAGCAGGTACAAGAAAACTGCTGCTTGGTCACGCTTTGTGGGCGGGGTCGCACTTAAATGTCTGCAAAGTCCGGAGCTGGTGGGAAAACATTTTTAAGGTACGGACCTTGCAGTCATTTGCGGCGGACCTTAGGGGTTGTGTGAAAAGGCCCTCAGTTGTGGGATCAAAATAGTTGCGGATTTTCACAATGCAACCATGGGAACATCCGATCTGTGACATCAACCACGTGACCGCTCTCTCTCTCTCTCTCTCTCTCTCTCTCTGTGTGTGTGTGTGTGTGTGAGAGTGAGTGTGAGAGAGTGAGAGAGAGATCTGAATCAAAGTTTGCTGCAGATTTTAATGGTCGTGTGAAAGCATGTCTCTGGTGCAGCTTAAGTTCACTTGACAGTGCATCCCATATAAGTCAAGTCCCCATCCCTGGGAACCATTGGTCTAAGGAAAACAAAAGAGCACAGGGCATTTCTTTAGAATTCCCCACCTAGTGGGCTAAACTAATTAGTTACACAGGAGTTACCCTGAATATAGGAAGTGAGGAATGATCCTTGCTGGACTTGGGAAGATACATATAGATTTTATTGCAGAGATTTGTGCAGGCGCTCCAGTTTTGAAGGACTGCTTTCATTCCAGATTTAGGAGGTACAGGGGATGTTGATGTTATAAAGAGCAGGCAACAAAAATTAAATGAAATAAATTGCTTTGGAGGACAAAACAGATACCGTAAAGTGCTATCGCTATCACAGCAGCAGCAGACTGCATCTTAAAAAACATCCCCCGCCCCCAAGAGCCCATAAGAAATGGAGTCTGATAACCAAAGTAATGCAGACTGGAGTGAGCTTCAAAAAATAATAATCCCATTGATGGCTGACCAAAGTCTGGAAAACAGCAGGCAACGTGAAAGGATTGCAGACTACACAAACATGTCTCAGCAGCAAGTTTAAATACCAGGGGCCATCAACCTTCCCTTCAAGGTTACAAAATAAAGGCTTCTAATCTCTAAACCATTTTAGTGGTGATGACTATCAGTGGTGAAAAGTGATTGGATAGGTTGTGTTAGGAAACAAGGATGAGTCAAACATAAAAGGCTGTCTCCAGAAGCAAGACAAAACTCAAGCTGAGTACCTAGTTGGTCAATCCAGCATGGGAACAGGAGAACTTGGCTTTTTTCGAAGACAGAGATCTCTGAAAATTTCCTGGCTCTGATTCATTCTCTGTCCCACGTGTTCCTCCTGTGGCTGCATAAATGTCAAAATCCAGGCTGATATGTATGGAACCCTCTCCATTTTCTCCACCCCACAAAGTACACTGATTCCAGGATGTGGCTTTTATTTTTCCTCAGTGTGTTGGTTTTTCTTTTCTTTTCTCTGAAGGGCTATGGCTAACATTAAACAAGATGCTGTGAAAATGCTTCCCAGTGACTCAGAATCCAAATCTGTGGCCTTGCTGTTGGCCCTTGTGTGTAGCATGGTTTCCTTACAGGAAAATTGGTCTAGCTGTACAGGAGACTGCCTTGTAACAGGGTAGACTCCCCTTCACTGGAGGTTTTTCAACAGAGGTTGAATGGCCAAATGTCAGGGATGTTTTGGATTAACGATGGCCATTTCATTTTGGAAGGGGCCAGGTTCCAAAACTGAACATGGCAGCACAGCTGCCATTTGGAACTAGGACCCAGCTTCCAGGCAGAGGTGTTGTTATGGTTTTCAGAGACTGGGGACAAAGTCAGTTTTTTGCACACACACCCCGGACCTTTCCAAGATAGGTGACTTTACCCGCCCTCCCCCCTTTTTTGCTTGATGTGCAATACCTGGAACTGGAGGCTGCTTCCTGTTTGGAGTTTCGCCCTGCACGACCCAAAGGAATGTAAGTCAGTGGTTGATTTCATTCCAGAGGCTATGTTCCAGTTCTGATTGGCAGCTGTGCTGCCATGTTTCGTTTCGGAAACAGACCACTTCCGAAATGGAACACCCATCTCTAGTGCAGACATTTTGCTTTGGCAATAGGTTGACTAAATGACTCTTTTTACTCCTCCCAAATATGCAGCTCTTCTATTGTTATTTAGTGACTTTAAAGTGTTAGGAAATGATGGTATTTTGATCACATTTCTAGCAGTGAATGTTGATATTAAAACACGACATGGGACAGTAAGGTGGGACCATCTTCCACGGTATGGATTCAACCAGTTAAAAAAAATTAAATGAATTATTTCCCTTGAAGGACCTTGGCGGCGGCCTAAAGAATCATCTCTCTTAAATCAGCGTAGAATAACAGAGCTCTGGGCACATGAATAATACAAGTATTTGGCTCATAATTTCATGTCAATGTTTCCATGGCAGTAGCACCTACATCAACAGAGAAAGTCAGCCACCCTGAACACAAAGAGATTACTTTTCATCTTTGTTGTGGAGAAACTAGATTGAAGTATGGTTAGACCTGGTTTAAAACATAGACCAATACTGGATTTTTTCAATGCAGAGCAGAAGAACAATTATACAGGTGTCCCTACCACCACTCTAGCAGGCTTCCTGTCATGTGCCTATTCTGGCACTCATTGCAAAATCAGTTGTGGCACCTCTTGAACCACGAGGAGCCTACTGGAGCAGGAGTGGGGAACACTTACATGACTGCCCTTCCATACTCAGCATATAAGTAATAAAATACTGGTCTGACCTTTTCAGATCTGAAGCCAGGGGCTGATTCATGCAAACACCAGGATTAGAAGACCTCAGTACTAAGTGATGTATGAATTCATCACCACTGATCAGAGAGCATAGTGAAAGAACTTTAATAATACACAAACATTTGGCTGGCCAGTAGAGATGGGCATGACCAGGAGAAATGACGTTTCGAGTTGTCGTTTGTTGGGACGGGTCCATTTCGGGTCGTTTCCGTTTGTCGCAGAAATTTTCAAAAATTTGTCGTTTCCATTTGTCGTTTGTCATTTGTGTTGGGGTTGGGGTTGGGGTTGGGGTAAGTGGGCTCTTGGAGGCACCTCTCTGGGTGCCTCTGACGTCTGACCCACTAAGAAGGGAAGGGAAGGGAAGGGAAGCGTTTCGCGTTACCACCGCGTACCATACATTATGTTAGGGTTGGGGGGTAAGTGGCAGAGGCACCTCTCTGGGTGCCTCTGACTCACTAAGAAGGAAAGCATACTGGCGTACTGGCGTACAGGTTAGGGGTAGGGGTAGTGGGCTCTGGCTGGGAGGCACCTCTCTGGGTGCCTGTGACCCACTAAGAAGGGAAGCGTACTTGCGTATGGATCTGGGTTAGGGTTGGGGTTAGGGTAAGGGCTAAACTTAGGGTTACGGTTAAGGTTAGGGTGGGTTAGTGGGCTACACCTCTGGGTGCCTCTGACCCACTAAGAAGGACAGTGTACTGGCGTATGGGTTAGGGTTAGGGTTAGGGTTAGGGTTAGGGTTAGGGTTAGGGTTAGGGTTAGGGTTAGTGGGCTTTTTATGCCCTCTGGCACATCCAGAAGTCTCAGTCAAAACCTGGCCATGCAATTGGTGGAATGGGTCCAAAAATGTGCATGGTCCCATCCCTTGGCCAGCCCATCATTGCGCAGGTGTAAAAAAATAAAAATAAAAATAAAATAAAATAAAATCAATGGAGACGTTTTATTGCAATAAAAACCCACTGCTGCTACTACAAAAAATCAGGCATTTAAAATACCTAATTTTCAAATGTTTCTGTGGTGCTTTGGTGGGTTTTTGGACCATGATTTAAAAATAAATATTGCGGTCACCATTTTGGATCCCCCCCACTGCATGGCAAATGGAGACGACGAGGATGCCCCCCCCCAGCCTGGTACCAGCAGCCCAGGACAGGAGAGGGGGGTGTAGGCCGGGGACACCCCCCCCCCAGAAACCACCCCTCTCTGGTAGGTGCCCTCACTGAGGCAGGCATATTTTCGCCTGCTTTTTTGGCCGGGAATCGGTTTTTTTTTTAATTTTTAAAAACTTTTTTTCTGTGCTGCTTGGCATCGCGCGATCGCCGCGATGCCATGAATGACAACAAAAAATCAGACCCAATTTTTCTTTTTTGGTTCGGGTTCGAGCTGGAGCGGAGTAATTCTCGTTACCGTTACCCGTTACGTAACGATAACGAGAACCGAAAACGGAAACGAGAATTTTGCCGCTCCGCGCCCATGTCTACTGGCCAGTGAGTTAGGCATCTGGTTGTAGGCCAGAGGTTTGGAGTTTAATTCCACATTGTGTCTCCAGGGAGAAGAGGCCAGCCTGTGTAGCCTTGGGCAAGCCACATCATCCCAGGGTGCCACCAGAAGAAGGGACTGGTAAACCACATCTGAGTACTCTCCAACTAGAAAAAAGGGTCACCATAATTCAGAATTGACTTGATGGCACACTATGAGGAGGAGGAGGAGGAGGAGGAGGAGGAGGAGGAGGCGGCGGCGGCAAACTTTTAAATGAAATCAGTTCTACCTTTCAGTCAGAATCCTCTTGCTGCCCCTGTAAGGTTTATGTAACTTGCCACAGCTAATTGTAGCTAATTGATGATATCCTGGGGTGCATCTTGGTTATGTACCTATAGATGTGCCCAAGTACACAGCTAAGATGTGCTCTGGTACCACATTAATTAGTGAAGTTAGTTGCAGCAAATTTCAGACTTTTTGCAAACTCCTATAGCTTTCTGTCCGTTTTATCTGAAGCATGAAAAGATAAGGCAATCTAGCTAATGCTTAACTACTGCCTCTCTTTTCTGGTATGTTTCAGGACAACAGTTCAAAGTGGCATGCAAGTCTCAAGAATTTTTGACCTGGCTACTTAATAGCCAGCCTCTTCAGTATTAGACTGCATAAAATCATTTGTTTTCTGTGATCTTTCTTTGCATTCCCCTTTTATCTGAAATTCGGGTAGTTATAACCAAAGAAATGGCTTTCTTGGTTGTCACTCAGATCTGGAAGGATGCCACCATAGAAGCTTGCTATTTATTTATTTATTTATTTTAGATAAAAAAAATTTTTAATAAATTTTTATTGGATTTTTAAGGGGGGGACAAAGGGAAGGAGTAAGGGTAAGAGGAAAAAGAAAAAAAAAGGGGGGGGAATACAGTTTTTTAAGACTTACATTGAGTATATCAAGCAAAATAGAAATAATAATTAGACATGTTGCTAAAATTGCCAGATGTTATCACAATACTAATAAATTTGTTACTTCTTGCCATCTTTCCCGAAAAATCTCGTCGTAGTCTCCCTTTAGATAACCAGAGAGTTTATCAATTTCGATGCATTCTCTTATCTTTCCATGAAGATCCTTCTCTGTTGGCGTGATTGGTTGTTTCCAAAGTTTCGCGTACAGTATTCTTGCAGCAACAATTACATGATGAAGTACATATCTCTGATCATAGGATCATAGGAAATATTTATATCTACTATATTTAACAGAAATAGTTCTGGTCTAAACTCTATTTTAATTTTCAAAGATCTTTCTAAGAAAAGTTTTACCATGTTCCAATACGCCTTAGCTTCTTTAGAAGTCCACCACATATGATAAAAGGTTCCACAGTCATAATTACATTTCCAACATTTAGGTGAACAATTGTACATCTTGGATAAACGATGAGGCGCGAAATGCCATCTATAAAACATCTTATAACAATTTTCCTTGAACGAAATAGATTTAAAGATTTTAACTGTGTTCCACAGAGAGTCCCATTTATTTAAATGAATAGTATAGCCTAAGTTTTCTGCCCATCTTATCATACAGTCTTTAACTAGTGTATCAATCATTTTTTCATTTAACAATATGCTATGGAATTTACTAAGAAGCTTGGAGTCACCAGAAGAAAGTATTTTATCAAATGAGGTATCAGTAGTCATAAAACCACCCTCTTTGGAAAGCTCTTTGAAGTGTGAATGTATTTGTTGATATTTCCACCAATCCAGATTATAACCCTCTGATACTAATTTCCCTAGTGGTTTCAATGAGAAGTCATCATTCAGAAGGTGTCTGTAAGTTATAACATTTGAGATTCCACTTGCCTGGGAGCTGTAAATTGCTCCCAGTGGGGATAGCCACATAGGTGCTTTGAAATAAAATTGTTTTTTGATCATTAACCATATTTTAACTAAGGCATTCCTTATCCAGTGCTTTTTAAAGAGGGTAGGTAAATTTCCCCTATGCCACAAATAGTGATGCCAGCCCTTATCAAGACCATAACTCTCAAGCTGCGATATTCTTTTATTTGTCATCAAGATCCAATCCTTAATCCAAGTCAAGGCGGCAGCCTTGTAGTATAGTACCAAATTAGGAAGGGTAAAAACCACCAAATTTGGTTCTATCCTGCAAATAAATATTTTTAATCCTTGCTTTTTTCTTTTGCCATATAAATATACGTATACTTTTTTCCAGATCTGAAATAATCTTAAAGTTTGGCAATATAGGCAGAGATTGAAACAAAAAAAGTAGTTTAGGTAAGACATTCATTTTAACTGCAGCGATTCTGCCCATTAAGGATAGCTGAAGTCTTGACCAAGTTTCGAGGTCAGCTTTGATTGTTTTTATAACGTTGACATAATTGTCTTTGAATAAAGAGTTACATCGGTTAGATATAGTAATACCCAAGTATTTTACCCTATTTGAATGTTGAAAACCAGATTGATTTACCAGTTTTTGAATCATGGATGGAGTCATATTTTTAGTTAGAACCAATGTTTTTTCTCTATTCACCTTTAATCCAGAGATTTTAGAATATGCCTCCAGAGTCTTTAGAAGTTCTCCGGAGGATGTCTGAGGGTTCTCCATGATAACCATCAGGTCATCTGCAAAGGCTTGTACCTTATAAACTTCTCCCTTGTTTTGTAGGCCTTGAATGTCAGGGTTTTCCCTTATAACATGAAGAAGAACTTCCAGAGTAGTTATAAACAAAAGAGGGGAAAGGGGACATCCTTGCCTAGTACCTTTGTATATATTTACTTTGTCTGTAAGGTGACCATTGACTACAATCCTGGTATTTTGAGTAGAATAGATTTGTTCAATAGCTCGCAACATTCTATGGCCACACTGAAGGTAATCTAATTGAGTTTTAAGTAAAGACCAGGATACATTATCGAAGGCTTTCTCAGCATCGATGAATGCAAAAGCTACTTGCTTCTCGGGGTGAGATTCGTAATATTCCAACACATTGAGAAAAGTTCTAATATTGGATTGGAGATTCCTTTTCGGAAGGAAACCAGTCTGGTCGCGTGATATCAGAGAAGGTAAAATCATCCGCCATCTATTAGCCAGAATGGTTGCAAAAATTTTGTAATCCACATTTAGGAGGGCAATTGGCCTGTAATTCTGTATCAAATCTTTGGATTTCCCTTCTTTGGGAATCAGTGTCGTATGTGATGATTTCCAGGAATCTGGTATATCTTCGCCTTCAAATATAGATGTAAAAAGATTTTTCATATTTCCAGAGATTGTCTCCGAAAATTTTTGATAAAATATGCTGGTATTTGGTCAGGTCCAGGCGCTTTATTCAATTTTTGATGATTAATAGCTTCTGTTATTTCCATCATTGTGATAGGAGCATTCGTCTGGGCTCTCTGTTCTTCAGTAAGTTTTGGAAAGTTGGCTTGTTCAAGATATTGGAAGATAGCATCTTTGTCAATCATCTCCGGCTTGAATAATCTTTGGTAATATTCCTCCATGATTTTTTGGATTAGTAGTTGCTCTGTCTGATTTTCCCCAGTTTTGTCTTTGAGTGAAAATATGAATTTTTGTGATTGTACCTTTTTTAACCTATACGCTAACCATCTACCTGGTTTGTTTGCATTTTCCACAAAATTCAGTTTGGCCAGCTTAATTTTGTGAGCTATATCTGCAGTCAGGATCAGGTTGAGTTCATGCCTACAAGAGGCCAAGTCTTTGTTCAGCTTGTCATTACGGGGGTCTTGTGTTAAGTCCATTTCAAGCTTTTTCATCATATTAAGAATTGATTCATATTTCTTTTTCCTCTCTTTATTCCGTTTTGCCATATGTTGGATAACAAATCCTCTGAAGTATGGTTTAAAGGCGTCCCATACCGTTTTGAGTGGTGTACCCTTATTTAGATTAGTTTCGAAATACAAGTTCAGATCTCTAGCAGCCTCTGAAATGAATTCTTTATCGGTCCAAAGTGTAGAGTTAATTTTCCAGTGCCTGGGCATACCTGAGGATTTCAATGTCCATAAAATAGCATTGTGGTCAGATAACATTCGGGGTAAGGTTTCTATATCCCTTGTATTTAGTAGAAGATCAGATGTGGCCCAACACATATCTATACGGGAGAAGGAAGCATGTTGTCTTGAGTAAAAGGTGTAACCATCTTTTAGTGGATTTTTCCTTCTCCAGATGTCATGAAGCTCTAAAATATCGGACATGTCCAAGAACGATTTGGGGAGTGTGGAAGATGAAGTCTTGAATTTTTTCCCTTTTGGTGTTTTCCTGTCTACTGAGGGAATATGTACAGCATTAAAATCTCCCAATATTATAAGCTGATGATTCCCATATTGCAACAGTTTCTGAGCCAGTTGTTCAAAAAAGGTTTGTCTTCCGTGTTTATCGTTGGGGGCGTATATACCAGCGATAGTTGTTTCTTTAGATTGAATTTTAACTTGGACAAGAATCCATCTGCCTGATTCATCCTTTTCCAGAAGGGTTGGGGAAAGCTCTGGTTTAATATACAGTGCCACCCCATTTTGCTTCTTTTCTTTGTTTGATGTGGAAAATAGCTTTCCCAATTTATTTTGTATTAAATAATGTTCATGTTTTCTCAATATGTGGGTTTCCTGTAAACAGATGATTGAACATTGTTGTTTTTGGAGGAAATTGAAAGTTTTCCGACGTTTCTGCGGGGGTGTTTCAAACCATTGATATTCCATGTTAGAATTTTTTGAGCCATCTTACTACTTCCAGCGATATTTCTTCTTCCCTGATTTTGGCCTGAGATAATGCTTCGGCCTGGCGCCTCCCACTGCACCACAAGAATCTTGGTCATGCTTTGAAATCTCTTGTTTCGAAGTCTGATTGTCACGGTTGTCTTCTTTGGTAGTGGTTTGAGTTCCGGTCGTGTCCTCACCTTCAGTGGAGGATGAGGAAGAAGAAGAGGGGGAGTAACCCAACTTCCTTGCATTTTTTTTCAACGAAGGCTCTAGCTTTCTGATGGGATTCAATTTTCTGTAGTTTACCTTCCCATTGGAAGGACAGGCCTTGGGGGTAGAGCCACTTATATCTTATGTCATGCTTGAGCAAAAGTTTGGTAAGAAATGTATATTCTTTCCGCAGTTGGCGAACCTCTCAAGGGACATCTTTTAGTATTGTCACTTTGGATTTATTGATTTCCACCTCCTTATCCTGAGTAGCCTTAAGGATGCAATCACGAGTGTATCTTCTAACCAATTTGACTATTACCTCAGGAGGGAGTTTGTTTCTTCTGGTATAAGCCGTTGGTTGACGGTAGATCAAGTCTACCTCGCGAAGAAAGTCTTCAACAGGTGCCTCTAGTAGGGTGGCCAGGCTGTTTCCAACTGTGGTGTAGAGATTTTCATCTTTGTCCACAGTAAGGTTTTGAATTCTTAGAATTTTGGAAGAGGCTTCAATTTCCTGTGTAAGTACCAGTCTACTTGTTGATTCCATTGTGGCTTCAATTTCTCCAAGACGAAAGTCAGTGACAGTCATGTTCTCTTCCAATGCTTGTAAACGACCACCAAAAGTTTCTAGTTTTGCGTCCACATTCGAGAAACCCTCTTTCATTTCTGCTCTTAAGTTGGAAAACCCAGTGCTTTGGTCTGAAATCATTTTAACTTGAGTGAGATTCAATTGATTAAGCGCCTCTAGGATTTGATTAGAATGGCTTAATTGACTTGATTGCTGGGTCATGGTTGCTGGATGGGCCAGAGGAACAAAAGCAGACTTCTTTTGTGTAATTGGGGTTTTGCTCATGCTGAAGGATTGATCGAGATAATCCAGATTGTTGAGTAGTGTTTTTACTATATTGTAATAATAAAAGGATCAATTACCTCTTCTCAGAAATGTTACAAAGTCTTTAAGGGGTTAATCTTATTCTAGTTGGTTTGCTGCTTTCAGGAAATATAAGTGGAGTCGCAGACATGGAAAAATCCAGTAGATGGCGTGCTATACCCACTTTTGCCAACAGAGTCCGAAGAATATAGTAATTGGTGAAAACGGGAGCTTTAGGGTTAACTCTGCCGTTAGATGAATATGAAAGTGAAAGCAGTAGTTGCAGTCCTCCGAGAGGCAGATGGTAACAGACAAAACAGAAAGATGATTGAATAGAGGCAAATTCTTTAGGTAAGTTGCTTGATTAATATATTTGAAGGGGCTTTTGGGTGGAAAAAAGCCACTCACGATTCTGGAGGATAGAGGCAGCTCAAACTTCCGTCAGGACCTCCCAAGGTCTCAGCCGCACAGGAATAGCACCAGGGGTTTCAAACCTCTCCCGAAGAAGAAGGAACCATGCCTGGGTGCCCCGGATCGGTTCTGGGATAGATTCTGCTCCCAGCGGGTCGTCTTGAATGGAAATAACCCTCTTGGAACCTGGGGTACATTGACGTTAGCTGGGACTGCTTCAGCTAGCGTCTCTGTTGGAAAAGGACCCAAGGCGGCTTACAGACGGCTAACTGTACAATTAAGACATGTTCAAGTACAATTAAGACATGTTCACGTATTGAGAACAGGGAATTGAGGGATATCTACAGCATTAATAGACAACATTACATTAAAGTTACAAGAGAACATGAGCAGTTAAAGGGAGAGTAAAGTTCCATGTAAAGTTATGAGTGATGGAATCTAACATTGAAAACATAGTGTCAATGTAATTACATAAGATTATAAGTACAGTGGTACCCCGACTTATGAAGTGCCCGACATAAGAAAATCCTGACTTATGCTCTTCAGCGCTCTCGCCCCCAGCTGCTAATGAGCAAGATCGGGATTCCCCGTCTTGCGAGCAGTGGGTGGGGGGATGTCAGGATTTGAATTGCCTTCCAGTCACCAAGGCAAATGCTGCCTTGGTGAGTGGAAGGCAATTCAAAAGTGGTGCACTGCTCCCCCCCCCCCCCCGCAGAGGCTTCGGAGAAGCAGCGCACCACTTTTTAAATCCCTTCCAGTCACTGAGGCAGCGTTTGCCTCGGTGACTGGAAGGGATTTAAAAAGTGGTGCGTTGCTTCTCTGCAGCCCCCGCGGGGGCTGGGGGGTGGGAGAGCAGCACGCCACTTTTAAAATCCTTTCCAGTCACGGAGGCAGCGCTTGCCTCAGTAACTGGAAAGCATTTCAAATCACGCGTGCAACTTCTCTGGGGGGTCGGGAGAAGCTGCCCACACGAATTTTAAAGTGGTTTCCCATAGGAATGCATTGAAATCCATTCCCTCCAGAATGGATTAATTGATTTTCAATGCATTCCTATGGGAAAACGCTCCCCAACTTATGAGATAACAGACTTATGAGCGTTGACTCGGAACGGATTAATCTCGTAAGTCGGGTACCACTGTAGTTATAAATACAAAGTCTATGTGATCACAGACGTTATATGAGATTCATATAAAAGACACATAATAGGTAGTCCATCATTCAGTGAAAGCTTGCCTGAAGAGAAAGGTCTTTGCCTGTTTTCCGGAAAGACAACAGAGATGGGGCAGTTCTGGGCTCTAGTGGGAGAGAGTTCCATCACGAACCAGATTTTGTAAGGAGAGAAGATCTTCCTTCTTAGTTCCCATTGCAACCCCATATGCTGTCGTTGGCATTTCATTTCATTCAAATATCTTTCCATGGCATCTCCTTACTTTCCTGCGGTGAAGTCCTAGATGCTTCGCCCTTCCCATGTTGCATGACTGTACAGTTCTGAGCACAAAGAGTCATTGTGTTTAATGTACTGGTTCATGGAGGCTTTGATGGGTGAGGCATGGTGGGGTTTATCTCTACTGCACTTAAGGCTCAACGTAATCCCCCAAAGGTGCCAACCTGATCTCCTAATGGGGCTCGTAATCTGCATTTCAACTGGTTCTTGGACAAAATACTAGCACTTCTAACAAATGCTGAGCAAAAGGAGTTATGGGCAAAAACTTTGTTTCAAAGGACAGATGGATGACACATACTCACTGTGAAAAGCTGACATATGTGCATGTTTGCTGGTAACAAAACACACCTTCTGAAAACAGTGAATCAACTTGTGGTTGGTTGCTATGGGTAAATTTAAGAAATGGCATGAATCTTTATTCCAAATGCTAAACTCTCCTCCCAACTTTGTGGCCGCTCTATGAAGGTTACTGAAAGTTTAACTTTTGTTTCCCTTTTTCCACACAAACAGGATGTGGCTACTCAGATAGTGAAAAGATATAAAAATAGGTTTTTTTAAAGCTTCTACCCTGAAGCCAAACTATAGGAACCCATTAGGTGCTTTGGGAAATTTGTCACCTGGTTTCTCAGGTCTTTAGGAGTTGTGGAGGCTGGGTATATATATATCACTTGAACATAAAAAGTGGAGGTCAGAAAGCAATGGGAAAGAAGCCAAGGAAACAAAAAGGGAGGTTTCAGTGAATCTGGATCTAGAATGGGTCATCAGTGTTTTAGGAATCTGGCTGCAGAGCCAGACGTTGGAAGTTCGATTCCCTACTATGCTTCTATGACAGGGGTGGGACTCAGTGATCCATAGGGTCCTTTCCAGTTCTGCAGTTTTAAAATTATTACTATTAAAAGTAATCACCCAATGAAAAATTAAGCAGGGACTTTTAAAGGAAAACTTGAGGCTGAGAGAGAGAGAGAGAGAGAGAGAGAGAGAGAGGAACAAACAACATCCAATATTGGGCCAAAATGAACATCATTTCCATTGTGTGGGTGATGAGGTTCGATAAGCAGTAGGTTCCAGAAGGCTGTTATGTGCAGGATGGCAAGGTGGTCACAATCCTGGACAAATGACAGCGAGGCCTAGCTGAACACTTCTGGGCAAACTTGCTTGGTTTTGCACATCACATCTGTTTAAACACCTGGTTGTGGTCTCTAAAAGCTACTATACAGTAGGAACATGTCTTCATCTTGCTATGGCCCTTTAGAAAAACAATACCTTACTGCACCTGATCAGTATATTTCTATGGCAAGTTGGAATGTGTTGTTAACGACCACCTCGGTTCAAAAAGATTGACGTTGGATAGCAGTTGAAGATGCAAATGTATCCCAATTCATGTTGTTAAATTACTAGCACTTCTAAGGTATTATGAGATATTTTTGCATGTTTTCTTGGGAGGGGGAGTTAAATGTTTGTGAAGCCAAACATTTAAAAAGTCAGAATAGAGATGATCTGGAAGAGATTCTTGAAGTTAAATGTAATAATGAAAAATGTAACAAAAACATATATCGTGTTTTGGTGATACATCTTGTACAATGCTGTTTATTGTTGGTTCTACCATGGAATGGCACTGTGTACTGTTGAAGTGATGGAAGCATTTCTTGGATTTCTCACAGAACATTAGGAATCTCTTGGAACAAGAGATTAACCCACAAAGAAGTACTAAGGCAAGTGACTCAAGACCAAGAAAGCATAAAGCAAAAAATGGAGAAAGCTAAAACACATCAGCCCCATAATGGGGGGGGGGGAACCCCACAGAGTGTTATAGCTGATATTCTGGGGGAAAGAAGTATAGGAAGGAAAAGGACATTTTGCTTGAAAAACCTTGGAGTTTTTGGTTTGTAAATAGCACACCACTGTTGTTTAGAGTTGTCACATCTGAAGTCAGAATAGCATAGTATCCAACTTATGGCAGGAGAGGCATGAAGAGAAAAAAAAGGAACCTGGATGGACAACTGAAAATATCAAGCAGAAAAAGAAACCAATGAGATACAGAATAATTAGATAAATTAAATTATTTAAACATAAACACTCCTGCATGTATACTCCCTCTCAAGCCAAAAAGACATAAAAAGGGCTTCTAAAGAAAGACACCCTCCACACCTCAAAGACTTACAATATAGAGAATTATGCAACCAACCAGTTTCCATGTGTATGAGAGAGACTGGAAAAGACTTGCCCTTCCTGAATATTTTTCCGAGGGCCATGTTATTCCATTCCAGCAAAACAACAGAGAATTGTGGCATCTTTAACACTAACTGAGTATGACATAAATCTTCATGATTTACAAGACACTCCCTCAGAAGCTCAGAATACAACAATATCAAAGGTTCCTGTACACACATTATAGGAGGTGGGAAGCAAACATTGAACAAACGGAAGGCAGAAAATGCTAACGGACTCCTCCCTGGTTCCTCTCTTGGCTATGTTTTATTTATGTAAGCCTGGAGGGGTCTACTGTCTCCAGTAAAATGGCTCTGAAAAGGTAGGATATTTTAAGAAGCAGAAGCTCCAAGGAGTAAGCAGTGTAGCTAAAATTAAGCAAAATGGGCTACATCATTGTGGGTGGAAGTGAGATGCGAGAAGCCTTTTTTAGACAACCAGCTAGCAGGTAAACAGAGAGAATATAAATGCAACGCTTAAAAAGTCCTCACATGTATTCAGAGAGTTTCACTGAAATCCTGGCAAATTACACCTCTGATTAAGCTACTCGTTAAAGTACTGTGGGGGAATTCCAGTATATTTAGGAGCATGGCAGGAGACAGGTAGAAAATTATAGTAATTTCATCTGCATTTAAAAAGAGAGCAGTCAATCACCTCATGTGCATAAGATGGTGCATCTTATATTTAAAGTGGGGCAGCAATGAATTACTCAATCAAATTATGCAAGACATGCTATTTCAGTTGATGTCTGCTGAATGGCAAAGGGCCATTCCTTTGAAATTCCTTCAGGGAAGAAGCCTGAATATTCAATTGTTTTATCATATCTTTGGTAAAGACAGAGAAGGCACAGGTTTTTATGCTTCTCAGATAATGGCTGTCTTTCCATAGTTCACTGAGGCACACTGTATACTGGACTTTGCTAATATACATATTTCTGTTTCGTTCCAGAAACAGCAACAAATTACACTAACACATAAACATGCACTACTAAGCAGACTATAAATAAGTAATAAAATCATTATGTGTAAAAGGTATATAAATTGAAGAAGATTTTTTTTCCAAAAAATAGATGACATTCACCCAGTACTGGGCCACATCAACAGCATTCCCTCTTGCGAACATAAGATCTTCCTCTGCACACATTGAAGGGCATCGTATACATTATACCATGTCTGAGATGGTTTCTTCACACAAGGTGTCTTCTATAGGGAAGCCCCATTTTGTTAAATTATCCTTTGATCTTCCAAGCCCAGTGCACAGTCTGTTGTTCTAGGCCAGGCAGGGGAATGTCATGTGGTTCTGCCCAGTTACCCAGTAGCTCCTTCCTCGCCTTCCATAGTTCTAGGGTGGTCAGTGGGGGCTGATTGTTGTGAGGGACAGAAGTTTTGAGTAAGCGATACCTTGATTTCAGTCTCGGCTGTGGTGGTTGGTGGTCAAATAACAGGTGTATTTCTGAGGACGTTACATTGACCTACTCTTTATGCACAGCACTTTCCCTGTGCAATTTTGGTGGAGAAATGCCAGCTAAGTAATACACCTTTTGTATTGGGGTTGGTTTCAAACTCTCCATGACCAGTTGCATTGTTTCATTTAAGGCCATGTCCACTTGATTTGATCCATACCAAACAGGGCTATCATATTCTCCATATGGAATGCATTGGCTATCTTTATATAATTGCTACATCCAAATATTTATGGTTATATTTCAAAGTTGCAATGAGACGGGTCCACACAATTTCATAGCTGAAAGCACAAAATGTTTAGATCATTGTATGTTATTGGATAAATTTTCTGCTTTTTTCATCTGCTTGGTATGTATATTTCATGTTTCAACAGCACACAGATGAAAGGTTCAGGACAGGTATGTAGCCTATGAAATCTGTGACCTACAAGATGAGCTGCCTTGATAAATGATACAGCAAAAGGAACTGGTACATCCACAGAAGTCCAATACGAATGGGAGACAGAGTCTCAGGATGTACAAAAGTGGAAAAGACCTTTATTCTCTCTCAAATCATTTTTAAAAGCTCTGGCTCAACACGTTTCGGTGGAAGCCTTCTTCAGGAGCTGAGCAAAACAGAATTAAAATTATAATTATAAAATTGTATATTAAATATCCTTCTGTAAAAGAGAAACACAGCTTGAGATTTTAAACTTACTGCAGTACACGTACTTAGCATATTAGACATGCCAGAATATATTGCAAAATATCATAAAATCAGATGCATACTGAGCTTTTTTCTTCTATGATCTGTAACAGCTCCAGACTTGATTTACAGTGAAGACACTGGTGAAAGGAACATTCATAAGCAGCTGTGCACAGTGTCAAGGGCAGCGTGATAACATTATGGGTGTTATAATAAAGGGAGGAAATCTATCTCTTCATTTAACCCATGAGGTACTTGGGTGTTTACTTTCAGGATCCAGTCTATCTCTGTTCTCAATGGAGACCTCTCTCAGTTCCCAGGAGGTCTATCAACAGCCCAGAACACCAGATCTTTAATTGTGTGGTTCATTTCCATGGATTGCCCATTTGTTTGTTTCTTAAATTGCTAAGATGTTCATCCATTCGTATTTTCAGGGCTCTGGAGGTTTGTCCTATCCTATATATTATTTTTTTGCCTTATAGCATAGATTACTCCCTTGGTGTTACAGTTAGTGAAATTCTTCAAGGTATATATCTTATTCTGAGGGTCTACAAATTCTGTATTGCTACACTAGACACCATATCCACATGGACGGTGTCCTCTTCAGGGGGAAACTCAAGGTAGAATGTTGGGAGCTGGTAGTTTTCTCTCTTTTAAATTTACTTTTAACCAGTATGTCTTTCAGATTCTTAGTCCTTTTATAGGATATCTGTATTACCTCTTTAAACCCTTCAAGATCTTCTAAGATGCCAATGTCTTTTTATGCAATTTGTCAGTTGGTTTGCTCCATGATTATATGTCAGTGCACAGTTTATATGATTAGGTTTCCTTGTCTTTTTATTAAGGAGATCACTGCGTCTGGTCCTGGTAGCCTTATCTAGACTGTTGTCTTGACCTCATTTGGGGAAACACCTGTCTTTTAGCTGGTGTTTCAGTATTTGGGACTCCTGTACAAAGTCTTCCTTCATGGTGCAGTTTCTTTTGATTCTCAAAAATTGGCCATAAGGAAGATGTTGCAGAGATCTAGGGATGGGAGTTACCAAAACTTAGGTAGGTATTAAGATCTGTGGGTTTCCTATATATTCTAGTGTATAGTTTCCCAGAATTGTTCTTAATAGCGAGATCTAGAAATTGTACCTCATTATACTTGTACTTGATGTCAAATTTGATATTGCTGTCCAGAGTATCTAACCACCTAAAAACAATTAACCAATGAGTTCTCTGAACCTCTCCAAATCATAAAGATGTCATGAATATATCTGTACCATTTAATCCATCTGCCTTCATAAAGATGAGTGCCAGAATACATCTTCTCCTCAGATGGCTCCTTGTATAGATTAGCTACTTCTGGAGCCATTGCACATCCCGTAGCTACTCGTTTTATTTGCCAATATACAGTAATTTGTTGTTGAATTTAAAATGATTCCTTTTCATGGCTAGCTGGGCTAGGGAATGTAGAAAGTAGGTAGGGGTTGTCTCTTTGTTCTTCTACTGTATCTAGTGTGGTCCTGAGACTATTCAAAGCTTCCTCCTGTGGTATGCTGGTGTGCAGAGATTTCACATCTAGGGTGACCAGTATATCCTTATCCAATACTGTGGTTCCTTCTAATTCCTGGCATTGAGCCAGAACTTTTTAAAAATGATTTGAGAGAGAATAAAGGTCTTTTCTACTTTTATACATCCTGAGACTCTGTCTCCCATTCGAATTTTGATAGAGGATTAAACAGATTTATGAAGGGAGGTTGCCAAATGGGTACTGCTCATGAATATATCTTGTATTCACTAATGGAGGCAGTGTGCCTCTACGTACCAGTTGTTCAGGAGCACACAGCAAAGAAACTCAGCTGCCCTTCTTACCCTGCTTGAGAGCATCCCAGAAATGTCAGATTGACTGGAGTGGAACTAAAATGCAGGACTTAGCTACTGGTCTGGCTCAACACAGTGGACAACGAGAGGGTGCGAAGGAAAAGGTGGGCAGTGAGCAAGAGGTTGCAAGAGGAGATGGGAGAATAAATGAAGGTAAATGTAGGAGGTTTAACAACCTTGCATATTGCCTCTTTTTTAGAGGCTGGGATGAATCTTTCTCGGTTGGTTTGACTGTCAATCCATCCAGCAGTAACCAATAGTTCACTCATGCCTCTGAATGGAGACAGACACCCACTTCTCTACTCTGAGGCTTTCCCCCTTTCCTTTGGCTGTTGAAGCAGTCAGTGAGTCTGTTCAGGCCAGCTGCTGAAAGTTAGTCAGTAGAGATGGGCATCAAATGAAAATATAGCATTTCATTTCATTTTGTTTTTCGTTTTGTTTCATTACAGTAACACCCTGCTGATCGCGGGGGTTAGGGACCCACCCCACCCGCAAACCATGAAAATCCGCGATATGCGGAAGCGGGTGGGGGGGCCTTGGGGCGGGGGGGGGGGCGATTGTGCGCCTGTCCAAAAAGCCTCGGAGGAGCATGGGGGGCGGCGCGGAGCGACCCGATCGCCCCTGCCGCCCCCTGCACGGCTCCAAGGCCTTTCGGAGGCACCCGAGCGGGGCGACAGAGAGGGATGCCATCCCTCCCCGCCGCCCCCACGCGGCTCCGAGGCCCTCCGGAGGGGCCCGGGAGGGCTGCAGAGAGGAATGGCATCCCTCCCCGCAGCCCTTCCGCATGGCTCTGAGGCCCTCCGGAGGCACCCAGGAGAGCTGCGGAGATAGATGCTGTCCCTCCCCGCAGCCCTTCCATGCGGCTCTGAGACCCTCCAGAGGTGCCTGGGGGGGGGGCTGCAGAGAGGGACGCTGTCCATCCCCACAGCGCTTCCGCACGGCTCTGAGACCCTCCAGAGGTGCCCCGGGGGGGGCTGCGGAGATGGATGGCGTCCATCCCCGCAGCCCTTCTGTGCGGCTCCGAGGCCCTCCGGAGGCACCCGGGAGGGCTGCGGAGACAGACGCCGTATGTCCCCGCAGCCCTTCCACGCAGCTCCGAGGCCCTCTGGAGACGCCCGGGGGGGGCTGCGGAGAGGGACGCCGTCCCTACCCGCACCCGTTCCACGCAGCTCCGAGGGCTTTCGGATGCACCGGGGGGCGACGGAGAGCAACGTGATCACCCCCGTCACCCCCTGCGGCTTCTCGGAGGTGCGGGGGGCGGGCGCACGGAGCGACCAGATGGCCCCCTGCCCCCCCACAGTGCAGGTACTGCAATCCCGTGATGTAGTGGGACTGCGGTACCTGAACCGTGAAATGGCGGGGGGAGGTTACTGTACTAATGGATTTTTAAAAGAATTTCTGAAATGAAATAATTCGTTACACTATAAAATGGCTCACCTGGGTCCTAGAGGCACCAAATTTGGTGGGTAGCATCCTTGGACTCTTCCCTTTAAGCTCTCAAAATATGAAGACGTTTGGGGTTCAGGGGACTGAGCTATTTAATTCTACAGTGGGTCCCCCCAGGAATCCATTTGTAATGGAAAAGTGTTTTTTTATTTTTTTAAGTAGAGGCTTGATACCTCTCATTTGTAAGTATAAATTATCATGTTAGGCCAAGTTACTAGTGAGTTATGAAGAGGAAGCACAGAAGACCCATAACCACCTGCTGGCTCTGTTCTGGCCACTCAGTATTAACAAGACAAATAATTTCTCAAGATCAGTGGGTGTTTCCTGTGGTGTTATAAAAATAGTTGAGAATTTAAAAAGAAACACTGGGATAGAGTGCCCCTCACTCTGCCCTTCATACTCTTTATCTACCACTTGGGATCGTTGTGCTGCTTAGACCCTGCAGTCAAGTACAGAATGGGGACATTGGCCTCTGATGGGACCTCCCAGCATGTGATCCGAGGGGGGGCACATCACTTTGGCTCATTACAGGGCTGTCCCCCATGCCAAATAATGCAAATGATGCTTGTCAGGTCTCAGGACCCTGTCTGCTCTCAGGGAATTGCTGCACCTCTCTGGATCACCAGACAAAGAAAGAAATCTTAGGGTGAGCAGTGCTATAGAGGCTGTTGTTTCACATACTTTTTATGTGAGGTGGCATTTAATCTAGGGCATCTGTCTTGACAGATTTCTAGACAGAGCCAGTGTGCAGTGACTTATCATAAAAGTGTCTGCGTATATGTTGCCAGGCATTTAGACATTCAATTCCTCATACCCTTTAGAGCAAGGCAGGGAGTGGAGCAGAGTCATGACTCATGGATTTATGTGTTGCATATATTTTCATAGTAGCAGAAGAAGGTTGTTGGGGGGGGGGCTGTCCTTGCAACCCTTGCATTGCCCAGTCTGTGACATCACATAGCTTGTGACTAGAGATGGGGATGAATTTTAAAAATGGTGATTCATCATGATTTGTGATTCCTCAGGGCTGACAAATCGACGAATTTCCAATGATGAATCGGCCAATCAACAAATTGATTCCTCTGCCCTTTAAAATGTTATTTAACCCCCCCGGCCCCCAGCCTCTGGAGGCCCCAAACTGGCAGGGATGCTTCCTCTATCTCTCTTCTACAAGCACTGAAGGTTTGGTGGGGATTGGGGTATAATAACAACACCCTGTTTCTCCGTTGGGAGACACAGTGTGGTGTAATGAACAGAATCATATTCAAGGAGTGCAGAGATTCGGGTTCAAACTCCCACTCAGCCATGGAAACACATGTGTAATGTGCATCAGTGTGTAGCTGGTAAAACCTCACCTTAAATATCTCACATGCCTTGAAAACCATAGTAGAGTTGCTATAAATTTCAAGCAACTTCATGTTATATAATGCAGCAGCTCAGCTGCCTAGATGCCCTGAGCACATCCGATCTCATCTGATCTCGGAAGCTAAGCAGGGTCAGGCCTGGTGAGTACTTGGATGGGCGACCACCAGAGAATACCAGATACTGTAGGCGCCTGCCATAGGAACTAGCAAATCACTCCAGTATTCCTGCCAAGAAAACTCCATGGACATGGGGTCATGAAGAATTGGTCATGACTATAATGACACAAGAACAACAAGAACAATGCAGCAGCACATTCTCCATTGTGCTATCATGTGTCACTTCTCGAATCTTCATTCATTGGGAAATAGTGCAGGAAGAAGGAGAAACACTCACTATAGCAGACTTCCCTCAATCACATTTCCAGGAGATGCATTTTTTAAATGTTTAAACGGGAGGGGAAACAACCCTTTGCTTCTCCGTTGTTCTCCTGAATAACATGCCTCTTAGCCATGAATGTTACCATGTGGCCTCAGATGTTACTGCCTCTCACCCAAGTTGTTTCGTGTGTGTGTGTGTGTGTGTGTGTGTGTGTGTGTGTGTGTGTGTGTGTGTGTGTGTGTGTGTGTGTGTGTGTGTGAGGCTAAAGAATGGGATACGTAGGCCCTTATGCATACCACCTGTGGTTCCTTGGATACAAAGGTAAAAAATAATAATAATCTTCAAAGCCCTCTGCTGGAGAAGGCCTCTAGAAAACAAGAATATGTATACAAGAAAGGGAGGTCTGAATGCAGAGACCTGCTGTGAGAAGGTTCCTTTTCCTTGCCCCCCTTTTTTTTGAAGCTTGGAAGCACAAGACTGAGCCTTCTCAATGTTTGTGAGGCTTTGTACTGAAGTCAAAGAAGAATGTTTACAGCCTAGCAATCTCTGTATTTTTTTAAATGACACTCGAACGAGCCTGTTTAATTGGCATCCAGACAAGCTACTGCTGTTTCTGCAAACTGTGTAAATTGCCTGACTTTCTTTCTTTCTTTTTTTAATGCCATGAACAAGCTAATTTTTCTCTTCAGAACCCCCTGCTGATTCAACGTTCCTTTTTGTCAGGCAAAGCCCCTGTATGACAGCCAAGGTGCCTTTCTCTACAGCAGAAGATTAGTTAATGAAAAATCAAGACAGATAATTTTCTTGAGTGCTCCACGTATGACCAATACTCTATGCTAATCTAAATAGAAATAGCAGCAGCAACAATGAGGAGCAGCAGGAAGGCATCATGAGTTCTCCTCTGACTCGCCCAATTTGCCATACCGACAGAAGTGACTTTTGCATCCCATTGCCATTTCCCATTCTATTCCCGGAGGGACCAATGCTTGGATGTGCAGCAAGGTGGACCCCAGCAATGCTGTGTTGGGTTGCTGGCTCAAGTGAGAGCAGGGAGGGTGAGGCCACCAAAGAAAGATGCTGGGTCCCATGGCTTTCAAAGGACTTGGATTTTCCAGAGTGGACAGCAGGAGGCACTTCAGAGGAAGAGGGGAATGCCGTGCCTGTTGGTAGTGGAAGCACCTCCTCACTGGAGGATGCGCCGATCCAGTGTTTCTTAGCCAAGAATCTACTCTTCTTATCCACTAGACCAGTGTTTCTCAACCTGTGGGTCCCCAGATGTTTCTGGACTGCAACTCCCAGAAGTCTTCATCACTAGCTGAGCTGACCAGGATTTCTGGGGGTTGCAGTCCAAGAATATCTGGGGACCCACAGGTTGAGAACCACTGCACTAGACCTTGAGATTATTGAACTTCAGAAGTTATATTGCTGCTGGCATAAAAAGGTGTATCCTGAAAGGATGACATTTGTGTCCTCCTGAGGCAGGGTCTTTTAATATTTGTTTCTGCATTTTGGTGTTTGCCCGGATTCACTCCACATTCATTTTTCCTGTATAAGCAGGACAGCTCAGTTTCTATCCTACAATAATTAACTCAGAGAACTGGTTTTTCTTTTGCCTCTTTGTGGGAATGGGTGGTTATAAGATGTGGTGCCACCGCAATTCACCCACCAATAATGACAACAGTCTCCAAAAGAGATTTATCTTTCCAGGGACATCTGACATGACTGGCATGGTGGAAGGTGCTTTCAGAATAGCATTGTTCTGTTTTGAGCACCAGGTCCTGCATGTAGAATTTCCCCTTTGATTTGGCATGGAAAGTATGCCTTTTGAGATATAGCCATGCTTGAACTGGATGAACAGTTATTCCCTCTACTTGCAGAATTCATGTAGAAAAAATAGTCTATCATAACTACAACTTCTTGTGGGGCTTTTTGGGGTGTATGTGTGTGTAGAGAGATGGCTGCCATGAAATTTAAACAAGCATAAAACTGATACCAAGCTGTGGCAAAGATGCATTGTCCCTTATCTTTTTACTTCCATAAATTGCTTGACTTTCTGAGGTAAAGTTGCCTTTATGCAATTTCACAGAAGAGATTCCACTTTACCTTCATGCCTGATGAATTAAGTCTATTCTAATTCAATAATATAATCTTAGTGGATAAAAAATGGGTTGGTAATGCTGCTCACTGGTTAAAATATAATACAAAAAAGAGATGCAGTTTTTTTATCGTAAAAGACTTGAAAAACTACAGGATAAGAAATGGAGGGTTAATGTTCCTAACGATGATTAGAGATGGGCACGACTTGAATTTTTTTCCCCGAGTTGTCGTTAGTCGGGCTGGTTCCGTTTCGGGTTGTTTCCGTTTTTCGCGAAAATTCGCAAAAATTAGTCGGTTCGTTTTTTGTTTGTTTTCGTTAGTACTGGTTTTTTTGGGGGGGAGCGGGCTCCTGGAGGCACCTCTGTGGGGTGGGTGCCTCCTCTGGCCCGCTATAAAGGGAAAGTGGGCTCCTGGAGGCACCCGTGGGTGCCTCCTATCCTCACCCACTAGGAAGGGGAAGCAGGCTCCAAGAGACCCCTCAACATGGGGGTCTCCCCTCCTCACCTGCTGCTGCTGCAAAATGGTATGCAATATCCATATGGCTATTGTGCAGTTGTGCAGACAGTGACTGTGAAGACTAGTGGATGGCACTGAACCCAGAGCCATAGGTGAGATGCCTAACTAAGGCTCTCGCACCACCATGTCTCACACAGAAGGGAATTGTACTTGCGTGTAGTGCAATGCAAGTACATCTGGCTTAGGGTTAAGGTGGGTTAGGGTTAGGGCTAGGGTTAGGCTAGTGACGGGTAAGGTTACGGTGGGCTAGTGGGTTGCACCTCTGGGTGCCTCTCTGACCCACTAAGAAGACAGTCTGTGACGTATGGGTACGGAGTCAAGGGTTAGGGTTAGGGTTAGGGGGCTAGGGCAGGTTTTAGGGGGCTTTTTGGCACATCCCAGAAGTCTCCATGGCCAAGTGGCCATGCGATTGGTGGGATGGCTCCAAAAATTTGCATGGTCGTCCACTCCCACATGGCTGGCCACTCGGCCAGCCCATCATTGCGCAGGTGTAAAAAATAAAAATAAAATAAAATCAATGGAGGACAGAGGAGGAGAGGAGAGACATTTTGTTGCAAGAAAAAACCCACTGCTACTGTGAAAAATCTGGCAGTTTATAAATTTTCGCGTGTTTCTGTTGTGCTTGTGTGTTTTTGGACCACGATTTCAAAAACAATATTGCGTTCGCCGCCCCATTTTGGATCCCCCGCCCGCACCGCATGGCATGGCGACTCGAGTCCGGCAGCCCAGGACGGGGGGGGGGAGGCGGGACCCCCCCTCCAGAAACCACCCCTCCGGTAGGTGCCCTGCGCCCTTAGTCAAGCAGGCATTTTTCCGCCTGCTTTTTTGGCCCGGGAATGGGTGGGGGGAGAGTTTAAAAGTTTTTTCCTGTGCCGCCCGTGCCGCTTGCTTGCGCTTTAATTGCGGCGGCCGGCGGCCGGCGAGACTGGGCTTTTTGCTGGCTGGCTGCGAGCCTGCGGCGAGTCCCACCAGAGCAGCCCAGGACGGGGGATGGGGGGGGAGGCCGGGGACCTCCAGAAACAACCCCTCTGGTAGGTGCCCTGAGGCACGGCAGGCATTTTTCCGCCTGCTTTTCGGCCGGAAACCGGGTTTTTTTAACTTTTAAAAACTTTTTTTCTGTGCTGCGTGGCATAGTGCGATCGCGCGATGCAAGGAACGAGCACGACAAATCAGACCAAAATTGTTCGTTCGTCGGTTCGAGCTCGAAGTCTGGGGGAGTAATTCCCGTTACCGTTTCCGTAGAGTAACGGAAACGGAAACGGGAATACCGCTAAGTCGTGCCCATCTCTAACGATGATGCCAATTTAATTTTTTTGAGGGGTGTTCCATGATTTTGACGTTGGCAAGTTTTTTTTTGGACACTTTGGTTTGAGACTCAATGAGAGGAAATAGATATTGACTCACATTTCATTGAGCCAAGAACAGTTTCCATAAAAAATTAAAAAAGTATGTAAGGCATTTGGCTTCCTTCAAGAAACAAATGTTATTTGAACAATGTGTTTTATTAGAATCAAGCAATATTCATAAAGTTTAAAATATTCAATATGCATTTTTGTAAGATGTGAACTGAAATGAGGGAGGGCGGTTCGACACAACAATTTGCATCTTTTCAGTAACTCTTGGCATGCTTTCAGAAGATGCTTACACACATTCTTTTTTACTTTGATATCATGGGTCATGTCCCAGTCCCATAAAACAAGATCTGCTCAAGAACACAGACTCAGCCCATGAGATTGTCTGGGGAAAAACAGAACACGCTATATGTTATGGTCCATCACAATGAAATGTTCTAGTATGTCTGTGACCATGGAGATTTCTCCAAGTATCTTTTTGTGTGTGGGTGGGTACCTTTTTTTTTTTGGTTGTGAAAATGATAGCCATGTTTCTGGTAAACTGGTATCTGTCAAAATAGTGTCATCAGTATTTCTGAAGAGCTGCTACTTGGTCTAGTAGTTGGAATACCAACAGCCATGCTTTCCATGTGCTCACTGAGCTGGTTGTACAGAGGGACAGATGACCTTTTTCTTCAGTCAAGCTTTCCCTGAATGATGGACTACCTATTATGTGACTTTTAGATGGATTACCATGCATGACTGCATTGGCTGATTTCATAAGAACACTGTGTTTTCCATGTTAGTTTTCATCCTTCATAATGTAGTTTTTCTTTTTCCCTTTAACTGTTCACATGCTCTTTTTAGCTTTAATGTTGCCTTTTAATTGTTATAAGTTGCCTCTTTTAATTCCCTGTTCTTAAACTTGAATCTGTCTTAAATGTTCTGGGCTGTATATTATTGTAAGATGCCTTGGGTCCTTTTCCAAGGAGAAAGGCAGGGTAAAAATATTCTAAATAAATAAATAAATGAAACAAATAGATGGGCATATAGATCAACTTCTGTTCAGTGGCCTGTTTGGACATCTCCAGTTAAGCTTTTTCAACTGAAGTTCTCCATGCGCCTGTGGCCAGTTGTTCCTGGAGGAGAACCATGTCCTGGATCCTTTCCAGTCCGGGTTCAGGCCGCGTCATGGGACCGAGACGGCACTGGTCGCGCTGCATGATGATCTGTTGAGGAGGGCTGACAGGGGTTGCTCTACCCTGCTGGTCCTTCTCGACCTGTCAGCGGCTTTTGATACCGTCGACCACGGTATCCTGCTGGAGCAGCTCTCGGAGGTAGGGATTGGGGGCCAGGCCTTGTGCTGGCTCCGGTCCTTCCTTGAGGGCCGTACCCAGCGAGTGAGCTTGGGGGGTGAGTTGTCGGCGCCCTGGACACTCTCTTGTGGGGTGCCTCAGGGGTCGTCACTCTCCCCAATGCTCTTTAACATCTATATGAAGCCGCTGGCTGAGATCATCCGGAGTTATGGAGTCTGCTGCCATCAGTACGCTGATGACACGCAGCTCTATCTCTCCTTTTCCACCTGTGCAGTGGAGGCTGTCCGGACCCTTGATCGTTGCCTGGCTGCGGTTCTGGACTGGACCAGGACCCACAGGCTCAGGCTCAACCCTGGCAAGACCGAGGTTATGTTCTTCGGGGGTTCCTCGGAGGGGTACTGTGGCCCTCTTCCCAGTCTGGTGGGGGTCCGCCCTCCAGCTGGCGCAAAGAGTGAGAAATCTGGGCGTCGTCCTGGACCCGGATCTGACCCTGGAATCTCAGGTGTCAGCCGTGGTCAGGTCGGCCTTTTACCACCTAAGGCTCATCGCCCAGATTCGCCCGTACCTCGATGAGAGCTCCTTGAGGACTGTGGTACAGGCACTGGTCATCTCGAGGCTAGATTATTGCAACGCTCTCTACATGGGGCTTCCCTTGAGCCTTGTTCGGCGACTGCAACGGGTCCAGAATGCGGCGGCCAGGCTGGTGGTGGGCGCGCGCCGTTATGACCGCGCCACCCCTATCCTGGTCCGCCTGCACTGGTTACCCGTTGCCTCCCGAATAAGGTTCAAGGTGTTGGTTTTGGTTTACAAAACCCTCCATGGCTTGGCCCCTGCTTATTTGGTGGAGCGTCTCTCCCGACGATCAGATCTGGCCCGTCCCACCCGTTCCTCGGTGGCCCTCTCGCTGCAGACTCTCACCCCGAGGGAGGCCCGTAAAGTGAGTACTCGCGCCCGGGCCTTCTCGATAGTGGCACCTACCATCTGGAACAAGCTCCCCAGCGAATTACGGCTGGCTCCCTCGCTGGCGACGTTCAAGAAAAAACTTAAGACCTTCCTCTTTCGGGACGCCTTCGGCGACGCCTAGGGACCCAGTTTTTTTTTTAAACCCGCCAATTGACTCTTGGATTTCACTGTTTTAGCTGTTTATTGATCTTATCTGTTGTGTTTTTATTGTTGTAAACTGCCCTGAGTCCTCTTGTTGGGAAATAGGGCGGTATATAAATGCGAATAATAAATAAAATAAATAAATGGCTGAAAAGCCTGCAGGAGGAGGTGCCAGTGTGTGCACATGCAGGCAGGCATACACACGTGCATTTTCACCCAACAGAGGGATTTTCATACTAAACTTTCCAATAATGTGTGTGTTTTCCTATACTACGTGCAGGGCCGGTGCTAGGTTTTTTTGTGCCCTAGGTGAGGGGCAGGGGGTGGGGCGGGCAGTGGGGGGCAGGGCAGGGGGCAGCGGGCAGGGTGGGGGATGGCGGAAGACAGTGACAGGCATGGGGGGTGGGCGGTGATGGGCACGGGGGCGGCCGGGGGACGGCGACGGGCAGCGGGTGGCCAGCGGCAGTGGTTAGCGGCGGCGACGGGGCGGTGGGGGGGGCAGCAGGCTGGCCAGCGCCCCCTCTCCATTTTGGCACCCTAGGCAACTGCTAGGTCGCCTTAATGGATGCTCCGCCCTTGACTACGTGCCCTCATCCCTGGCATTTTCACTGGTTTTGACCTGAGGCCTGCCTGGTAAAATGTGGGTAATTGCTCAGTTCAAAGGGCAGCTGTCTTCAAATCGTCATGTCCTTCCAGGGATTGTAAATTTGGTGGATTCATATAAAAACGGAGACCAAATGGAATTCTCCCCTATACCTGCACTGTTTTCTTTTTAATAGCAATTTCCCCAGCTACATTGCCTCACCCTGTGAACACCCAATTGCCTCCGGCTGAAGCAAACTCTCCTCTACATGGATCTGAGCTTTGCCCATATGTCTGCATAGCAACAATATGTCTTTCACCGCAGCCTCTCTGGGGGGAAGATTTAGACATTGCTAATGTCAATCGGATGCAGAAGACCTTTCCGCTTAATTTCTGCCCTTATAAAGACTTAAATTTTAGCACAGCTTGGCATGCCAGTGCCAAGTAAATGTCTCGGTGTACAAATGAAGTGGAGTTGTGCTTGTCTGGAAACCACTCAGTTATGTGTCAAGCCCCCCCCCTTTTTGTTTTAAATGCCTTCATTGCCTCTCCCTTATGTTTACAACATTCTCATGAAAAAAGAAAAAAGACAAAACTAATTCAATTGCAGAACAAAATGGCTTTGGAAATGAACATACTTTGAATGTTAGAACATGGCTGCAAGGATGACATTTCATATTCCTAAAGAGAAGATGGAGGTTGATAGGTCGGGTCTTGTCTCTGAAGGCTTTGTGTACAGAGATGATCATTAGCACCTCAATTTATTCCTCCCATGGACATATATCCAGAGGAGTGTGAGTTGCCTTCTTGTGCCTTTAGATAATGCTTTTATTCAGCAGGAGGGAGATGGCTGTGCAGTGTGGTGAGTGCTAATGCAAACAGGGAAGAGAAGATGACTCTGATGGACGTGGTTCTGTGTAGCTCTTACTGGATATTCATATGGCAGAGATTTAGGGCGTTTATACACGACCCCTAAGCTCCGCCGCAAATGGCTGCAAGCTCCAGACTTTAAAAATGTTTACCCACCAGCTCTGGAGTTTGCAGACAATTAAGTGCGACCCCGCCCACTTTAGCGCGACCAAACAGCAGTTTTCTTGTACCTGCTCTTTTCTGGTGAAAAATTTTGATGCGGAGACTGCCTGAGCTCTCCTCGCTTCTTTCTGTTGTTTTTCTTTTGCCTCCGCCCCTTAAAGAGGAACCAGGAAGTAAACGGAGGTCGGAGCAACTTCCACCAGCACCGGAGGTAAGCCTTTTATTCTTTTGTCTCTGTCTAAGGCTTTTTTTCCCTCCTCACGCAGACAGAACAAAGAAGTGCGGAGCGGGTAGGGACGGAGGAACAGCAATGAACCCTCAAGATCTCTGGTCCGAATTTAAGGGACCAGCGGATCTTAGGGGTCATGTAAAAAGGCCCATAGTTGTTTATCTGAACTCTGAAATGGTGAGGGATGCCTCTTAGCATCCTCACTAAAGATGAGCAGACATTTAAAAATGTATTGGAAAAGGTGTTCAGAATTGCTAATTCTTCAATTCATATGTATATGAATTGATAAATCCCCAATAAATACTAAGTGATAATACTTTTGTGGGTTTTTTATTTGTTGATTTGTTGGGCTATAAGATGCCCCCCCTGCCAAGGCACTTAGAGATACTGAATTTGGAGGGAAGCATCCCCTGACTCTGTTCTACAGGCCCTCCAAGTTTGGTGAAGATTGGGTTTTCCCAAGCCAATTGCTGAAGTGCACTTTCGGGGGGGGGGGGACCCATTTTGTGGGTGAATAAAACCCAATGTTGTCTGAAACCCAAATTTCAACAAACTTGGAGGGATTGTCGAGAAGAGATGGGAGAAGCTTATCTCTAATTCTGGTGTCTCTAGGTGTCAGAGAGGGGGGCATTTTCCTGGGGGAACCTCTTTGGGGAATCCATATTTCAGACATCCTGAACCCAAAATTCACCACACTTGCAGGGCTTGTAGAGGAGAGTTGGGGAATGATTCCCTCCAATTTATTGTTTCTATGTGCTTTGTGGGCCATTTTATACAGTTTTAAGCAAGCAAACAAAACAAAACAAACCAAAAACAAAAATCCAATCCATTCAAAATAGTAAATTTGTTATTTTTGATTTGACAACCTTAGTGAATCATGAATCAAAACAAATCACTATTTTTCTGATTCATGCGTATCTCTAATCCTCACCATACTACAACTTTCAGATTCTCTGAAGGAAGCTCATTTATGCCATATTAATTGTTTAGTGCAGATTAGACATGGGCACGACTTGGCGAAATTCTTGTTTTCGTTTCCGTTCCTCATTTCCGTTACGTAACGGAAACGGTAACGACAATTACTCCGCCAGAACTCGAACTCGAACCGATAAAAGAAAAATTGGGTCTGATTTGTCGTTGTCGTTCCTGGCATCGTAGCGATCGTGCGATGCCAAGCGGCACAGAAAAAAAGTTTTAAAAATAAAAAAACCCCGATTCCCGGCCAAAAAAGCAGGCGAAAATATGCCTGCCTGAGCGAGGGCACCTACCAGAGGGGTGGTTTCTGGGGGGGCTCCCCAGCCTTCCCCCCTCCTGTCCTGGGCTGCTGGTACCGGGCTGGGAGGGGGCATCCTCGGCGTCTCCATTTGCCATGCGGTGCGAAGGGAATCCAAAATTGCGTCCGCAATATTTTTTTTGAAATCGTGGTCCAAAAACACACCAAAGCACCACAGAAACATGCGAAAATAGCTATTTTAAAACTGCCTGAATTTTTACAGTAGCAGCAGTGGGTTTTTCTTGCAACCAAGCGTCTCCATTGATTTTATTTTATTTTATTTTTATTTTTTTACACCTGCGCAATGATGGGCTGGCCATGGGAGTGGACCATGCAAATTTTTGGAGCCATTCCACCAATTGCATGGCCACTTGGCCAGGTTTTGACCGAGACTTCTGGGATGTGCCAGTCGGGCATAAAAAGCCCACTAACCCTAGCCCGAACCCTAACCCTAACCCTAACCCTAACCCATACGCCAGTACACTGTCCTTCTTAGTGGGTCAGAGGGGCACCCAGAGGTGCACCCCACTAACTCACCCTAACCTTACCCGTAACCCTAAGCCTAGCCCTTGCGCTAACCCTAACCCTAAGCCAGATCTGTGTACTCGCATTGCACTACACGCAAGTCACAGCGCGCCCATAGGGGTCCTCTCTCACTTCGTTCCCCAGCCCAAGTGCACCATACACCTGTATGCCAGTATGCTGTCCTTCTTAGTGAGTCAGAGTAGAGGCACCCACCCAAAAGAAAAAGAGGTGCCTGTGCCTGCCACTGCAACTGGTATGCAATGCATATCCAATTGGCTATGCATACCCTTTTGTAGCTGGCCAGAGGAGGCACCCACCCCAGAGAGGTGCCTCCAGGAGCCCACTTTCCCTTTGTAGCGGGCCAGAGGAGGCACCCACCCACCCCAGAGAGGTGCCTCCAGGAGCCCGCTACCCCCCAAACCAGTACTAACGACAGACGAAAAAACGACAAACGAAACAACAAATTTTTGAGAAATTTTGCGACAAACGGAAACAAGCCGAAACGGGCCGGCTCCGACACACAACAACTCGAAACGTCATTTTTCCTGGTTGTGCCCATCTCTAGTGCAGATGTATGCTTGTCTATCTACAGTCTTACATACATCAGCTTTGCCCTTCAGAGACTCTGGGAATTGTAGTATGGTGAAGATGCTAAAATAAACATATCCTTACGTAGGGTACCTGGTGTGGTGTAGTGGAGACAGTAATAGAGTAGGACTTGGGGGATCTCAGCTCAATTCCCCTGCTCAAGCATGGAAATTCACAGCAAGTGGAACTGGTAAACCACTCCTAAATACCTTACTTACCTTGAAAACCTTCTTAGGGTCACCATAAGTCAGTTTTCACCTGATGACACATAAGAGTGAAAATAACAACCCTTACATGAGAGGCTGGCAACCATCTCCATCCATATTAAAACCCTGTCCTACAACCCTATCTTTTTTTCCCCTTACAAACATGAGGGCTGCTTGTTTTTACTGGAAGAGTCCATTTGGTCTTCTAAAAGAGAAAGAAACTACTGGAGAGAGAGGGGGGAAGGTATGCTTTTCAAAACAAGTAAAACTATTATCTACAGAGAACAATGGAAGTTTCTTTAAGTATTTTCTGTGTTTTAATGAGTGGGAGATGTGAGAATAAGGGGTTGCACATGGCCTCCTGGGGCCATATATTGCATGCCACTGCCTTAAACAGACAGATGAGAAAGTTAGTGCAGTCTGGAAAGTAGTAGGTTCATTCTTCCTCCTCATCATTTTCTACTGGAATTGGGATATTATCATGTTACTCTGATCTTGGATATAGCTGTTCTAAACAATGATGCTGTACTGCATCCACACTTATCCTGGAGGTTCTTTAGCTCCTTCTGCCATTTCTTTTCCCATTTCTTTCACCTTAAATGATTACCAGTAATAATCTGTCCTTTTCGTTTCTCAATATGTGAGCAAAATATAGCACTCTACCTCTTACATGTTCTATGACTCACTGACCTTTATTCATTCTTCTTGGTGTTTCTTCATTGGCCATCCTCTTGATTCAAGGTGATCTTCACATCCTACCCATGCTGATATGCTTCACAATCTCTGCATCAATGCTGAAAGATGTATGTACAAGTAGTGACCAATCAAAGCAAATGGAGCTCACCGGCAGAGCTTGCAAAGTTCCCTTTTTAGACTAGAGTGAAAAAGTGTCCATGTGGGTTGGATCAGTGTGGAAGTTTCCATTTTAAAAAGAAGCTTTCACTAGCTCCTTTCATCAGTTGTGGCAAGAAGGAGCCCAGTGGCTGTACACACAGGGCTAGAAACAAAATGGAGGGGTCTTGAGTAGAGATGGGCACCAAATGATAAACAAAACACGGTTTTGTCATTTCATTACGTAACAAATAGATTTGTTACTCAACAGAATGGTAGAACACATTTTGTGACGAAACAAAGCAAACGACGATTTTTTTGCTCTAAAAATGAAATGATTCATTCTAGAGCCACCAAATTTGGTGGGTGGGTTCCTTAGACTCTTCCCACTTTGGAGTTGAATAATCTGGCCACCTGAACACCAAACCTCTCCAAATTTGGGGGGCTTACAAGGAAGAGATTGAGGAAGCTCCGCTGTAACTTCCATGCTGCTAGATGCCTGGGATCACTATTTTCGCTATTAGTTTTCGCTAGTCATATACACTATTAATGATTTGCTGTTTATATATTTTATTTCTTATTTTTTCATTTGTTTCTAGTCCATCTTGCTCCTGTTTGATGTTTTGATATATATTGTTTTATTGGTTATTATGTTTTTATTTATTGGAGTGTTTATTATTGTATTGTTTGTTGGTCTGATATCTGTTCAACTTTGAGAACCAGAGTAGCCATGGAGCTAGATGGAGTGGTATGTAAGTAAGTAAGTAAGTAAGTAAGTAAGTAAGTAAGTAAGTAAGTAAATAGTAAGTAAATAAATAAATAAATAAATAAATAAATAAATAAATAAATAAATAAATCTTGAGTATATAACTTTCCAATTGTAGAAGGAAACAATTGATTTTGTAATGAAACCTCTCCTTAAAATAATATTAAAAAGCACTTTTCCAATTACAAATGGATTCCTGGGGAGGGGGACCAACTTTGTAGTTGAACAACTTGGTGCCCTGAAGGCCAAACCTCTCCAATTTTTTTGGGGGGGGGGGTTTACCATTATTGACTGACAGAAAGGCAAAAGGGGTCCTAGATCAAATCAAGCCTGAAATTTCTCTGGAAGTAGAAATGATGAAATTAAGGTTGTTGCCCTTTGAACACAATGAGAAACAAGAGTCCTGAGGAAAAAGACAATAATGCTAGGAAAAGTTGACGGCAGCAGGGTAAATCAAAGACCAAATGTAATATGATTTGACTCCACTTAGGAAGTCACAGACTTGAGCGCAAGAGCTGAGCAGGGCTGTTCATGATAGGACTTTCTGGAGGTTGTTCTTTCATGGGATCACTGGAAAGAAGCAAGCATTAAAACAGAGGGAGGGAATATCTAAGCACCTAAGAGCCATGTTTACCTTCTTCCAGATCCCAAATACTTGGGGGAAGCAGATAGCACAACCAGCAGGGAGCCTGTTTCTAGAAATTTTGGCAATGAGGACAAGTGGCAGCATCCCCCACCCCATCCACTCTGCCTTGAGGTCCGGGCATCAACCCTCATGAGAAGAAAAGGAGGCGAATGTGGCATCCTATTAAAAGAAATAATTTTTTTTTGGAGAAGGTTGGAAGATGTTGCCACTGATTTCCCTAACACTCACCAATAGAGTCACATCAAGGTTTTGGTGCAGTCTTGATCCTGATGCCGTGGGGCAAAGCCTCAGTTGCCCTATCCTAGTGACAGCCCAGAGAACTAGACCAGACAAAAAACTTCAATTAGCATTTACAAAGAGCTTAGATGGCAAAAGATGCTCCTCTTTGCATTTCTGGAGGGAGGTTTTGTCATTTTCAGGTGTGTTTCCTCCAGTCTATAAGGTACACCTGCAGGCCTTGAGGGACACCTCCCTCAAGTTTGAGAATCATCTGGAGACAGTCTAATGACTAGGTAAGCTGGTGGGAGGATCATGACTCCTCTGGAAGAGAAAGTTGCAGCGGGATTCCATTCACCTGATGAATTCATGGCATACCCAGGCACCTTAACTACCTTCATTTTTGCTCAGCTGCTGCTTGCTAAATCAGCCATGTGGGAAGCTGTCAAAGAAGTTTCAGCTGCACACTCAATGTTAGGTCCATTTCAGAAGAATGACCATGTATGGCGGTGCCTGGTTCCCTCTTTCTTCCATCTTTGGGACAGAACTGTGGGAACAGTTGGAGAATCAGCAGGAGATGTCCCTTTTCATAGGATTGATGCATAGTCCACTGTCAGTTTACTAATAACAATGTGCTGTCAAGACAATTCTGGCTTATGCCAACCATCTTCAGGGTTTTCTACATAGTACACAAGAGTGGTTTACAATTTCCTTCTTCGAGGGTAGTGGTTCTCAACCGTCCTGATGCCATGACCCTTTAATACAGTTCCTCATGTTGTGATGACCTCCAACCATAAAAGTATTTTCGTTGCTACTTCATTAACTGTAATATTGCTAGTTATGAATTGTAATGTAAATATCTGATAAGCAGGATATATTTTCATTGTTACAAATTGAACACAATTGTGTAATTATATATTGTGAAATATTTATTTCTAATTATTCTAATTATTTATTTCAAATTCTAATGCGGGTGGACCCACCTGGAGACGAATAGAGGAGCAGTGTCTTGATTCCTAAGACCATCGGAAAATAGATATTTCTTCGGTGACCCCTGTCCTTCTTAGACTTCAAGATGGGGCAGAAGCCTGGCATCTGCTGGAACTGTTCTTGGCCCTCAGCGAGGGCTTCACCACACTGCCTATGCAGACCAAAACCCTGTGCGGAGGTTGTGGTGGGCGAATCAGCTTACAATTTCTTTCCAAGGGTCACTTTCGCCCTTGCACAAACCCCACATTTTGCCAAAGAAAAAGGGGAAACAGTATCAGGAGCAGTGGAGCTAGCCTGGCACCAGATCCCGAGGCAGCCACGGTGGCTGTGTGTGCACGTGCATGTGTGCAGATGATTAATGATGCTACTGCTCTTGCACCTGAGAGGCAGAGGTGTGTGTGTGTGTGTGTGTGTGTGTGTGTGTGTGTGTGTGTACCTGCGTGCATGCGTGCGTGCTTGAAGTGGCAGAGGGTGCAGGCGGACGCGCAGATGTCTCCAGCAGCCACCTAAAGCGGGACTTGGTGGAGCACAGGTGGACTGGCACTTCCCCGCATCCCTCCTGCATTCACACAAGATGGCAATGGAGGGCTGCCCTGGGCCGGCTGCGATCCCAACAGCTGGGTGGCCTTTGTGGGGCTCTCTGCCATCCCCCTCCTGCTCACACCCCTGGGCCCATTTTCTGCCACCTGGACCTGGGAAAGGCTTCTGTGCCACTGGAGGGACCCCTTGGCATCGCAATTATTGCTTTGACCTTGACCATACTTTCTACAGATAGAGAAGCGGTGTCTCAGTTCCTAAGACCATTGGAAATATGTGTTTTCCTATGGTCTTAGGCAACCCCTTTGAAAAGGTTGTTCGACCCCTAAAGGGGTTGTGACCCACAGGTTGATAACTGCTGTTCTAGGGGCACCCTGGGACCATTTAGATTTCCCAAAGCAAAGCAAAGTGTTCTGCTTATATACCGCCCCATACTACTTCAAGTAGTCTCTGGGTGGTTTACAGTTTAATTACAGTATGCAGGCTGCACATTGCTCCCCCCCCAGCAAGCTGGGTACTCATTTTACCGACCTCGGAAGGATGGAAGGCTGAGTCAAACATGAGCTGGCTCCCTGAGACTGAACCCCAGGATGTGAGCACAGTTTTACCTGCAGTACAGGCATTTAACCACTGTGCCACGGGGCAACACAGGCTGGCTCTTCTCCCTGGGGATTGAACTTCCACTTTGTGGATTTGAATCCAGAAACCTAATTCAATAGACAATCTAGCCAGCATTTGAGAGTGGTGGTGATGGACTCTCATATTAACCAAATGACAAGCAATGCTAAAGCGGAGAAAATTCTGAGCCTAAAAAGCTCTTGCCCTTCCCATTAGAGCTGCACCTCCTAGAACCTTTGGGACACATCTTTTTAGAGCCGGTCCAAACATTACGTAAATGCATGCATTAAATCTCAGGCTGTTTTCACAAATGATGCTTAAATTGCTTTTAATGTTTTCCAAGTCAATAATGTAAAAATGAAACACGTCAGTCAGCAAGTACATTCATTTTTTAAAAAAACCCTCGCCTTTCTTTTGTATCCCTTTTTAATATGATAATGAACACACTAAAAGGTATACTGAGCACCCTTGATTCTTTTGTTTTTTTTTTAAAAAAAATCCTTGCTTTATTCTGGTGCCATATAAAATAGATTTTACTTTTAGTTCTACTCATCAAGGAGCCCAGCAGCATTTGCTTTAATGGATTATTCTCTCTCCTCCACTCCCCCCCTTTTTTTGCAGTTTTGATACCACCTATGCCAATGTTCTTCATGGGAAAAAATCAAAGAAGTGCTTGGCTCAGGACTGAGTGCAAGCTTATGCTTTGTATCCAAGAGCTCCAAACTGGACCCTTCCATGTCCTTTGATGGCAACCTTGTGGACTGGCTTAAAAAGACACTAGTACTTTCCCCACTTGAGGGATGCAGATGCAGTGACTGTGGGAACTGAAGGAAGATGGCAGCCTGAAGTCTTCTTGTTTTCAGATAACCGGGATCTGGATGGTTTAATCAAAGGGGGCAACATTGGTTTTCGGGTTCGGGGGAGTGGTTTCTTCCTGTTGTTGGCTTGGGGCTCTTCCCCCGTGTTTTCCTCCAGCTCTGGGAAGGTCAGCTGCATTGATTTCAAGTCGGACTCGGTGGCGCAAACGATCCCTTTGCTGATCATCCTCGGAGTCATGGGTAAGTTGCTGGGCAAGGTGAACGTCTCCATCTCCTGGAATGGACACGGGAGGGAAAGAACATGATCACAGGAGGCACCCTTGAAGAGATGAGCAGAATGAACGACACAGAGCCCAGAATCCCATCAATAACTTGCACTAAGCATGACATTTTTATATCCCTCCCCCAAATGTGGTGAACCTTTGCAGTTCCCTCAGCCAGAGTTCTGGCAAGTGTAAGCAAAGAAATCCAGGTCCTCAGAGGAGTTTAAAGCACACACCTGAGGCCCAGCATGTTCTTCTCTGCAGCCATTGCAGGGACAGGGTAGGAGGGACAAGGGCAAGTGGGACTGGTAGTCTTTGAGAGCCATCATGGACAGAATAATAAGCAGAGAGACTACTAGTGTCACAGTCTCTTACAGTTCCCATGGAGCTTAGCAAGGCCCACCTACCCTTTCCCTCTGCAATGGTTGCAGAGAAGAACATGCTTGGCCTCAGGGTAGTGTGCTGAAATTCCCTTGAAGGCTTGGATTTCTTTTAACTACCAGTGGCAACATTATGGCTGGGGAAATTCCTGGGGAATTGTGGAAGCTGTCGTAGAAAATATCTCTCTCTGAAAATCAGGTGCCTAGTGTGCACCTAACTGTGTAACAGGTGCATGCTTAGCAATGCACCTGATGCCTCATCAGTTAGTCGTAACTCACTGCAGTGAGTTACACAATTTAACTTCTGCACCCATAAGGCGCCAGCATGACTCTGGTCACTCTCATCATTGCACATGGAGACATCTTGCAGGGAAGGGGGTACAAAATCCTGTTCTGAATGACTTACAGATGATATAGGACCTGGTGAAATGAGTTGTTAATTGCCTAAATGTATGCCTTTTCTTATGTAAATAGCAGCTTTTCAAGGGTAATGAGAGATATAGCTGTAACGGGCACTGGTGTGTGGGTGTGTGAAACTTTCCCTCCTCAACAGTTCAACATCCCAAGGATGCTCAGCTTTTGCTGTAGCTGTTTCTTAACTTAAAAAGGAGGAACAATTTAGACCATATTGCAGACAACTGAAGTCTTTGCCAAGAAAGATTCCAAATACAGGAGTGGCGACCCAAGATGTGTGTATGGAAGCCAAAGAAGAGGCTGACTGCCCTCCAATGGAATGTGTTTTTATAAATATCTGTCTAGTTGTTGGCTCAAGTCTCCTCATCAGTGCTCCAAAGAGAAATCTACAGTACATGGTGCAAAGTGGCATAGCAAACTGCTGGGGGCCTCATTTATTGTTAAGGGACCAAATAGGGATCTATCTTCTCTTCAGGATTCTTTCCTGGTTCCTTCTGCTTCCAGATGCTGCACCAGAGTTTGGTTGCTGGGATCTGAAAGCACATCTTGCATGCTGTTATAAGCATCTAGGTCAGTGATGGTAAACCTTTAAGAGATGGAGTTCCCAAAATGTGATTCAAAACCCACTAATTTTTCACAAAGTGCCAATACAGCAATTTAACCTGAATACAGGTAGCTGTGAAGGGGGCGATGTCGGGTGCCCACAGAAAGGGCTCCAAGTGCCACCTTTGGCACCTGTGCCATAGGTTCGCCAACACTGATCTAGGTAGACAATCCCTGGCCCTCCGGGATTTGCTGAACTGCCCTTCCATCACTGGTATTGCTAGCCAGAAAAAGCAATGGTGAGGAACAGAGATGGGCTTGAATCACTTTGGGCTGGGTCATCATATGTCATCAGCATGGCACCCTAGGTGATGATTACTTATGGCAGCAACCTGGCATGAAGCAACTGGTGCCCATCTCTAGTGAGGAACACTGGAATTTGCAGTCCCCTAACATCTGGAGGGCCTCTTTTAGTCCACCTGTGGTGTATTTAAAAGACAAGGTAAACTGAGGCAGAATAGTACAGGGCCTACAAAAGTGAATGGACAGAGACACCTGGAAGAGAACACAACTGAAGGGACTCTACCTACATCACTGTGTCAGTGTCTTACGCACCGTAGTTGCCAGAGCATGAAAAGGTGAACAGGCTGTCCCAAATTGGTTGACTTTTTGGGTATTAATTTCTCCAAATACCCGCCGACGAATCTTCCGCCTCGCTATTCTTTTCAGGAGACCTTCTTCCAAATTGTGCTCGAAAAAGCTCTGGCGTATCGAAATCAAACCAACAAATGAAAAGAAAAATAAGCTGTCATGTTTATAGCCCTCTGTTCCCCTCCAAGGGGCAGCCAGAGATCTGTCAGAGGCAAGGGGAACCCTCTCTTCCAAATGTTGTAGGGGAGATGGTGGGATCTTGAGACACACACTGGAGAGCAGGACCTGACTTGGGCAAATAGTGCAGCCTATCAGCGTAGACACTGGGGGAAGGGGAGGAGAAAGAACCTGGGTATGTCATGGGGTTCCTAAGCCAGCTTGCTGTACTCACAAGCTGCGAAGAATACTGTCCCAAAGCCACATGAAGGTGGAAGTAAGTGTCAACTGTCTGTTTAGTTTGCTTCTGTATGCTGAAGATGGCAGCAGCATGGGTGGTGGGTGGGTGGAATCTTGCCTCCTGCCTCAAGCAGCAAAATATTTTGGGCTAGTCCCAGAGGGACTAAATATTACAAAGAGGGAGGACCAGAGATGACAGACAGGTAGGCAAGCATTCCTTGACCTAAGCTCTCCTCCTTTCTGTTTCCAAGGGCTGACCAGGGCCAGCGCTAGGTTTTTTTGCGCTCTATGCGAGGGGCAGGGGGGTGGCGGCAGTGGCAGCGGTGGGGCGGGCGGGCAGTGGCGGGTGGCGGGGTGGCGGGACAGGGGTGGGGGGCAGGGCAGCAGGGTGGTGGTGGATGATGGGGGATGGCAATGGGCATGGGGGCGGACGGCGACGGGCAGGGTGGGTGGGTGGGTGGCGATGGACGCAGGGGACGGTGGGCAGACGGTGACGGGCGGCAGGGGGACGGACGGCGGTGGCCAGCGGTGGGGGGGCAGCAGGCTGGCCAGCGCGCCCTCTCCATTTTGGCGCCCTAGGCAACTGCCTAGTTCACCTTAATAGACGTGCCGGCCCTGGGGCTGACTCTAAGACCTTTTGCATGTAGAAGCATAGACACTACCCCTCAGCTATGCCCCCCCTCTCTATTTAGGAACCCAAAAGGGGTAGTGAAGTTCCAGGTTCCATTATGAAGCCCCATCTTCAAGTCTATAAAGAACAGGGGTCACCTAAGACAATCGGAAAACCCTAATTATGATTTACAGTGGTACCTTGTATTAAGGAAGTAATTTGTTCCAAATGAAATTATGTTAAGCAAAGTTTCCTTTATACAAATTCCCATAGGAATGCATTGAAAACTGAGTAATCCCATTTTTATGTTGTACGAATTCTCCCCATAGGCGATTATGTTAAGCAAATTTCCCCTATCTCCAGAATTTTTATGTTGTACAGATTTTATGTTATACAAGCTGTTTGTTATACAAGGGTCCACTGTACTTGAACATGACAGATCCAGTAAAAGGCCAGAAGACGTGTGTCATTCAGTCACTATCTATTATTTCACCTACATTTCTAGTCTGTTCATTGATCCTTCTTGACATACTCAAAATAAGGCAGATCAAATTTAATGGGAGCAGCAGACATAGTGTTCTTGAAATCATCATCATCATGATAAGGAGCAGACACATCACACTAGTCATCATTCAGATTTAATATATGTGGGGGGGGGCACCATGTATATAATAAAACATAAAAGGATCAGTGTTATTGGACACTGGTTAAAAAAAAATAAACCATACTTTTTAAAAATAAAGATGGATATGGAATTTCACATGCCTAGATTTTTTTTGAATTGGACACATGTGTTGTTGATTTATGAGTTCGGATGCTTCACAAATGAATGAGGAGTGAATCAAGGAAATGTCATATATATATATAAATTCCTTATTGGTTTGGGACCCACAAGGAGATGCGACCCAGATACAGTAGCCAATTGCTGGTGCAGAATGCTGGCCAGTGACTAAAGAAGTTGAACACCACCTTGGTGTTATGGAGACAAAGATGCTGTGATAGACCTCTGGCCCCACACAAAACTTAACAATGATGACACCTGGTCAAAATATGGCATTGCACCAATTGCTGACAAGATGTGTGAAGTCCAACTACATTGGTATGGACATGTCTTATGTGCCAGTGAGGAAACTCTGGCCAAAAAGGGTCTCACCCTGAAGGTCAGTGGATCCCAACCGAGGGGATGTCCAAAACAGTGCTGGATAAACACCCTTAACATGAAATGAAGTTGTCTCTGGTTCACCCAGACCTAGCCTGTGAGTGGGCCAAGTCAAAGGAAAAGACCAGAGTAAGATATAGTAAGACACTAAGTGGGACAAATTTGAAGAAGAAGAAGAAGAAGAAGAAGAGGAGGAGGAGGAGGAGGAGGAGGAGGAGATGTGGTTGCCATGCTTTCCTCAATGCTTAACTGACGAATATTTCATCAAAGACTGACAAAGTTGTTTGGATGAGCAGCGAAACGTTTCAGTCTCTCAAGAAAAAGAAGTCCAGTTGCCATGACTCAACTTCCAGACTCAATGCTTAATGGCTCCACAAGCTTCAGAGCACTTGCTTAGGGTATATACCACTCTTTATCTATCTTCTATGTAATCCCACACCACAGTGTCTTTTCACTTGAGATGTGGGGAAAGGGATAATCAAAAAAACACAACAGCACAGCTTTTCATGATATATGGAACAATCTGTGCAGTTATTTCATTTGTGGCTGGTTTACATGCAGTCCAGTTCCTTGACCACTTTCAGTTCTCTTAAGCAACCACTGATCCCATCACACACAGCCCCTTGATCTTCCAAGTGAATCAGAACCTACATTTAGGGGGTCAACTCAAGGTCATGGATGGCATGGAGACTCCCGGTTGTTGTTGCCATTACCTCATGCTTCCTTTGTGTTAGATGTGGTGTTGCCACCCGGCTTTGTGCTGTGTCTTCTGGAGGGGCTGGAATGGGAGATGGTTGTTTAGGCTGATCAATTCTGGGTAGCTGAGACTCTGAGGAGAGAAAGTAAACTGAAGTGAGTCAGGAGGCTCTCAGATATATTTTGGAGCTCACCTAGATGCTTCTGTGGACATTGAACAACTTTGGAGGAAAAGATGTCAATCAGCAGACAACTCTTAGGATATAATGGCTACCCAGGTCCCTCCCCAGCATCAGTCCTTTGTCATCAGATCCCTCGAGCCCTGGCTTTCACTCTGTCAGAGTCAATAGTACAGAGCACTCACTCTTGTCCATGGCACATGAAATCTTTATGGGCCAGTTTACTATGTGAGGGTGGGTAGGAATTCCTTTCCCTCCTGCCACCACATTTTGATAGCTGCCTTGGTCCTCCATATAGCAAATGCCAGCAAGGCATCTGGGCTGAAGTTTGAAAGAAAGGTGGAGATACTATTCTCTCTGACCCATCACCAAGGTGCACTCAAATCTGCTCACTGAGTAGTAGGATCATAATGATGAAAAGCTCCAACTCCCAGAGGCCATCTGGGGTAACCCTGTGCCAGAGGCAACATCTGAACTCTATGGACACAATGATATGGCCATGCAGTGCTTGCTTAAATATCTCCACAGCAGAATGCAGCCATAGCCAAGGTGAGAATTCCTCTGTGGAATCACACTAAGGGTGTGACTATGTAGTCCGCTGGTTCCCAACCTTGGGTCCCCCCCCACCCCCAGTTGTTCTTAGACTAAAACTCCAAGAAGCCGTCACCACAAGCAGTGTCGGCCAGGATTTCTGGGATTCACAATCCAATAACATTTAGGGAACTAGGTTTGGGAACCACTGGACCACAAGGAGAGAGAAATGTGTCTTCACTCTGTAAATCCACAAACAGGGAGTTGAGGTGTTTTAAATTTAAGTGGCCAAACTGGCCATAGTTCTACTATCAGCCCTGCAGGTGGCGCCATTCAAAGAATTGCATTCACTGGCAATGAGACTGGCTTCTTTGTTTCCATTGCCAGCTTCCAAGCCAGAGCTTTGCCTTGTTAAGTGGTTAATTTTATTTATATCTATATATCTACACATAACCACACACATACACACACACAATAATAATAATAATAATAATAATAATAATAATAATAATAATAATAATAATAATAATAATAATAATAATAATAATAATAATAATAATAAATGCTTGGGAAGCATTCAACTAGTGATTTTTAAAATTGTAATACAAAATCCAGCGTAGTTATCTTGTCTGCTGTGTGATAATTTAAAACAACAATAACCCAAGGGTGCTGCCTTGTCATGGTGGAGGGCTTAACTGCTCCAGTTATGTTGCAGGATGTACTGGAGGTAGTGTAAAATACCAGTAAGTTCAATCATACCAGAAAGGTCTCGACTGAGGAACAGAACTAAGCGCACCCAACCACCCATGAATCATGGTGAAATATAATCAAAAGAAGCCTATAGCAGCTCGGTCGTCGCCTGGGTTAACAAGGACCGTGATGGGTTGTGATGAACTTGGACATCCGTCGATAAATGGGCTACAGATCACGGGTCCCACTGCTGAGCAAACAGGGCATGGGCCTGTAGAATTACTGAAAGTTGAACCACCTCAGAAGTGGCAGAAATATACTTTACCAGAGAATCGGGCAACCATGAAATGCTATTATAGAGCAGAACCTGGAAAACGAGGCTATCAAAAGCAGATGCATCAGTTATGGAAACAAAAATATCCAAACTCCAAGATAACTGAATTACGATTAGCTAACCAGCAAAGATATATTATCAGAAACAAGGTGTTTAGTAAAGTTGAACTAGAAGAAATACAGAGGAGTTGTGAAATTGGAGGTCAACAAATTATCCAAATAGGAGGAGAAAATAGATTAATAACACCTGGGGACATCGAACAGTCAAAAGTTGAAGAAAATATGGATATTGTGCAAAAATTTGAACCAAAGGAAGGTTCAAATAGGATTGGAACACCAGCAGAGCTCACTATTAGGCAGCAAGAATTGAAGAATAAAATACTCAGACATGCTGCATTAAATGAAGAGAGGGGAAGGCTCCTGATTTTAAAGACTGTGCCTAGAAAAAAAATGGTACCATTGATGAACGATGTAAACTCAGCACTTGCAACAATCCAGATAAGGTCAATTGAACAGATAAATCAGCTTGCTTATAGTGCAGCAGTAATAGTAACGGAAGAACTTGGGTTTCCACAATTGAAGCCCCCCCCCAACCACAAAAAAATGCCTTGAGAAACCACAATGGAAGATCAGGCTGGAGCTTAAAATCAAAAGACTCCGAGCAGATGCGAGTAACTTAAAAACCTGCAGGAGGAAAAATTAAAGAACAGTGAAATCAAGAAATATTTGAGTAAAAATACTGGCTAAGTACAAGGAAAATTGGAGAAGCATTGGAAATAGTGAAGCAGCAAATAACTGCAACAGCTTAAAAAATGAAAGATGTGATGCTAGATTTACTCCGTATAAAGACAACCAGTTGTTTTGACCAGATCAAAGAAAGTTATATCAGAGTTTAAATCAGAAGATACATATAAAAGATTAAAAGCCTGAAAAAATGGTAACCATTCAGTTTTGGAAAGACATATGGGGGACTGAGAAAGACCATAATAGAAATGCTGGTTGGCTGCAAGATTTTGAGGAGAAATTCTCAAAGTGCACAATGGACCAACTAGAAATAACAGCTGATATGATCGCCAAAAGAGTACAAAGAGGCAAAAACTGGACATCACCTGGCAATGACCAACTGCATGGGTTTTGGCTTAAACACCTGACCAGTCTTCATGGAAAAATGGCCCAAAATGTAATGAAATGTTGAGGACAGGTTATATTAATGAGTGGTTAACAACTGGCAAAACCTATTTGATTCAGAAGGCTCCAACAAAAGGAGCAATACCTGAAAATTAGAGGCCAATAACGTGTTTACCAACTATGTATAAACTGCTGAGAGGCATCATAGCTAATAGAGTCCAGGATTATTTGGAAGCAAATAACATCATGCCAGTAGTGCAGAAAGGGAACAAACAGGGAAGTAGAGGCACAAAATATCAGTTTGTTAGGGATGAAAGCTACGGATTGGTTAGCTTTAAACGGGGGATTTTTCAAGGTGACTCTTTGTCACCTCTGCTATTTATTATTGCCCTGATTCCCCTCTCAATAATTATGCAGAAGACAAACTGCTAAAATTCAGGGGAAATTTCTCATCTATTGTATATGGATGACTTAAAGTTGTATGGAAAATCAGAAACTGGAAAACACTCAGTGACCAACACAACCTGAATTTTCAGTACCGATGTTTGGACTAAACAAATGTGCCACAGTGGCACTGAGAAAAGGAAAGATCACTGAGAGTAAAGGAATTGAAATGCCAAATGGACAAGCCATTAAGTATCATCAGTTTGAAGCCTATTGGCTGCCCGTTGCATCCCGGATCAGATTCAAGGTCCTGGTTTTAGTTTATAAAACCCTCCATGGCTTGGGCCCGGACTACCTGTCAGAGCGAATCGTCCAGCGATCAACCTCGGCCCGTCCAGTTCGGCAGTCGCGAGCGCACTCGCTCAGGGTCGCCACCCCTAGAGAAGCCAGGAAAACATCTACCCGCAATCGGGCCTTCTCGGTGGCTGGCCCTTCCCTTTGGAACAGCCTACCAAGCGAACTGCGCTCTGCAGAGTCCCTGCTAGCCTTTCGCTGAGCATTAAAAACTCTGCTCTTTCGCCAGGCCTTTGGCGATTTAGTTTAGTTCCCCCCCCCTCGCCATCTATAATGCTCGCCCGACAATCTGTTGCTGCAGAGCCTGTCTGTTTTATGATGCCCAGTTGCCTTTCTGTTTTTAAATTGCTTGTTTTATTGTCTGTTGGTATGCTGACTTGTTCAGCTCTGTTAGCCACCCAGAGTTCCCCGTGGGAAGATGGGAGGGATATAAACTCAATAAATAATAATAATAATAATATCTGGGCATACTGCAATTCAATAATATCAAGCATGGTCAAGTGAAAAATGTGGTCAGTAAAGAATATATCCAAAGGTTCAGAAAAGTACTAAAAAGTAAGGTGAATTGTGGTAACACCATCAAAGCCATTAATAGCTGGGCCATACTGGTTATCAGGTATACCGCTGGCATTATAAACTGGACTCAGATGGAGCTAGATAGTCTGGATAGGAAAACAAGAAAAATTATGACCATTCGCTATGCATTACATCCACACAGTGATGTTGACAGGCTGTATTTACCTAGAAAATTAGGTGGTAGAGATCATTTGCAAGTAAAGCAGACAGTTGAAGAAGAAAAACATGCCTTGGCAGATTATGTAGAAATTAGTACAGAGCCAGCATTACTGGAGGTTAAGAACAAGGATATTTCAGTTTAAAATCTGAAAATTGAACCTCAGAGACTCTGGCATAAACTGATACAAGTGGTCCCACTGGTAATCGGCATGCTGGGTGCGGCACCTAAAGGGCTAAGTAAGTACAGTATTTAGAAGAAATTGGAGTTGACAAAGTCACCATCAGTCAGCTGCATGGAATCTGCTCGCATAATTCGCCAATACATCTCGTAGTCCTAAACACTTGAGAAGCGTTTGACTAGTGATTTGTAATACATAATTCAGCCTAGTTATCTTGTCTGCTGTGTAATGATAATAATAATAATAATAATAATAATAATAATAATAATAATAATAATAATAATAATAATAATAATAATAATAATAATAATAATCTCGTCCAGGAGCGTAAAACAGAAGCATATGTAATAAAATAACAGTGGTGTTAGCCAGAGGAGAGGCTTAAAAATAACACCCCCCCCCCAAAAAAAAAATTAGAGCCTCAGGAGAGAGGTTTTTGCTGGGCAGAGGGTGTGCTTCCCTATGTCTGCATGTGTGTTTATACCTGAATCAGGTAAGAGGCAAGGGGGAAGGGGCTTTGACTGTATGTGTGGCAATATCTCATCCTCCCTCTCTGCAGTGGTTCAAGCCACCAGATGCTTGAACTGACCTAGAAGGTTTCAAAATTCCCTGATGGACAGAAAAAGCTGTGGGGTTGGGTGACTCTGAGCTGATTCACATTTCATGTTCAGCCAATCTGTAGCATTCCTCATAGTTGCTGATAATGTGGTTGCCCTCTCACTGTTAGGATGTTTCTCCGACAGTTGAGACATCTGTCTACCCATTGGTCCCTTCAACATGGGCATGGGCTAAAGGGTGTGACTAATGAAGCTGATTCTTCCATTCATGGCTTGCTTAGTTATTAAAACTAAGGGCATTTCTTGTAATCTTTTCCTTTTGGAGTTATGAAGGAATAACAATGTTATTTCTCCAAAACAACATAATAAATACAAAAAAAACACCTTTCTGTATGTGTGTGTGTTACGAGTTATGACTGATTTTTACTCATTACTATGTAACGCTGTTTTTAAAAATGGGTCACTTGGAGGTAGCTTTGGGTTGTTTGTCCATTTTACAGGGGTTTTTTTTGAGTTTTAAAATGGATGATTGTCATGAGGTAGCCATTTGTGTTGCAATCAAAGCCAAAGCAACACGTGGTGAAGCCAAGCCTCCCCATAAAGGATATGGTACCCCTTTAACAAGCTTTATTTGGCCTAAGCCTTCATGGAACATGGCTCACTTCATCTGGTTCCCCCATTGCCTCTGAGGAAATGGGCTGTATGAACGTTTTTGTCAAAGGTGCCAGAAGGGTCCTTGATGAACACAAAGACTGATTCTGCAGCCAAAAATGTTGTGCCCCTTTAAGGACTATAAAGTGAGCTTTTGTGCGAGCACAGATGAACACAGCTACCTCTCCCAAAACTAATTCTGCAGTGCTGCAGAACACTGGAGCCAAAGGTGGCACGAAAGCATGGCCACCCACTGTGCCATCAGATGGCTTGGATCTGAACAGTGAACTGTCCCTGGCAGCATCAGCCCCTTCTGTAGCTTACAAAGAAATATGAAAAGGAAGAACCCCACCTCTTTATTTTATTGATTCGTGTTTCTGGGAAATGAAGAACATTCCTCATGCTAGCTGACTTCTGGGACATCATTATATTTGCTGCAGGTGGGAAATTATTCGCCAACCGCAGTGTGCGTTAATATTGATTCCAGCTGTTATCAGCCTAATTAAGGAAAGAAAAGATCACCCTGCACCCAACACTTAGGCAAGTTCAGTTTGGCAATTTAATATCCTCTCTCCTGTGTTCACTGCCAAATACAAGCACTCCTTCGTTCCTGCCTGTTACTCGTCACTTACATTAACTGGCACAACACGGAGGATACTTAAGGGACTCCTGCCTCAATTCGAAGCTGAGAATCTGCCCTTCATTTCTTCAACCTTAGATCTACAAAGGTAATTGGACCACCAATGACCCTGAAGCTCTGCTCTGGAGAATGGGTTGAGAATATTTCACTGTTTCAACCCTCTTCTGCACATCTGAATGTTGGGCCCAGTTCAACAAAGTTTCATTTGATCCCAGGTTTGGAGCCTTGCCATTGCTGGCCTTTCTCTTTCACTTAACTGTCAACAGAGTAGAGTCATTTTGCTGCTTCTGACGCCAACCAAGATGGTGCCTTCTCCCATTCCATGTTCAAAGGCTAACTGGATGGCCAGTTTAAACTTACTTCAGAGTACCTTCAGCTGCACCCAAGAACAGCAGGCTGCCTTTGGAGATGCAGGGCAAATTGCACACTATGTACTGCTCATTTCAGTCCACTACACACCAGTGTTTCTGATGCCACTTATCTGTCAACAGAAGCACCACTACCACATAAGAACATAAGCACATAGGAAGAGCCATGCTGGATCAGGCCAAAGGCCCATCTAGTCCAGCTTCCTGTATCTCACAGTGGCCCCACCAGATGTGTCTGGGAGCGCACGAGACTAGATATCTGTCTCCTGATACCACTCCCCTGCATCTGGCCCTTGAAGTACCCTGGGTTTAAGCCTGGAGATTACACATCTCCATTATGGTTTGTAACCTGTGATGGACTTTCCCTCCAGGAATCTGTCCAATCCCCTTTTGAAGGCATCCAGGCCAGATGCCATCACCACACCCTGTAGCAGGGAGTTGCACAGACTAACAACACGCTGGGTAAATTTTTTTCTTTTTCTTTTGTCTTTTCTCACTCTCTCAACCCTCATTCTGCCTAATGCTTTGTTGAGAAGTGTTCTCAGCTAGGCCTCCGCTTGGCAAATGAGGCCACCACTGAGTACCTGAAGGAGCAACTATTTACAGATGGAGCATTTCATGGGACTACAGCAACATTGTATGGCCAGGAAGTTGCTACTCGGCCGTAACAACAAATGAATCCCAGGAGAGAGCCTTCCTTTGTCCTCACTGCCACTGAGAAGGGATGGGTGCGAAATGGAAAAATGACGTTTCATTTTGTAGGAATGAAATGAAACGAAATGAAGCGGCTCCCCTGGGTCCTAGAGGCACCAGATTTGGTGCTCAGGAGCCATTTTTAAAGGGCTCCTTCTGAGCTGTTATAGGCTGGACCCCTTTAAAAGTGGCCCAGTCAGCACCAGGGGATCTCCCTGGTGGCGACTGGGCCAGTTTTAAAGGGGTCCAGCCCATGACAGCTCGGCAGGAGCCCTCTGAAAACGATCGTGTACAGAGAGAATGAAACATTTCATTACAATGGAAAAAACAACTGTTTCATTTTTTTTCTGTAATGAAAGCTGCTTCCTCGTTTTGTTTTGTTTCATTTCATTTTGTTATGCAACGAAATGATGAAATAGCATTTCATTTTTCATTTTGTGCCTATACCTAGAGATCATTCAAGGTAGGAGAAAAGGTGTTGTGGGAGATTTGTCTGGATGTTGGGATGAGGCGGCCTCTAAACACCTCACATTAAAATCATATCAACCCTGGTTGCTTGGCACAAACTGATTTAAATCATGGTACAAATCATGACTTATGTTTTAGAAACTGGATTTTTGATTATTTATTTGAATCACTGGCTTTTATTCTCCCTGCAGGCAACTTTATATTCAATTCTTCTCTGAATTTCAAACTAGGAAGTCATTATATTTGCCCAAAAGTATTTATTTCCAATTTATCTGGTAAATCCTTTTTGTCAAGCCCCATCTGACTTACCATAAATCTGAGGGAGCTAAATTGAAAAACAACGACAAAGGACAATGACAATGCTACTATGTTTTCAAGAATCAGACACAGAATATTAGGGAGACAATGGCTTAAATACCATACCATGGAAAGTTCAAATTCACACACAGATCACCTAATTTCTCTGATTTGTTCATCGTATGCCAGTGAGCTCCAAGATGAGAAAGTTATTTCATGAAGTAAATGATCTGAAGATGAACAGAAGATATACCTGTTCATCTTTATTGGCAATGAACAGTTATCTTCCAGGATTACACGATGCAGTTATAATTGATCCCATTCTGTTTGGCTGAACTTAAATAACTTTTAAATTAATGCCTCCTTCTTTTCAACCCCAACTTGCATATATATATTACATTACAGGGAGCGATGGAAGAAGCACTAGCAACTTTTGCCACACACAAGAAAGGAAAGGAAAGGAAAGGAAAAAAGAAGGGGAAAAACACCCTATATGCTGTTTCTTTACCTAGAGGAACTCTGTTTACATTGCTGTAGGACAGTGATGGCGAACCTATGGCATGGGTGCCAAAGTTGGCACTCGGAGCCCTTTCTGTGGGCACCCGACATCGCCACTTCATAGCCACCACTTTGCAAAAAAATTAGTGGGTTTTGAATTGCACTTTGGGCACTTGGTCTCTAAAAGGTTCGCCATCACTGCTGTAGGACAAACACACCTTCTCATAAAAACAGGGTTATATCAGGCCATCACAGAGTATGCACTATCTCAGTGATCCACATATGTAATTATTTCCAAGGAAATTACAGTTCTCTACATTCTCTCCTGCCATTTTAACTGAAGATTTTAGCAGGCCACAAATATGATCAATATTTAAAATTTAAAATTTATTTATTTATTTATAAAATATGTTTGCTACACTTTCTCCTTAAAAGGACCCAAGACAGGTTATATCTAGAGATGGGCACGGATCGAGACAGTGACATTTTGGTTTTTCGTTTTTTGTTGCGGGCCCCGTTTCGGTTCATCTTCATTTTTTGTGAATTTTTTGAAAAAAATTCATTTCATTGGTTTGTTTTTCATTTTTCTTTTTTATCTGCTTTTTGCGCGATTTAAAGCATTTCCGCGCACGGGCATCCCCCAACACCCCAGACCAGAGGGAAAACACTAAAAAAATGATGCTGGCAGAGACACAGTATAAACTAGGTACACAGGGAGGCTGCAAAGACAGCTGCAGGCATTGCCCAGGGCATAAGGCAGCCGCAGAGTGACTGCACTGCGGGGCAGGAGAGGGTACTCACTGAGAGGTATGCATGCACACAGGGAGGCTGCAAGAGAAATCTCTTCTTTGTCTCCCCTAAGAGCCAGGCTGCAGCCAGCAGGAACACAGAGACACACACCTGCCTGGCTGGTCTAAAGTAACAAGTTGCAGAGACAGCAATCCCACCCTAACTCCCACTGCAGACTGCAAGGAGGACAGGGGCTGCCAAAGCTTTTTATGCCCTCTGTGGCTGCCACACCTACCCAGTCTGCAACCTGGGCATGCTATTGGTTGAAATTGTCCAAGAATTTACATGATCCCATCACATAGCTTGCATCCATCTTGTGGCTGGAATCCATTTTGTGTCATCCTTAAAGGGAAAAGAAAAAATTCATCGCAATGGGAGAAAGACAAAAACAAATGTTTTAAGGACCCCAACCCCCTGGGAGGTAATAATTTCAAATAATTATCGCTGCATTTTTACAGATGTCCAGGACGTTTTAATACCCAAGAAATCAATATTAGGCATCAGGGAGCCATTTTGGGTTGATGTCCCCTAACTCCCCTTAAAGGAAAAAAGTACAGCGATCTGAGAAAAGACATAAATGCATGTTTTAAGGACCCCAACCCCCCTGGTAGGTACTATCAGGCAGAATAAATAATTATCGCTGGGTTTTTACGGATATTCAGGATGTTTTTTAACAGCTCATTTCATTTGCGTGTCGCCATTAATGAAAACAAAATGAAACAAACCTAATTTTCATGGTTCTGTTCTGTTCGTTCCAATTTCATCGCCATTTTCATTATTCATTTTGTTACGTAACGAAACGAATAATGAATAACGGAACAATTTTTTTTATTTCATGCCCATCTCTAGTTATATCATTAAAAGGGCAATGTTTAAATATTTACCATACTTGTTTCATTCTTTTACAATATTTATACATTTATTGTTTTTAAGCAGTAACTATACAAATATTTTAAAAGAATGAAACACATATGGTAAATGGTAAATAAAATCATTGCTAAAACATATTTAAATGCAATCGAGCAGAACAATCCATTTAAAAACTCTGCTCAGATTGCCAGTCTGCCCCTGTTTGCAAAAAGACAGCAGAGACGATGACAGGCTGGCCTCTAAAAGGAGGGAGTTTCAGAGTCTGGGAGCAGCAACAGTGAAGGCCCTCTCCCGTGGCCTTTTAGAGCTTCATGGGTTAAAACTGGCACTTTGAATTGAGCCTGGAAACAGATCCACAGTCAATGGAAGTGCTGCAACAGGGGATTTGCATGTTCCCCATAACCGACCCCAGTTAGCAATCTGACTGCAGCATTTTAGACCCATTGGGGTTTCGTCCCCCCCCCCCAGCGCTGCCACTGCCACCAACCATCCCCCTCAGGCAGGGCTTCCAAGGTGGTGGAGAGGCCTCCTGCTGCCCGGCACCACTACTGCTGCCACTGCTGCCGACCAGTCCCCACGGGGAGGACTTCCGAGATCGTGGGCAGGCCTCCCACTGTGACCAAAAAGAAAGCGTCAATCAGCCCACGCTACAGCTGATCGGCGCTTGTGTAAAATAAAATAAAATAAAATAAAAAGCACCAGCTGGCCCCAACAGCATTAAAAAATAAGAAAATAAGAAAAACAAAACAAAATGAAAAATGAAATGATTTTTTTAAAATAATTCATTTTGTAATATAGTAGGACACCCATATCCACTGATTCATTATCCACTGGTTCAGTTATCCATGGCTGACAGAGGAAAAACATTAAATAATTCAGCAGCCACAAAGCAAGCTATTGTCACAAACAGCAGCTGTAAAGCAAGCTATTGTTACAAATAGCATCTGTAAAGCAAGCTACTGTCACAAAGAGCACCCATAAAGCAAGCTACTGTCTCAAAACAGTTGTTTGGGGGTGGGTGGGCAGGCGTTCTCTCTTATCCATGAGAAGGCCTGGAACCAATCCCCAGCAGATACTGGGGTCCTACTGTAAATGAAACGAAACTGGGGGACAAGAAATGAAAAACGAAACGAAACACCATTTTGGCATTTCGTGCCCATCTCTAGACGTAACCATTAAGCATTATTATTTATGGATAGCTCAGTGGTTTAGGTATCTGGCTACAGAGCTAGAGGTTGGGGGTTCAATTCTACGCTGTGCTTCCAGTGAGTAGAGCCAGCCTGTGTGGCCTTGGGCAAGTACAGTCCCAGGGCACCCCCAGAAGAAGAAAATGGTAAACTGGATTTAATTACCATCTACCTAAAAATCCTGAAAACAGTTGCCATAAGTCAGCATTGAGTTGATGGTACATGATGATGATGATGATGATGATGATGATGATGATGATGATGATGATGATGATGATGATGATGATGATGATGATTTTACAATATTATTTATTTGTTATGAGATTTAGATTGTTAGGCCTTTCATACTCTGCAACGAATAATATATCCTATTCTGGGCAGCCTGCATGGCTCAGTTGTTTTTCCAAGCACAGAAAGGAGCAGATGCAGTAAAGAGATTGTAGAGGATAGTCTGGGTATTAATAGATTATCATAGTATGATTTCTTTGAAAGGCAGGCAACCGACTGCCTAGTTGATGTTTGAAGATGGGATGTTGAAAGAGAACATTATGCAGCATATCTGTTTGAACAAGGGAATTAGATATTCCCCTCTTTCATTCCGCATTTCAGATCCTTCTGATCAGAATAGAATTTGAAACACTGGGCAACGCAGGGGGTTAAAATCACTTCTGTCTAGATTTCATAAAACAGTGTAAAATCCTCTTCCCTGGATGCCTGCATGAGAGTTCCTGTGGTTTCCTCTGAGTGAAAGCAGAGAGGCCCAGACTTTTGCCCAACATCCTGTTGATGAAACTCCAGTCCCTGCTGAATTTTATGGTCCATTCTAACAGTAAGTAAAACTCTTATTCAGAATGGCAGCCATTTTAGATGGGGAAGGATGATATCAAACTGGTTCCCCGCTGTGGAATGCTATCAAATCACCATTAGCAGAACTCAGATTCAAAATACAGGTTCAAAAACACAATTTTGTGTTGTGGTTCAGATAGACACAGATGTGTTGGACTGCAACTCCTCATAATCTCTAGCCAATAATGTTACCTTGGGGCAAGGAAGATAGGCTGGCTGTTGCTGTACTGCCAAAATGGAAGACATAACCAAAAAGGAGTACATGGAGGAAAAGGAGTTTCAACAGAAAGGGAGATTTTCCCCCCATTAAAAGTGTATATACAAATTTATTTATTTACTGTATATTCGTGCACTGCCCAACTTATTGAAAAGCAGTGAAAGCACTATTTGAGGTGATCAACAACAGACATAAACAATACCTCTCTCTCTCTCTCTCTCTCTCTCTCTCTCTCTCTCTCTCACACACACACACACACACACACACACACACACACACACAGAATTCCCTTCAATAAAATTAAATTAAAAAACAAAAACAGACCACACGCTTGGACAAAAAAATATATATAACACCTAAAGACACCACTAAAAGGAACTAGTGATGGAGGAAGGGTGTTGTAGAGCCAAATCCCCACTGACACCTCAGAAGAGAATATCATTGAATGCTTTCCTGAGGAGCTCAGTCTTAAGTAGCCTCTTAAATATATACCCCCCTCTCTCTGTGTTTGTCTCTCTCTCTCTCTCTCTGTGTACATGCAATGAATCTGTAGGTGCAAAAGGAACCTAATATGTGTGGGAGGGAGGGAGGGGAGGGAAGAAGGGAATCACAGAGCAGGAGACAAAAGCCTTCTTAGGCCGTCACTTCACGAAGTACTTCTCTTCGCAGCGTGATTGCCTTCGCTGTGAATCCGAAGGCGATCACGTGGTGGTCACGTGGTCTCCATTCGCCCCCACCCCTATTTTCTTGTCCTCACCGGGCGATGTTTTAGGGTCGAATCCAGTACTACTTCACGTGCTCCCTTTCCCACTGAGAAGCTTTTTTTAAATGTCTGGTTTCTTCTTATTTTTTTTTTTAAAAAAAACCCGATGGCGTACCGATTCATCGATACCCGCCTGTCATTTTCTGAAGAGCCGAATAATTGTATCAGCATTTGTTTTCCAGTTACGATTTGTATTGCTCCGTCCATTGGCGGCGTGATAAAAAATGCTGTTCTCCTTCATGGGCACTAGGTGGACCAGCACACAACATATCTTTTGTATGACCCATGGCTCCTCCAAAGGCATTCGAGTTCTCCCTTCCTAACTCCCTAGAGCAGTGTCGGTGGCACTTCCGCCTCCGTTATCAATTTCATGCTATCATGGCTCCCTCTCGTTCTGAGTGCCGGCTAAAGAAATTCAAACGGAGGATCCCATATTTTGTTGCACTGCTGCGCAGTTACTGTAAGTTGATAGACGGTATAGCTACGTTATGCTTCTCTAGCAGAAACCGGTTACTTCGACGCAGGCATTTGTTTAGGGAAACTATGGTTGGTTGCAACACTTTGATAAGGGTCATTTCCCAGTGGATACGGACGTCGCCTCGACAGAAACTATTCTGGTGCTACCCTGGGCGTTCTCAGTGGTTTAACGACACGGTTCTTAAGCTGTGGGACGACAGACAATGGTTGGAAAACTTCCGAATGTCAAGGAGAACACTTTTTGGGGTCGCGGACAAGCTGCGACCATATCTGATGCGGAGGGACACAGTAATGCGGTCAGCAGTTCCAGTCGAAGAACGAGTAGCAATTGGCGTGTACTTCTTGGCCAGCCGTTCTTGCTACAGAACCATCGCCCTTGTATTCCAGAAAGGAAGTTCTACTGTGGCAAGTATAGTCATCGAGGTGTGCCTGGCAATGGAACACGTCCTTCTCAAGGAAGAGGTTCGCCTATCAGAATTCAGTAAGGTAGGTGTTTTAATGCGGGTTCGTCTGTTACAGTTGGCATTACGTTTTTAAGATGAGAGACGTACATACCGGGAACCGCTTCTCCATCCCACAAAATACCTGAACTCAGTCGAATTGGGGGGGGGGGGAAAGGGCTTCGAAGTACAATTGAAATTTTCCCACCCATCACAATGTTGGTCTACGGTACTCCCCGCCACACACACGGGTGGCATGGTCAGACCAGGATGCCTTCTATGGGCATGTTTAGTATGGGGAAACGTTTGATGCATACAACAATATTAAACGCATGAGTATGGTAGATACTGGAAAGCGCATCTTGCTCCCACAAAAATCAAGAACTAGGTAGAAAGCGCTCAAATTTAGGGGTTATGGGAATTCAAGTGATAATTAAAATGATCAATATGCCCAGCGCAATTTTGCAATATGGATCTCCCTACCACACACTGGGGAGATGGGGTCAGTCCAGGAAGACTTTTGAGGGGCGTTGGGCAGGTTCCTGGAGGAACCTGTCCAATGGCTGCTCCTGCATTGCGACATCACGCACTGGTGTTCCATGTATGCTACATGAATGTTCCTCAACTTCTATGCATTTGTGGGTCAATGACTGTTTCTTCTGTTTTCTATTTCAACAGATGACGTCATCTATGAAAATTTTCGGTTTTCCGCATACTATTGGTTGTATTGACGGAACACACATTCCGATCTGCCCACCAAAATTGCAGGGTCCGGCTTACTTTAATAGGAAGTCTTTCCATTCTGTTCTACTGCAGGCTGCATGCGACGGAGACGGTATTTTTTTTCTCGATGTTGACCGGACATTCAGGTGTGAACCATGATGCTCATGTTTTTAGGTCATCTACTCTCTTCAGTAAGATGGAGGAAGGGACATTAATTCCCGGCAGCCCATTGTTCACCTATGCAGGGGTGTCGATTCCACCCATAATCTTAGGGGATGGTGCGTATCCATTGTGTAAGTGGCTGATGAAGCCTTTCGCTGTACCAAGAAATGACAGGGAGCGTCACTACAATAAGATTTTTAATCGATCACGGTGCGTCGTTGAAAGAGCATTTGGGCGCTTGAAGGCACGATTCAGGCGCTTATCTGTCAGAATAGAAGCACACATTGAAAACATCAACTCAATTGTTGCTGCTGCCGTGATTCTACATAACATTTGTGAACGGGAAAAGCATGAAATTCCAGATGAGGATCAGCAGCAACGTTCCCTGGATGATTCACTGGATTGCACGGAAGCATATGACTGTAACAGATCGGGAACTGCCCGTGCAGAGGCAGAAGCAGTGCGCAATGCCATTGCTGAGTATTTACAAACCCATGTTAAGTGACTTGTATGAAAAATAATTTCAGCAACTCTTGAAACCCTAAATAAAAAACATATTCATACTGTTGACCATTCTTTCAACCACATGACCCCTTTAAGGGTGCTTACAGCCACAGTGACTTGGAATGAAACTCTCAGGGATCACAGCCTTCTAGAGGGCCAAAGGAAATTTGGTGTTTGGGTGCAGTGATGAGGGCTTTTTCATTTGCCTGTGCCATAATGTAACCTAGAATCATTTCTAGTAACAATTAATAACAGAATCCTACAAGGCTTCAATTGCCATTGATTGTAACCTCTTCATGATAGGACATTGTGTAGTATTAACCACATAATCTTTATCTTTTGAGCTTCATAAAGCAGTCACTGCGACTCAAAAAAACCATGTTATATGGAGGGTACCTTAGCAGGGAACTCATGCTTCAACTCCAACTAGCACTCTCCGTATAACTGCAATGTGGGCATGCAGACTTGTTTACATTACCGGAAAAAAAGAGCACCTTAAAGTAATGAGTAAGTGCTGTATATACCACATGGCCTACAGCAATATATCTGCTATGCCCTCTGAAACCTCTATAAAACAGACAAGAGCCTCAGGATTTTCATCAACTACCTCAAGATTTGCTGGTTGGGGCCTGCAGAGGTGCCAGAGCAGGAAGTAACCAGTCAGACTAGAGTGATAACATCTATTGAGAAAGAAAACAGCAGATGGATAGTATTGCAAATCTCTTTCCAGCAAGGGGCCTGAACTCATGACTTGCTTTCCTTTGGAAGCAGATCAGTGCAACCAGCTTATTCAGCTTAATTAAGGGCACTCAAACTCCCTTCGTGGTACATGTTTTTCCGTTGCATTTCAATGGTGTTACACCATGAGATAGGATCATAATCAGATATTACACTACTCACTATAAACTGCTGATCCACTGCAGTTTATAACTATAGGCAATGGTGAGCAGCCATAGTATTATGTCCTTCAAATTGTGCCTTGCGAACCTCATTTTTATACTGTAAACCTTCAAGGGGGCAGTCAAAATGTGTCTACTTTAATTAGGAAAAGTATTTGTGGTTATTACGGACTTGGATTTCAGAATGTTTTTTTTCCAGAACGCATCACAGCACAGTGAAATCACAGGGCTGAGTAAGGGGCCCCTTGCGATTTACAAGCCAACAATTAAACTCCTGGGTAGTCTTCACCTTTCTCTTGATATGCAGATTAGTCAGTAGTGTTTGGGGGGGGAAAGGAAGTACCCTTACAGGCAACAGAATTTCTAACGAGAAAACTTCCCTCTGAGCGACAACATTTTGGATATGGTACATCAGAAGTTCAGAGAAAAATAATCAATAAGAGACAGCAGCTCTCATGAGTGCCACATGGGTGCAATTTTTTCTGAAACGTGTTTAGTATAAAGCAATACAATCGCACATGTGCTTTACAGCTCTTGGTAATGGAGTTCCACCACTACCAGCCAACAATCCTTTGCATGGGTTTGGTTGCCAGCACCTTTCCCTTGACATGCAGATTGAGGCTCCAAGGGGGGAGGGGGACAGGAAGCCTATGTACTGGGAAGTATTCAGGGGACATCTTTTACTGATCAGTATTGCTTGAGAGCTTCTACCGCAGAGATTAGAAAATGGATACTGAAGACACATCGGAAAGTAGTCAGGGAACTCCAGTACAAACCAAAATTAAGAGAGGCATTATCTGGGGGAATGAGGAGACCTCAGCTTTAATTAAGGTATGGGGGGAGGCGGAGATAAAATATGCATTATCTTCACTAAAAAGAAATATTGAGATATTTGAGGTGATCTCATCTGAACTTGGAAAACTGGGTTTTACTCGTTCTGCATCCGAATGCAGGACAAAAACAAAATCACTACGGAAGCTTTACAAGCAGGCAGTTATTCATAACAACACATCCGGGTCCGGAAGGTCAAAATTTGTTTGGTATGACGAGATGGCAAACATTTTCCGCACCAACACATCAATCCACCCTCTACGGACCACCGAAAGTGAGTCTTCTGCAGGCACGGGTGAGTTACCAAAACAAAGTTTTTGATTCAGGCAGTGATTTTAACTTTGCCATTTTGTATATTTAAACGCGCATGCATGCTTCGATGTACCGTTGTGTGTCGGTTTAGCGCCGCGACGCAAAGGATTTGTCAAAAACCGGAACTAATAAATTCCCGGGGAACACATGTGTATCGTTTGAAAACATTGTTTCTAAAATAGCAATTAATAACTCTAGGGAGCCATCGATCTGTCGAATGGTAGCCCATTTTTAACGTTATATCAAATAAAAGGTTTATCAAAAAAACAGTAGGACATGATTACTATGTACCAAACAGTTGGGGTTATGATGATTGCCCCTGTAAAAAAAAATTTATCTATGAATTTCCAGGACAAAAATCGAACTTTCGATGGATTGGACTGACTTTAGAAAACAATCTAGCTAATCTGCGAGTCAAAGAATGAGGGTCGTCTGAGGACACCCATTCTGAAAAATGTATTTTAAAATTTCTAAGGAGCCATCGATACGTCGATGGCTGCCCCGTAACCAGGAAAACTTACATTCGGTTGTGGTTCCATAGGAAGTTATTTTTCATTGTCTCAAAAATAGCACTTATTAGCTATCGGGAACCATCGATCCCTTTAAAAAATTATCTCTATTAACCACCAGGAAAACATCTAACTTACCGAATGATAGTACTTCCATGTAAAAAAAAATTTTTTTTACTGATCACTGGGAGCTTATGTGAGAGTCAAAACATGTGTGTCGTCTGAGGACACATATCTTTACAATTAGTTATTAAAAACTGACCAAACCCATCGATACGTCGACGGCTAATCATTACTAAGGAAACCGACACATGGGTTACGTTAACATACGCTGTAATTCTTATTTCGAAAATGATGGTGTATGTTTAGAGCTATTATTGTTGTTGCTTGCCAGTTTCTTAAAAAAATTTTAGGTTAAATACAGATAGAAATATTCTTGGTTGAGATCAACAACATTGTGGATTTGAGTGGTGTGTTTATACGTTGTGTTATTTAGGAAGCATTTAATTCATATGAAATGTGTGGGGATAGAACAGAACAGGAAGTACTACTATCAATACAACTCCAACGTATAACCAACATTCAGCTGACCACCACAGTTACGAACTGGAAGGAAGGGAGGGGGGAGGGGGGCGTGCCTGACAGTAAGGAAACCAATCACTATTAGGATTTAAAAATAAAACGGAAAATCGTAATCACTTGGCGACGCGCGCAAAAGCATTCATCTTGCTGCATGAGAACCTGCCATGTGGGGCACATTAACTAATTCGTTCTCTTCAATTTGCACCTCTTCCCACTGGTAGCAATGGAGGCGATGCGGGGCGTTGGAGAAAATGCCGCCACGTTGATTCTATTCGAGGAAGCAGACTACGATAACCAGAGCTTTGGGCCCTCGGAAACTTCGGTATTTGGTAAGTAACTTTCCAGGGGAGAAAAATTCCGCACCTTACTCATGTAGCATGCTATATTATGAGGTACTGCTTCACTACCACCACCATGCTGGGCCGGGATCACATTTTAGGAAACCAAAACAGCCACTAGTAATTTCTAAAGAAAACATTACTGCTTATCCCTAGATACTCAATCGACTGATGGATGTGAGCCCTCCACGTCTGGGTGCTCGTCTTCACAAAGCACACCTCCCACTGTTGCAGAAAGGGGCATCAACAACAGTAAGAAACCTTTTGATACTGTTTTTTGCTTTTACTATGGGTGTAGCAGTGGTTAATTGGGTTTGGTCCTTAATATTACATATTTGATCTGTAAACTGAACTTGTGGCATCATATAATTACTACCACCTGTATATCCTTCTTTAGCCCACCCATCACCCTTCAGTGATGATAATGTGTGTGTAATGAGGGTTCAACTACTATTATCCTTCTTTCTAAAGGTAGCCTTGCTTACAGTAACATCTACTCATTGAAACATTGTTTGCCTGTGGTACACCTACTCAAGCCTTTCATGAAATTGACAGCGTCATCTCCCTTTTTTTTCACTACTTCAGGAAAGAATGAAACAACAAACTATGAGGCAACTCTTGATCCTGCAACAAGGCTTGCCTTAATCAGGAAAAGGAAACAAAGAACCACAGCAGCTGCGAGGCTGGATAACACCTTATCCGGATTTGTGGAGTGGGTAACGGAATCTGACCGCCGAAAGGAGCTAAAAATGGATAAGAGGGACGAGGAGGACATCTTGTTTCAAAAGGAGATAATTAACAGTCTTAGGGTTGCGAACACATGCCTCCAAAGACTTACAGATTATCTTACTGAAACGCCATCAGGGGGTACAGCCGGAGAACCGGGTAGCAGGACCAATAGCGTGCATACCAGTACTCAAACCTCTAGTTTGTCTAAGTCCAGGGGCAAAGCTCTAGGCCACATCGAGGGGGTTAGCGACTCAGAAGGTGATATTAGTAACCCTGCTGATACAGGTAACAGTTGTGATGAGGACAGTGAGGAGGAGGGGTCGGTATCACTAATTAGTGGACAGAGCGCAGCAAAGGGGAATGTGAGCAATGCAACTGGGCGTTTGTTTGCTCAGAATGCTGGCAGGAATGCAAAAGGGCCAGTTATGATGCCAGCAAAAAAGAAACCACAAACCACAGGTAAGATCCCTTTGGGGCACAGGGAGAATGAACGTTCCCCTTACCTAATTGTGAAAAATGAAGAATCACTAGATGATTCTCAGTCCTTTTTGAGAACGCCTCAGAAAAGGAGAAGAATGAAAAAAAAAATATTTTCCCCGTAGATACCTGATTGGCGATTCCCTTTTAGGATGTTGGCCTAGCTGAGCCACTACACACCTTTTCTTGCCTTCTGTGCACTGGTGTCGTTTGTTTTTTGTAAAGTTCATGCACATTTATCCGAACAACAAACAAACAAACAAACCCTAAAAAAACAAACACATTAAGAATGCACAGAAAAACTCGTTGGGGGCATACAAGTTAGGTTTAAACTGGTTTTATTGTTCTTAAAAACAGTTACAAAATTTTTATTATTTTTTTAGATATACTTGTAAACGAGTAGTTGTACATGGGTAGTACTTGTTCTATTGGCTTAACATTCACTGAAAGGAAGACAGGAATAAATAATACAAGTTTTGTAGTGCAAATAGGTAAAAGGCAATTCAATGTTCAGATATGTTTTAATGTAAATAGGTACACTTTTAAGAAGAGGCATTTTTAACCACTACATGACTTTATTGCAATACAAAAGTTACTGTTTGTTTTAATGTTATCACCTTCTCCTTGAAGGCGACGCATTTCAAATTACTATACGATCCTACTGCAAATGAAAGTAAATGTTTTGTTTTCATGTTGGCAACAACCCTTTTACATGGACACACTGTACATCACTGTAGGATGTAAGTGCAAAGCGAAAGGTTTTGTCCTCGGATACAGTTTTTAAAAAGATCCATTGCAAATGCAACGGGGAAAAAACCATTGAGCAGTAATCAGAAGATTATAACCTACTGGCTGTGGTGGGAACCCCATTAGATGTTTTCAAAGTGCACATGTTCAGTCACAGCATAAGCCCACCAACTACCTATTAATAAGAGGCTAAGTATTTAAGAACAAAACCATGAAGAGATTATTTTTTTGAGACCTAGTTAATTTAGTTCACTAAGCGCGCCTAACTATGGAACACCCTTAATAAATAACATGATAATTATTTCCATTGGAAAAAAAAAACAGCTCTTTGAGCATTACATGTACCTTAAAGTTCAGCACAGAAGAACACTGCTGTCTGCTGTTGAACTTTAATAGCCTGCATCCCAACAATAGTTATCTAATAACCACTAGTGTTTTAAAGCCAGGATAAGGTTTCATAGGAACCCAACTTACTATATATAAACACATATATATTGATATAACTGCCTTACTGTAAACATAACTATGCTGCTCGTAGAGCATAACAATTGAATGTGTAATATCTTCAAGTCAGATTTACACTCAGTGCAAAATAACTTGTTTACAAGAACTGAAGTAACTTTTCCCTGTTTAAAGGAAAAAAAAAAAACAAACTCTGCAGGACTGCAGCTTTATCAGTATTTGAGCACAAGTATTTATATCCTCCTCCTCCTCCTCCTTCTCTGAGGTGGACGTGCATCTTCAGCAGGCAGAACATGTTGTTCCAGTACCCCAACTGTAAGAAATCAAATGGAACATCAAATCAGTTTTTAGTTCGTGTTGGGTTTTTATCTTAGATTTGTTCATCTAATCGATTTTAGTAACAGCTAAGTCCTGATGTAGTTACTGTGCTATTTTATATGTACATTTTTAGTGACAATACAGCGCAGGTTACTCCTAAAGTAAGGCCATTGGAGTTATCTAGAAAGGGGCAAAGGGTTTGTTGTTGATAATTTTAATTACTATAAAAATGTACCTCTGGCTACAACCTCCTGCAAAATTGCAATCCACTGCTCCATCTCCCCTCTGGGCACCGCTTCCCTCATAATGTCCACAGGGGGATCTGGTACAATTTCTATTGGGATGGAGAGGGAATATAAATTTGTGATTGTTCCCAGCATTGATTTAGTATGAAACAATATCTCTTAAATGGCCAATCAAAGAACTCTCCCTGCTTCTCACCTTCACCTCCTTCTTCTGCCTGGAGATCAACCCGTCCTTCCCCGCCTTCCATCTCTTGCTGTAGGTCCTCCCTAGGCTGTGCCACCTGGTCCCCACGTTGTTCTTCCTCCTGCTGCTGACGTGGTTGACCCCTCCTGTGGCCTACTTGCCTTGCTGGGCCTGCCCCTGTTTGCAGGAAAAAAAAGAACAGTGGATGTGGTTGGCATTATTCAAAGGGTAGTCTTCGTGAGAGGCCCACTATTTTTTTAAGAATCAGTCTCAGCAGGCCCCATGCTTAAAGCTGGACTGATACAGACATTGCAAGGACCCTTCCAGGCTTCCCATCTGCAGATAACATTGCATCCCTTTTAATTATCTACTATTTTAATAACATTTCCCGATTTTACCTACCCGCAGGGAAAAGATGAGCAGGATCTGGGCGATCTGCCATAATCCACAACTGGAGTAACTGGTCCCAGTAGGCAGCCTGTTGTCTTTCTTCTGCGTGCTCCCCAAAATGGAACAAGCACCTATTAAAGTTTTGTCTAAGAGTTTTAAATTTTGATCTAATTTGTGTTGAGGTCCTATGGTAGTTCATCCTGGCTAGCTCTCGAGATGCGAGCCTAAAGGCAGGTTCATTTCTCCTTGGAAGCATATGAAACAACACGGGACCAAGCCTGTGTTGAATCAATATGTCCAACAGAGCCGTGACCTCTGCCTCAGTCCAGTACCGGCCCCTACCACCTCTTTCCATCTTCCTCAAAAGATTTTTTTAACCCTAAACCAACACCCAAGCAACAGAACAATCCCTAAGACAAGCCTCCTCTGCACTACCTCTCCACACCTTTCCAAAAGGTGCTACTGGGTTTTTATAACTTCTAGAGCCCAGTCTCGAGCAGCCCTGTGGAAACTGAAACAAAATTCAACCAATAGGGGGAGGGGTCAAAAGTGCTGTTCAGGGACCAGGAGCCTTGGAGACTGTTGGCCACGGTATCATACTCAAGCAGTTTATTCCAGGGGAACCACTGGAAAAAAAGTCTGTATCTGAGGTGCACATGATGGTTTGCAAGGAATAAATACATTTGATTCAATGCATTTCTTTGTTTCGTTTATTTTAAGAACAAAACTGATAAATAGTAGCAAATGATATCTACAGATTGAGGCGTCCTGCAGTTGCTGAAGGCTTACAATGGAAACATTTTCCTAGCCCTGCAGTTCTAATTGGGCCATTGTGTTGGAAAGGTCAGTGGGTGGAGCTGAAGATGGACTGGCTCCATGAAGCCCAGCACCTGCCACCTCCAGCAGACCCGAGGGCTAACAAGGGGTCAGAAGTTAGGTCAGCGCTGCTTACCCTTAGGTACAGAATGGGAACGTACCACTTGCAAGACTGGGAAGCAGTCTTGCTGTTAGTGTATGCAATCTCCAAGTGGATGTTTTAGGACATTTCTTAAAACCACGCAGCAAACCTTTTGGCTATCCTAACATTGCGTGGCATATAGTTTTTTTCCTGGGTACCCGTTACAGTCTTTTGGGAAAATCGCCCCCCCCCCGGATACCAGTGGTGCGTCCTGGCTTTGAGAAGACTTTGAAAAAAACACGGTCTCAGAGTCCAATAGTTAATTCATAAAACTCTACATGCAGTATCGGTGGGGGGGGTTAGTTCGTGGCAATCTCAGATGAAAAATACAAACGTGCACCTGAAATAAACCGCTATGCCGTTTACTTTTGGTTGTGTCGCTGGGGCACAGCTGTACCTATCACTTATTATCCACAGACGGTACGTCAGGTACTGCAATAAAATTTCAAAACTGTGTGGGGTATTAAGGGGAGGGGAGTCACAGCAGTCAGTCAGTCTGGAGCCGGGAAGACGGTTTCGCAGGAGTATTGCTCTGTGTGCATATGGGGCTTTGGGGGGGTGGGGGAATCTCCGCGTTCTCCCGAAATGGAGTGTGGAGTAATGTTTTTTTTTTGGACTCTTGCCATGCCCTGAGGCTGTGAAATCTCTCAGCAGATAAGCTTCATAACGGCGATATTAACCCAAAGGAGGGGTGCTCCGTGTTTCCGCCGGTACGCCCGCGAGCACATCACCCCTAACCTGCAGTAGTAAATGATGCAAGTGAATCGATGCAACGACGCATAAATGTCAGACCCAGGAATGAGTACTCTGCGTGGATTGGGGGGTGTTTAAAGGGGGGGAACAGAGTAGTCTTCAGAAATGGAGCCGGGATTAATGAACTTTATTTTGCAGTCTGTGTATGCTCAGAGACACAGCAGCGTACAGCGGCGAACGAATTTCAGGTTTACAGAAATCCAAGGGAGAGGTCCCCCCCCATGGTCTACCCACGCGCCCTACGTTTTTTTTCTCTTTTCTTTTACGGTCCTTTTTCACTCTCAATGGGTTCTAAAAAAGGAGAAGCGTTTTGAACTCTGGGCACGCTCAGAGGCACAGTCTGGAGCCGGGAAGACGGTTTCGCAGGAGGTGGGGGAATCAGCGCGTTCCCACGAAATGGAGTGTGGAAGAATGCTTTTTGTTTTGCACTCTTGCCATGCCCAGAGGCTGTGAAATCTTTTCAGCAGATAAGCTTCATAACGGCGTTATTAATGCAGAGGAGGGGTGCTCCGTGTTTCCGCCGGTACGCCCGCGAACGCATTACCCGTAACCTGAAGTAGTAAATGATGTCAGGGATTCGATGCAACGACGCATAACTGTCAGACCCAGGGAGGAATACTCTGCGTGGTTTGGGGGGGGGTTAAAAAAAAGGGGGGGAGCAGAGTAGTCTTCAGAAATGGAGCCGGGATTAATGAACTTTATTTTGCAGTCTGTGTATGCTCAGAGACACAGCAGCGTACAGCGGCGAACGAATTTCAGGTTGACAGAAATCCAAGGGAGAGGTCCCCCCCCATGGTCTACCCACGCGCCCTACTACGTTTTTTTTTTCTCTTTTCTTTTACGGTCCTTTTTCACTCTCAATGGGTTCTAAAAAAGGAGAAGCGTTTTGAACTCTGGGCACGCTCAGAGGCACAGTCTGGAGCCGTGAAGACGGTTCCGCAGGAGGGGGGGGAATCAGCGCGTTCCCTCGAAATGGAGTGTGGAAGAATGCTTTTTGTTTTGCACTCTTGCCATGCCCAGAGGCTGTGAAATCTTTTCAGCAGATAAGCTTCATAACGGCGGTATTAACGCAAAGGAGGGGTGCTCCGTGTTTCCGCCGGTACGCCCGTGAACGCATCACCCCTAACCTGAAGTAGTAAATGATGTCAGGGATTCGATGCAACGACGCATAACTGTCAGACCCAGGGAGGAATACTCTGCGTGGTTTGGGGGGGGTTTTAAGGGGGGGGAGCAGAGTAGTCTTCAGAAATGGAGCCGGGATTAATAAACTTTATTTTGCAGTCTGTGTATGCTCAGAGACACAGCAGCGTACAGCGGCGAACGAATTTCAGGTTGACAGAAATCCAAGGGAGAGGTCCCCCCCCCATGGTCTACCCACGCGCCCTACGTTTTTTTTTCTCTTTTCTTTTACGGTCCTTTTTCACTCTCAATGTGTTCTAAAAAAGGAGAAGCGTTTTGAACTCTGGGCACGCTCAGAGGCACAGTCTGGAGCCGGGGAAGACGGTTTTCGCTGGAGGATTCGTCTGTGTGCTTATGGGGATTTGGGGGGGGGGGAAATCAGCGCGTTCTCTCGAAATGGAGTGTGGAAGAATGCTTTTTATTTTGCACTCTGGCCATGCCCAGAGGCTGTGAAACATTTCATTCACTAGCAATGGGTTCTAAAAAAGGAGATGCTGAGCCAGCATGAGACTAGTCATGACGGAAGATAATAGCATTCGAAGCGCCAAGGGTTAGAGTTTCAATAACTGTTTCTGGAAGGGTGAAATGCACATGTTGGGATACGGTAATCACCCCCCACTCAGAAACCGGCGGAATCAATGGCGTGCAGGTGACATCCGGTACGAAATGTAAAAAAAGGAAAACCAACGAGTAGCCACCAGAAAGTAAATTATCATCTCTGGTGTAACACAAACGCCACCACTTGGCTGCCGAAGTAAATAAGGAAAAGAAGGAGGGGGGAGGCAGGGGAAAACAGTGACACCTGGCGTTTGTTGATTTCTGTAACAAGAACAGACATAACACAGCGGGATACATGTTAACCCCTATAAACAACCGCAAAGACATGTATTTATTGCAAGCGCAGAAATCAGGATCGAAAGAACGGGTAACCCGAAATACCGATGCATCGATATTTCGGAGGAATATTAAATGGGAAAAAAAATATTTAAAAACAATCAGTAGCCACACGCAAATTTGGATGCGAAGCGGGATGCGAACCGAGGGAGATTCCCGGCCTCCGGCAGGGGAATCTCTCGCCCCGCTTGGAGCACGGTTTAGGGGCGGGGTCGGGGCATGGTCGGGGTGGCGCCGCATCCAAAATGGAGGATCGTGCGGACAAAACCGACCGATTCGCGCAGAAATCACGGCTCGCCGCGCAGCGAGAGGTTCGTGAAGTGACGGCCTTAGGTGAGGAAAGCACTTGCTTCATTACTGCCAGAATGAGAACCATCCAGTCTGGATAGCTACCCTTCCAGACTATTATCTGGACAAAGTCCAAAATCAAGCTGGAAGAGCATCCCAAAAAATGTTCCCTGTAGATGAGGGCTGTGAAGTTGCCTACAGCTGCCCATCCCCTCTGCTCTATGGAGAAGCCTTTCCAATATCTGTGCTCCTTGTCTCCCCTCTCCTTCTCTGTGGCAGCAGCTTTATGGCGAGATTTGAATACACCCTTGTTCTCAGTTGTGCCCAAGCATAGGCAGCCCAATGATGTATATCCCAGTGTGATCCTAGTTTATTCTCACTAACTATAGTTCATAAGTAAATGTGTGATTCTGGGATTTGAAGTCCAAAACAGAATCTCAAGATATTTTATAGTGCCGTTTTCTGTTCTTGGCTTTCCTTGGAGAATGGCACACTTCCTTCCATAATGCTGAAAACAAGAGGGCCTGAAAGTCAGTCGTTTCCAAACTTGGGACCCAGAAATTGTTGGGCTTCAAGTTCCAGAAGCCCCAGGCAACTGTGGGTATCAATGAAGGATTCTGGGAGCTGTAGTGCAAGAGCATCTGGGGAATCACAGGTCAAAAAGCACTGCCCTAAATCAATGATTCCCAAACTTGGGTAACTAATTAGAGCCTTTTCACATGACCCCTAAGATCCGCTGGCCACTTAAATTCAGACCAGAGATCTTGGGGGTTTGTCGCTGTTTCTGTGTTCCCACCCCCTCCGCACTTCTGGCTGCTGGCTGCATGAGGGGAGGGAGAAAAAAAGAAAGAAAAGAATACCTGCTTACCTCCGTTCTGCCGGTCTCGCTCTGTTCCCGGCAGCATTCAGATCTCTTAAAGGGGCGGGGGCAAAAAAACAACAAACAGAAGCCAGGAGAGCCCGGCACTCTCTAAGTTAGATCCGCATCAGGGATTTTTCACCCCCGGAGAGCAGATACCTGAAAAGTGCACTGGGACGTGCTTAGGTGGGCGTGATCACACTTAATTTTCTATAAACTCCGGAGCTGGTGGGGAAACAATTTTAAGCTCCGGAGCTGGGAGCCATTTGCTGCGGAGTTTAGGGGTCGTGTGAAAAGGCTCTCAGGTGTTCTTGGACTGCAACTCCCAGACGACCTGGACAGTACAATTGGTGGTGAAGGCTTCTGGGAATTGCAGTCCAAGAACACCTGGGTTGCCCAAGGTTGGGAACCACTGCCTTGAACTATTGTGTTGAGTTGCTAAATGGAAACATTGCTCTTTCACTCATTACACAACTTGGAGGGATGACATATTGCATAAAAAACAGACAGCCCCTAAAAGACGATTATCATGACAAAAGCGTTGAGGCTGCACTTTCGTAAATTACCCACTGCCTGAAACTTAAATATATTTCCCAGAGCTCTAAGTATACGTTAGGGGGTTCTTCACTTGCCCAAGCTGTATATACTTAAGCGAGCGTGGATTTCTGCACCCACCAAGGCAAGTTGCTTGGGGTTACATTTCGTCTCCTAATTGTTATCTTCTTACCACTCTGGGTTTCACATTGGTGGCCACAAAGAAAAATGCTTGCAATTTCTTCATTCCTAGAGGTCCAGCCCCAGAAGATGGTAAGCACTTAGCAAAATGATTGTGACAGCTTCTTGTGCAAGTTATGGAAAATGAATATTCCATGCAAATTTGGATTTGATCAAATATTTTATACCTCTTTTGATTATGCACATGTGATACCAGAGGCCAAAGGAGGTGTAACTTAACAGGAAGTATGTGACCAAGATCTTTCATAGGCATTTCCTTCTACCATTACGAATCAGCATCATTATGTGCTTGCTTTGAAATCAGGGATGTCTCTCTTGGGGAGAAGGCATTTGAACCTTCCCTTTTGTGCTTCTTATCTAAATCACTATTCCCGCAATATAGCTGTTATTTATGGGGAAGCAATAAGGAACGCCGAGCATCTCCCTACAATGGGCAGTATACTGTTTTAACCTTTTGGTACAATACAGTGCTAACACAATAAAACAAAACAAGCCTACGAATGTAAGTTGTCTCCTACATCCCCAGAAAATATCCATGTAGCAGTTCTCTTTAAAACCAAAACCTAAGCCTAAAAATGAGCAAATAACTTTCTTTGGTGCTGATTAAAGCGATCCTAGTCAGAAACAAAACAAAACTGAACAAAGGCCCAAGACTAGTGTCTTGGAGGAGCATGGAGTGGTGGATTAGTCATGAATATTCTGCCTGCATGCTTTGGGATAATTTCTTTCAGACATATATGTAATCTCCTTCTTTGACGGACGGTAGATTCTCTCCACCTGGGCCACCATGTCCAGGACTGGTCTTTTCACCTTGCAGAAGGCGATCACTATCTCTCTCTGGTTACAAAAACAGTAACATTTCAGGATACAATTTGGCTGGAGTGGATAGTGCCAGGCAGGGGCAAGGTTTCGTTCTCTCTCATGTACAGCTGGCACTGGTTTTGCCTTTGACGGCTGAGGCAAAGCCTGATATATATCCTTCCAAATAGCAGTACGGATACAGCACTAATCTGTGTTTTAACACACATGTTTGTGGGGGCTGCACTTCTGGCCAACCCACTAAATGTGGGATCTGGCCAGACGATTCATCATCGACTTGGAAAGCAATACTCAAGATGCTGTATATATTGAAGCCTAGTTAAGGAGAAGGGTGGGAGGGAAAGAGGTAGTGGAAATGTGGCTTTTGTTTTCAGGTTGATACATGTAAATTATCTTGGTTTGCTTTGTTTGAACAAGAGATTTTCCTTGCCTATCTGTTAGCATTTTAATAGCACTTGAAAAATGCTTAGGTTGTCAGAGAGTGAAGAACAGGGACCTTAGCCAAATTCAGGTTTGTATAAAAACTGGAATCTCTTATCCCACCTCCTCTGTTGTTCCTCTCCCCAGTAGCACCACACCATCAGGGTTCAGGAGTGTGCAGGAGACCTACATGGACACAGCTGGCTCCCTAGTACAGAGCTGCATCCTCCAAGGCACTGGTTCCCAACCCTGGGTCTCCAGATGCTCGGGACTGCAACTCCCAGAAATCCTGAGCAGCACAGGTGATAGTGAAGGCTTCTGGGAGTCTGAGTCCAAGAGGAGGACCCAAGGTTTGGAACCACTGATCCATGGTGTACGGAAAGGCAGGAGAGGAGACAAGGACAAGATATAAAGGACTTGTCCAATCCATGAGTCCTGGGTCTCACAAACTTGTCAACAGTTGAATGTGGCTTCAATGTGACTTGGAAATAGACTCAAGAGGCTGAATATTTTGACAGAGGTTCTACACTCCCCTCCACTGTGGTGGGTGGGTTAAGGAACTTTTGACTATTCCCTCTTCTAAGTAATACCTGGATTCTATAGGTCAGGGTGGACAGTTTCACATAGACAATTCTTGGTACCATCACCAAATGCCATTTCCCCAAATTTTTCCATGGGAAGCCATGGCAGTTAAATGTCTATCAAACTAATAAAGGACGGTACTGTAGTATAGTTTCAGTTAGAGCTGTTTGGCTTGGTAATTGTAGATTTCTTTGGTGCAGTGGTTAAACTGCTGTACTGCAGCTTTAACTGTACTCATGACCCGGTGTTCAATCCCAGGTAGCTGGCTCATGGTTGACTCAGCCTTCTACTCTTCTGAGGTTGGTAAAAAGGAGTACTCAGCTCACTTGGGGGGGGCAGGGATGAAAACAATGTGTAGCCTGCATAAATAAACTGCAAACCACCCAGAGAGTGCGGGGCGGCAGGGGGGCGGCGGGCGGGCGGCTACGGGGGGGGGGGGGGACGGGGGTGGCCGGCGCCCCCTATCCATTTTGGCACCCCAGGCAACTGCCTAGTTCACCTTAATGGACGTGCCAGCCCTGCATAGGAGAGTTGGGCCCCCACCTCCTGCTTCTGCAGTGAAAGGTAAAACGAGCTGCTTTTCTCTAGCCTCCTGGTTGTCTGAGTTTAACACAACTACACATGTCCTTTCCCTATTTTTCCCAGTGAGTAATTTTACCAGGCAGCTGTTCTCTTATTTTTTTAGCCTGTGCTTAATTATAGGTTGCTTTTAGGTGCCCAGGCAACACAGACAGTTCATCAAATACTTTTTTACAAAGTGTACTTTGAGTATTATTCATGGGAGATAAATACGTCTAAATGTCTACATACAGTATATTGGATTGTATGCCTGTGGTGGCTTTATATGAACTTCATACCACTGGAGGTTGCATGGGGCAAGATGAAAAAAACCCGCCCCCGTGGTGCAGCTGTGCATTCCGTGAGTGAACAGGGAGGCGGGGGTCCCAGCCTCTTCTTCAGCACTTTGTCCAGCCTTTCCAGTCTGCTGCTTGGCAGTTCCATGAGGATCCCGGTCTGTTAGAATCATCTGTTGCTAACTCACTCCTTGTGTAAAACTTACTGTTGCATACATCTCATATTTCGAATATTTGACTGAGCGTGAACTTGAAATCTGGATGGAGGGCTTGCATTCCTTTACTCTCAGGGTCAGGGCACACCTCCAGGTGAGAACACACTCTTTTCTTCCTCTTACAACTTCAGCCCCTCCAGGCAAGGCAAGTGTTACAAAGATGCCAACAAAGCAGTGCTGTTGACCAGCTGCAAATGACAAGTAAGCTAAGGCGCCAAATGCCTCCCGAGGGAAGCCCCTGTGAGAAGCAAGAGACCAGAAGCCTACGGCGGCCTATGGCTGCAAGAAAAAAGCAGCATGGCCCTCTTCAATGTGTCATCCGTAACCCGGTATAGTTCCAGGTGGAAGTCTAACCGGTCAACCCAATCTTCCCAGTCCTGAGAAGTGCTGAACTCTGGCAGTCCACTCACAGGGGTAGCCATCGTAACCGGTTGGTGTGGTGTATGATTGGCGCTTGCCGTTGGTTCTCCTGTACCGTCCAGAGTGCCGGTTGCTAGGCCACGAGCTGCCCATGGGGTCGATGCCTGGTTCTGGTTCTGCTCAGCAGCATCCCATCCTCGTCGCCAGTGAAATGTAGTGGTTCTGATGGAACCAGACAATGCCCAAAGTCATAACTGAGGTCTTTACTCCATCACCCACACACAGGTTGCATAGGGATAAAAACAACTGCAAAAATGGCCCAAGGGCCTGTTTATACACACTCCCAGGATTTCCCCGTGGCCGGCCATTGGATGGTTTAAACAGCCTGCTGGCCTCCAATTGGATAGGCCAGAATCCTACCCTTGTGTTATTCTCCAGCCTCAAGCTCCCAAATCCTACACCTGTCTCCAATTGACTGTGCTTGGGAGCTTGATCAGTTTCTGCCTGGCTGGGGCTTGGCTGGAGCTAAGGTAAGCTTGGATCCTTCCTCCCTATTATTCATATGCTCCAAAACTCAGGCAGTTCAAAGGTTACTCTAAGAACACAACACGGGCCTTCACATCTCTAGCCTGGACTGCCAGAGAAAGAAACAAGTGGGTCCTAGATCAGTTCAAGCCTGACCTATCTCTGGAGGCAGAAAGCTGAAACAAAAGTTATCCTTCTTTGGTCACATCACGAGAAGGCAGGGTTCTTTGGAAAAGACAATAACACAGAGAAAGACGAAAGTCAGCAGGCAAAGAGGAAGACCAAATATGAGACGAAAGGGAAGCCACGGGTTTGAGTCTACAAGAGCTGAGCAGGGTTGTTGAGGGCAGGAAACTTTGGACACTACTCATTCATACAGCCTTGAGTTCCTTGTTGTGCCCCAGTTGTGTGACCTGGCACACAATGAGAAATACAAATGTTGACTTCTCCACCAGTTGCAAATCCCCACTGTGGTTTACACCACAAGTAATAGGATTCTTTTCCTCTTAACACTGCACTGCTTCTAGACATGGAACCGTCACTTCTAACGACTGCTGCTCGTTTTTTTTCCTGAGTCTTTTTAAACCTTGTGGTCAAAGTAGCGGAACTGTGTTCAAGTTGAGGAGAACAAAAATACCAATGAACTCCTGGAATTGGGTGAGATTTATTCTCTTCGCCTGAGATAAATTCCCTTCTGGAATCTGATTAACTTATCTGCATACCGTCTTACCAGAAAGCCAGCCAAAAGCATGTGTTATAGAGAAGGCTTGGATAAATGCAGCAGCCTATGGCCTTCTTCTTTCCCATTGCCAGATGTCCTGCTTCATTGACTGGGGCTTATGCAGGGTGATAAATGTCTCATGCTGTGTATGTTGAAGGAAAGCTGCAAGGAAGAGATGTGTGGCATGCCTTGTTTGCAACATGTAGGCCTAGTATGAATCTTTTGAACTCTGGCACTGCACAGTCCTCCCTCCTCTTCTTGCTGAGCCTGGGCATACCATGGGTGCAGATTAAAAGATTCTGGTCACAGATTCAGCAAGGTGCTGTTTTGCCAGCGTTGGTGAATGCAATAAACTGTGAACCAGAGTCTGAAACCAGAATCAAGACCTGGGGTTCATATCCTGGTTTGGGAGGCCGAGTATTGAATGTTTGGTTAAATTCCATTTGCTATGCAGTTGAAGGACAGAGATTCTCAGAGAAGACTAGCTTCACGCTCCCAGGAGAGTCCACCCATTTCTTGTCAATGGGCACTTCAGTTCTTGGTAAAGCATTCTGAGACATGTGTAGAAGGACGAATAAAATCCTTTCATTACTTACAAATAAAAATGGAGTCCTATGAGGAAAGACGGAAAGAACTGGGGATGTTTAGCCTAGAGAAATAAGACCAAAGGGTGATATGATAATTTTAATTTTCATTTTATTATATTGACTGTGTTTTTATGTTTTTTTATTTTATTGTATGAATTGTGTTTATTTTGCACTGTATTGTATTCACTCATTGTTGTTAACCACCCAGAGCGGCCTTGCCGCCAGATGGGTGTTATAAAAATCCAATATAAATAAATAAAATAAATAAATAAATAAATAAATAAATAAATAAATAAATATTTGAAGGGCTGTGATATAGAGGAGGGACAGGATCTGTTCTCGACCATCCCAGAGTGTAGGATGTGCAACAATGGGCTCAAGAGAAACTAGCTTTTGGCTGAATATCAGAAAAAACTTCCTAACTGTTAGAGCAGTACAGCAATAGAACCGATTACCTCAAGAGGTGGTGAGTGCTCCAACACTGGAGGCATTCAAGAGAAATATGGACAAATACCTGGCAGATAGCCTTTGATTTGTATTTCTGCCTTGAGCAGGGGATTGGACTTGACGGACTTCCAACTTCACTATTATATGATTCTATGAAAGAAACCTTCATACAACAAACTAACAAACACACACACTGTTCCTGACAGACAAAAGAAAGGGAAGGAAACACAGAGCAGACTCTCTTTGGATTCAGAGGCAGAAGAGAACCATTGGTTATTGCTAGATAGATTGACAAATCACCCAGCCTAGGAGGTTTCTTCCCACCCACACAATTCATAGAAGTATACAAGGTGGTAAAAACGTAAAGAGTTTACACATGGTGACTGCATGAAGATCTACCAGAAACACCACCATAAACTAGAAAGGGAAACTTCTAATCTGCTCCCTTTGCATGTAGTGAGAAGGGAGAGATGGTCTGTCATCCCAAGATGTGATATTTCTTGATCTCAAAGCAACAACTTATGAAGTACTGCACTGTATTGTATTTCATGTCTGAACTGTTCTTTAGTATCAACTTATTCATTCATTCATTCATTCATAGGGGATCCAAGGCTGTCTACAACAGATAAAACAACAGATTTAAAAACACCATACAAATACCATTTTGAAAAAAAAAACTAACCTGGATTTCAGTTGTGTCGGAAAGAGGCTGCACACATAACAAGTTTAGAGGTTAATTGAATCAGGCCAAAAAGAATAAATGCCCTAGGCCTATATCAGCAAACTGCGGCAGTGCTTAAACCGGAAGGATGGATGGTTCTAAGGATGGATGGATGGATGGATCTAATCCTTTATTTGGTTCTTCATGCCAGACAGCGCCATCAGAGATCCACACATCATAACTGTATTTCACTGTGCACAGGCAGTCAAATGATTTTGTCAGCACCTTTCATGCACCCACTCTGGAAGTTGAGTCATGGCTACTGGACTTCTCTTTTGAGAGATAGAAACGTTTTGCTGTTCATCCAAACAGCTTCATCGGTCTGAATACAGCTAGTGCAAGTACTCCATCTTATAGCACCTTAGGCCATTGTTCACCTTAAGGCTATGGATACTATTGTCTCCCTAATGAGCCTATTCAGGCTATTGTTCATCTTGAGCCTAATTCAGACCAGGGTGACAAGAGGTCAAAGCTGATTATAAGATGGAGTACTTGCACTAGCTGTATTCAGACCGATGAAGCTGTTTGGATGAACAGCGAAACGTTTCTATCTCTCAAAAAAGAAGTCCAGTAGCCATGACTCAACTTCCAGATAAACTCACCTGGATGACTGAGAATCTTCACAGACTTCATTCACCCACTGTTTTCCAGCTGGCAAGCTTCTGCTTTTGAAACGGCAGACAGAAGTGGAAGCACAAAAGGCTTCTCAAGAAAAGGTGACTCGTCTCAGAGTTCCACTCTGCTAGTTTTGGCAGCACGAAGGTTACCTTCCCACTGGCAACCAATGCTGAGTTGGGAGAAGTAATTCTTTTTGACTGCAACTTGCAATGGCCAGGTTGTTTGAGGAGACCCTGGGAATTTGTAGTCCAAAAAGGAACTTTAAGTTCTTTCATAATACAGTAGGTACCAGGGGCTATAGTGCAGCAGAGGTCTGGCTTTATCCTGAGATTATGCCTGAAAAGAAGCCCTGTGGTTGCCATCTATACAGTTAAACCTAGAAGCTGCCTCAGATACACACATCCTTGCTCATTCTGGCACCATCTTGGCTTGGTATTTGTTCAGGAAAGGAAGGCGATGGCAGGGGGTGGAGAGGCTTTTAAAAACCATGGCACTGCCCTTGTGAAAAGTGGGGTGGCGGGGGGGGAAGGCAGCAGTTCCATTTTCCCTTTTAGAGATGGGCACGAAACGAGCGATTTTTCGTTTTTGTTTTTGTTTTTTCATTTCGTTACGCAATGAAAACGAAACGATTTTTTTTAAAAAAACAAAACGAAAATGAAAACGAAACGACCAAATTTGCCGTGTTTTTCGTTTTCATTGCAGCAGATGCATTGAACTAAAAAGAATGCTAATGAAACAGCAATTTTTCATTTTCGTTTTCGTTTTTCCGTTTCGTTACCTAACGAAACAAAAATGATTTTTTTTTGCAAAAAACGTCACAAAAACGAAAACGAACCGAAACAGACCCCTAAACGACCAAATGACAAACGAAACACCATTTTTTGAGTCGTGCCCATCTCTATCTCCTTTCAAGGAATTCAAGGATTAAAATTGGAATACATTTCCAGAATAACCATCCATCTCTTGTCACATGTACTAGTAACTACCAGGAGGAGGAGAGATCTTTTCTTCTAGTTTCCAAGAGAGCTGGAGAAAGAACAGAATGTGGGGACTAGATGTTGTTCCCAAGGTATTTATTGAAATCAATGAATTTACATTCATGTTGACTAACAAGCCTGGGAGCAAATGTGCAACATCATATCTGAAAAGTTTATTTAGAAAGGTCTTCTGTATTTGGGGTTAAAACTGGAATGAGCCCCATGTTTCTTCACTGCCAGAGCTGACCTAAGACATTTTACTGCCTGTGGCAGGGCAGAAAATGGTGCCTCCTGCCCATCTACCCACAAGTTAAGATAGTGTAAGTCCCAAGCCAAGCCAAGTTGAACCAACTTGATTTATTTTGGTACACAAGGCAGAAAACCTCAAAATCACTTTCCCTATTGCTGGGCTGAAAAAATGCATTAAATAACTACAGTAACAACATAGTGCTTTTAATGACACCCTATATCAGCTGTTTCATCCTGTTTGAAAGCAAGGCCAGGCCAGCCTTAAGCTCCACTGAGCCCAGATCGACTCACTCCTGTCTGCTCTGTGTTGCACAACAGCACAATAGGTTCTGGAAGGTGACTTCAGCTCATACAATGACTATGCCTGAAGAAGTGTGATTTTTCCCTAGTAAAGGTAAAGGTTCCCCCTGCACATGCGTGCTAGCACATGCATGTCTGACTCTAGGGGAGGTGCTCATCTCCATATTCAAGCAGAAGAGCCAGTGTTGTGCATGTCCGTGGCCATGTGGCCAGCATGGCTGCAAGGAAACACTGTTTTATCTTCCTGCTTTTTATGCTGGTACCTATTTATCTACTTGCATTTACATGTTTTCGAACTGCTAGGTTGGCAGGAGCTGGGGGTAAGAGCGGGAGCTCACTCCGCTGTGTGGCACCTGGGATTCGAACAGCTGAGCTGCTGACTTTGCAGCCGACAGTTTTCAGTGCTCTAGCCCACTGAGCCACCGCGCGGAGTACTTGGATGCAAATGTTCAACATCATATCCGAAAGCTGTCTTTTGGCATTACCCAGGCAATTTTTATAAACATTCATTCATTCATTCATTCATTCATTCATTCATTCATTCATTCATTCATTCAGTGCTTGGGATATCAGCTAGAAATGACATTAACAGATCATTCCATTAATTTCTTATTATTTACAGCTACCTAACCCAAATAAACGTATCATGTTTTTCACTATATAAGATAGACTTACCCCCTCAAAAGTAAGGGGAAATGTCTCTGTGTCTCATAGAGTGAATACAGTAGTCCCCGCTACTTATATATCTCAGATTTTCCTTTAGAGAGAAGGTACCTCCAGGGAGCCTCTTCCATCCCCTGCTGCAGTCAACATTCCACAGTCCCAATCACCTCGTTTGCAAGCTTCCCTTTTGCAGCTTGGATTCCCCAGTTCCCAACTCGTTTGCAAACCTCACTTTTTCAGCCTGGATTCCCCAGACCCAATCACCTCATTTGCAAGCCTCCCCCTTTGCAGCCTGGATTCCCCAGTCCCAATCACCTCTTTTGCAAGCCTCCCCTTTTGCAGTTTGGATTCCCCAGTCCCAATCACCTCATTTGCAAGCCTCCCTTTTGCAGCCTGGATTCCCCAGACCCCAATCACCTCATTTGCAAGCTTTCCCTTTTGCAGCCTGGATTCCCCAGTCCCCATCACCTCTTTTGCAAGCCTATCCTTTTGCAGCTTGGATTCCCCAGTCCCGATCACCTCATTTTCAAGCCTCCCCTTTTGCAGCCTGGATTCCCCAGTCTCAATCACCTTGCTTGCAAACCTCCCTTTTTGCAGCCTGGATTCCCCAGTCCCAATCACCTCTTTTGCAAGCCTCCCCATTTGCAGCTTGGATTCCCCAGTCCTAATCACCTCATTTGCAAGCCTCCCCTTTTGCAGCCTGGATTACCCAGTCCCAGTCACCTCATTTGCAAGCCTCCCCTTTTGCAACCTGGATTCCCCAGTCCCAATCACCTCGCTTGCAAGCTTTCCCTTTTGCAGCCTGGATTCCCCAGTCCCAATCACCTAATTTGCAAGCCTCCACTTTTGCAGCCATTCTCTCTCTCTCTCTCTCTCTCTCTCTCTCTCTCTCTCTCTCTCTCTCACACACACACACACACACACACACACACACACACACACACACACACACACACACACACACACACACCTCCCTGGAATTTAGTTCCTGCTTACCTTGTGGCTGCCGGTCCTTGGGCACCATCATGTTGTTCTCTGTGCTGTCACTGCTGCTTTCGTGCTTTGGTGTCTCTGCTGCCTTTTGGTCAGTATTTCTAAGAGGTTCCCCTAGATCGAAGAGTTGTCCATCCTCAAATCCTGGTTTCTTGGCTGGTCCCTTCTTTTTATTCTCTTTGGTTTCACCTCGGATGTGGCTCCATGGACTTCTACTTGAAGCACACATTAAAAAAAAAGTCAAGTTACATGCTAGTGGAGCCAGAATGCATGTAGTTCAATCCCCAGGGCTTTCTTCTGAATAGCAGGAATGATATCCCTCCCTCAAACCTCTTTGTTCCCTTGGAATGTAGCTGCAATCCTCACAGGAGGTGGGAAAAATAGATATTCCAAGGAAAAGTACATTCTTGTAAGTAGAGATGGGCACGAAATGAACTTTTGGTTCATTTCGTTATTCGTTATTTTCTTTTGGACTCACCACCTTCTCAGGTGCTTTTGTTGGGGACATGTGAGAGGGTCTTCTCTGTCCTTACACTCAGACTCTGGAACTCCCTCCCAGCAAAGGCTCCCACCCCAGCGCCAATGAGCTGGAGCCCAGGGCTTGGGGAAGGGGGGAAAAGGTTTTAAAAGCCTGGGCTTTTAAAAAAGTCTTCCAGTAGCCTGGGCAAGTGGCAGTGGTGGATCAAATTCACCACCGCCACTTGCATGGGCTGCTTGAAGACCTTCTTGCACGGACTGCTTGAATGTTTAAAATGCCTTTGAGCAATGGAGCGCTTGGCTCCGTTGCTTTAAGGCATTTTAAACTTTGCGCATCGCCCCCCAGCCCCTCCAACCTGCATCCACATATCGCAGATTTTCAATCATCGCGGGTTGGGTGGGTCCCTAACCCCTGCGATAGATCCCCCCCATCTATTACTGTACATTCTTGTGCCTTTCTGTTTTGCATGTGTTTTGCTATTGCTTCTGTTCACCATCTTTTATGGTGGTATTTGCTTTTAGTACAGTATTTGTATCATTATTGTTTTTAGCATTAAATATTATCTTTGAATCATGTAAACTCCCCTGGGTCCTTCTTAAGAAGAAAGTCAGGGCAGAAATGTTACAAAAAAGCAAACTGCGTAAGTCTGGCTCCTGAGTTGTTGCTACGGACTAATCCAACGGCCTGCATTTTTCACCTCTGTTGCTGGCATGGGGTTGCTGTGAGGACAGGTACAATGCGGTCCTGCAATTCCACATGTATACACCACAGAGTCTGGGGTATCTCAGAAAAAGATGTGGCCTCCCCTAAGGGGAAAAAACTGCAATTCTGAGAAACTGTTCTTCTGTAACACTATTTGCCTGCAATTGCTTATCCTTCCCTGCAAAGTGGATTTTTTTTGTATATTACAACATGTCATTCTAGGCAACACAAAAATTAACTCTGTTAACTTGAACAGACAACCACAGTGGTTATTGACCATAGTGATAATAATGAACTGCTCTGTTTTCCTACCGTGCTCCCAACCTCATCTGATCTAGCTAAAAGCATCCATATGGGTAGAACTTTGACCCAGCTCTAAAAAAACAGGTGGCTGCTGGTTGACTCAAACACGGTGCCCCAGGAGCATAGCTCTAATTAAGAAGGACAGTGTTAAGTGTACTTAATAGCAAACACACTTCTTTAAACCACACACCTCTTGAGTCTCGACATTGGTTTAGAGCTCATGACTTAAGGCAGCTCCAGCCACTGTGTAGCTATGATTGGTAAGAGGCGGCTGTTAACTTCTCCATAGAAACAAGTAGAGACGTTTGAAGACCATTCTTCTTCTTTTTAAAATCTCCTAGGCCATCCTATTTATCATGACTGTTTTGTGGTTCAACCCCGCATGTTGCCTTCTTCACCTGTGAAATGCCTTTTCACTGGGCAAAGAATCTAGAGTGAGAACTATGGGATAGAGATTTTGGCTTCCAGAGCCACTGTGGCTACCATGAGTGGGACTAGCATTTGTTGAAGCACACCTCATGATGGAAGATCCTCCATATTGCCCTCAGTTTACCCAGGTCTCGGAGTGAGAATGGGGCAGTGGGACTGTGGCATGAATTGTTTTGCTCGGTGGGCTAATCACTTCAGCTGTAACCTTTTCCTTTAGGGTTTTCTCCCCCTTTCCTTCTCTTTTTGAGAAAACAGGCAGAAGCCCTGGCAGAATGTATTTTTCCTGTCTTTTTCAAATGAAATTACTTAAAGTGGAGCTTGGGAGGCACCAGGCCACTGAGTTTACTTTAGCTTTGGTAAACTATGTCTCCACTGGTGGTTAGCTTGGTCCCAGGCCACAGTGGTAAGAACTGGAGGAAGCTTGTGGTTTCCTTTTGGTACTTTGGAGGTTGACCTTCTGCCAGGACATTGGACAGCAGTAGTGCTTTCTCTGCTTATCACACTGTTTAACCTAAGCGGCACAGCAAAAGGCACAGAGAAGGAACATGGGAGAGAAAAACCACCAAACGTCCGAACAAGACAAAGTGCTTATTTCTAGAAATGGTCAAGGAATATATAACTGGAGTCACTCTTCATGTGTGAGCTGCTAAATAATAGAAAGAAAATGTCGACAAAACAAAGATGGGAGAACTGAGAAGGGAGGAGCGAAAATTATGATCACAGGAGGTTTTATTTCTTGTGAACTTAGTTTGGTGCAAAGAAAGAGGGGAAACCAGTGTTCAGACAGAGTTAAATAACTATTTTTGACATGAGACACATCAAGAATGAATGTGGCTGGATCAGCTACTTTTGGATTGGTTGCTAGACCTCATAGACGCCACCTCTGTTTCCAAAGCGAGTGCAAGCACTGCCAACTCCTGGACCATCAATAAAAGTCGAAATCTGCTTGTATTTCAGATATGTGATTCACACTGATTTGTATGATTGACTCCTGAGTCCTGACACTTGAAAATGATGCCTAGGTTCCTCTTGGCCTACTAATCATGAAAAAGCAGGTGAAATTTCAAACTATAGGAAGTGTAAAAATCCCCTTCTTTGACAATCATACATGCTTAGCACTTAAGGAGTATCCTCTTCTAATGCCGAGCTCTCTGTTTCCTGTCATTTGGCTGGACCATAACTACTGTTGTAGTGCCTACAAGTGTTATATGGTGGCTATATGTTTCCAACACATTTATTTCTTTCCTGTTATGCAAGGAAGTACTGCAACTGAGATTTGATGATGAGGATTAGTATAGAATGGATAGCTTTCATTTGTTACATAATTGGGTTACAGTGTTGTGTACAGAGAAGCAAGCTTTAAGCCAGGTGACAAATGCTTTGAACCTCAGAGACTCGAGGAGAAATCCCAGTTCAATTATAAAGTTGCTGGCTAACTTGAGAGAAGCCATGATTTTTCAGCCTCAATTATCAATCTTTCAAATGGGGATAATAGCGAACCACCTGTGGGACATGTAGTTGAGATGAATTATACATGGACATGGAGCAGTGGGCTTTTTACTGGATAAAAAGTGTCATGAAGCCACACGTTTTAAAAAAATTAAATGTATTCCTCTTTAATTAGGCCAAAGAAATGACTGAACCTCTACAATCAGAAAGGTTAGATGGCATGTGGAAATCAAGTATGCCTGCTATGTACAGGTTTAATTCTTTTTCAAGAGCAACTACCTCTATGCTTGAGGATATTCTGGACAGAGGATAGAACAAATTAATAGGGGAAAACATACTGAAAAAATACAGAAGAAACTTGCGAATGCACTTTTGACTCTTTAATTTTTATATTGATTGCAGTTACAGGAAAGCCCGAGTAGACCAGGGTCTTGGCTGAAAGGAACAAATGTGAAGTGACCTTTCCATATAATTTTCCAATAGAAATCAAGTACTTCTTATGTATTGTACCCTGAATTTCTAGGCATACAAGTCTTTTTAAATGTTGGTATTATGTGTTGTTTTGGCATCTCATTAAAGACTGTGACCTCGCTGCCAGATTGGTGGTATAAAAATCCAATAAATAAATAAATAAATAAATAAATAAATAAATAAATAAATAAATACTGTTATGTTCAACAATTATGGCACATATCCTGTTAACTCGTTGCAGAGTGGAAGGGCAGCCATATAGAGAGCTCTGGAAGAGAGCACTCATGTACCCATTTTGTACTGGTTGTATCACATGTCTGGTTGTACTATAGAAAAACAAGTCAAAACAGGTGGTGGTGGTGGATGCTTGCATGATTGTTCTTCCAGTCATCATTTAGGCAAAAAACATAGTGGCTCATATAATCATTTAAATATCCTTAGGGCAGTGGTTCTCAACCTTCCTAATGCCATGACCCATTAATACAGTTCCTCATGTTGTGGTGACCCCAACCATAAAATTATTTTAGAATTATTATTAGAATTGTTCTACACACTTACACGCAGGCGGACACCTACATGTGCACGCCTTTCCCTGAATTTTGCCCCCCTCTCTTTTCATCCCCCCCTCCACCCCCACTTTGCCTCCCAATTCTGTTAATTTCTATTTTGGAGTGGGGTGTGTGTGAATCATTTCCATTGTAGCTCGAGGAGCGATGGGGTGGGGGAGAAGAGGGTGGCAGCAGCAGCTGCTGGCACTTGCTTGAGCCTGTTTGCAAAGGTAATTAACACACATGAGCCCCATGTGTCGCTTCTCCCTTGGCGGCACTCGGGGAAGGAAGGGAGGAGGAGTGATCGCCGGCAGCAGCAAGCTAGGAGAGCAAACAACGCTCGCTTTCCCTCTAAGCACCAATCATCCGGGCTTACCTCCCCTTGCCTCCCTAATCCCCCCACTCTTTGGAGCCTCTTAATATCATCTGTCGGACCCACATGATGATCCCAGTCAAGCTCTTCCAAGCAGCCACCCCAAGAGAAGCTCATAGGTCTTTTACAAGAGATAGGGCCTTCTTCACGATGGCTCCAAACTTATAGAACTACCTCCCAGAGAAGCTCCATCTAGTCCCCTCCCTATTGATATTTAGGAGACAATTAAAGACATAGCTTCTTAGGAAGGCTTTCCACATTGACCCTAGCTGATCACTTCCACACCACCCACCTTGCCATCTTCCATCTGCTCTGGTTTTGTATGATTGGCATGTGCCATCTTTATAAAGGAATAATTGTGGTTGGTTTTAATGCTGTTATATTTTTTGTTTTGTTTTGTATCATATTTATTATAACTGCCCAGGGCAGTACCTAGCCCTAATGGGACTGGGATATAAATTGACTAACTAACTAACTAACTAACTAACTAACTAACTAACTAACTAACTAACTAACTAACTAACTAACTAACTAACTAACTAACTAACTAACTGTGGCTATGAAGAGATTGGTGGGAAACATGCTTTTGATAATACTGAAGACAAGGCATCCACAAGTCTTTTCAATGCATTTGATCTAAGTTCAATATCTACTCCTGCTTGGAGAAATGATTGTGATTCACGATTCAAAGTACTGTAGTATGAAAATTGATCTTATTACTATTATAATAGTAATTTGCCAATGGGTAAATACTTTTGAGACTGAGTCATAAATTTGAGCAGTTGCTGGCTTTTTTTAAGAATAGCATGACAACTTTTATCTGAATACCTCCAAGAGATAGCCATTCAGTCTCCCAGGGACTAGGCAGAGCCAAACTAGAGACAGAGGGACAAATGGACCTTGAAATAAGAGATCTTAAGTGATGGAGAGTAGACATGGGCACGGAGCGGCGAAATTCTCGCTTCCATTTTCGGTTCTCGTTATCGTTACGTAACGGGTAATGGTAACGAGAATTACTCCGCTCCAGCTCGAACCCGACTGGAAAAAGAAAAATTGGGTCTGATTTTTCGTTGTCGTTCATGGCATCGTGGCGATCGCGCAATGCCAAGCAGCACAGAAAAAAAGTTTTTTTTTAAAAAAACCCGATTCCCGGCCAAAAAAGCAGGCGAAAATATTCCTGCCTCAGTGAGGGCACCTACCAGAGAGGGGTGGTTTCTGGGGGGGTCCCTGGCCTCCCCCCCTCTCCTGTCCTGGGCTGCTGGTACCAGGCTGAGGGGGGGCATCTTCGTCGTCTCCATTTGCCATGCGGTGGGTGGGGATCCAAAATGGCGACTGCAATATTTATTTTTAAATCGTGGTCCAAAAACCCACCAAAGCACCACAGAAACATTTGAAAATTAGGTATTTTAAATGCCTGATTTTTTATAGTAGCAGCAGTGGGTTTTTCTTGCAATAAAACGTCTCCATTGATTTTATTTTATTTTATTTTATTTTATTTTTATTTTTTTACACCTGCGCAATGATGGGCTGGCCATGGGATGGGACCATGCAAATTTTTGGACCCATTCCACCAATCGCATGGCCAGGTTTTGACTGAGACTTCTGGATGTGCCAGAGGGCATAGAAAGCCCACTAACCCTAACCCTAACCCTAACCCTAACCCATACGCCAGTACACTGTCCTTCTTAGTGGCTCAGAGGCACCCAGAGGTGCAGCCCACTAACCCACCCTAACCTTAACTGTAACCCTAAGCCTAGCCCTTACCCTAACCCCAACCCTAACCCAGATCCTTACGCAAGTACGCTTCCCTTCTTAGTGGGTCAGAGTAGAGGCACCCAGAGAGGTGCCTCCCAGCCAGAGCCCACTACCCCTAACCTGTACGCCAGTACGCCAGTATGCTTTCCTTCTTAGTGAGTCAGAGGCACCCAGAGAGGTGCCTCTGCCACTTACCCCCCAACCCTAACATAATGTAATGTATGGTACGCAGCAGCTATGCGAAATGCTTCCCTTCCCTTCTTAGTGGGTCAGACTTCAGAGGCACCCAGAGAGGTGCCTCCCAGAGCCCACTTACCCCAACCCCAACACAAACGACAAACGACAAACGGAAATGACAAATTTTTGAAAATTTCCGCGACAAATGGAAACGACCTGAAATGGACCCGTCCCGACAAACGACAACTCGAAATGTCATTTTTCCTGGTCATGCCCATCTCTAATGGAGAGAAAGTATAGCAATCTGGTTGCTTGTGACTGAATCTCTGAAAACTGCATCCTTCTGGTCCATAGTGGTACTACCAGAATCACTCATGCTGTCTCATTCCTCACCCTTTGGAATCTCTTGGACACACCAGGAAAGGGTGGAAAGAAAAAGTGTCGTCATGGACATATTGCATGAAAAGAATTGTGTTATTCTACTTACAGATATGAGTGGCAAGTGTAGAACTGAGGAATGTTGTGCTTGCGAATAAATGTACGCTTCACTTCTGAGACAGTTATGAAAAAATCTTGAATAGAGATAGCACAGCACCAATGTGTGGTGCCTGAACATTTAGTGTGCCGTGCGGGCACAGATTTCTCAACCCAATTAAATACCATGACCGCCTCTCTGTAAAGGTACCTTGATTTAGAATCTTCTTGGAGACAAATATGGGTTTGCTTTTGTTTTGTGTCTTCCCTACTAGTATGTTCTCAACACAGTATAATGAATGACATGAATCATAACTCTCTAGAATGCCTGCCTTACCAACCACTTGACATTATATTTGGACTCATGGGCTGAGCAGGACCCCGAGTCACCTGTCCCAAACAGTGTGAATCATAGGATCATAGAATCATAGAGTTGGAAGAGACCTTAAGGGCTATCCAGTCCATCCTCCTGCCATGCCATGCAGGAACCCCCATCAAAGTATGCTTGACAGATGGTCATTCAGCCTCTGCTTAAAAATCTCCAAAGAAGGAGACTCCACCCTCCACCCCCAGGGCAGCATATTCCACTGCCAAATAGCTTTAACTGTCATGAAATTCTTCCTAATGTTCAAATGGAATCTCTTTTCCTGTAGTTTGAAACCATTGCCCTGAGTCCTAGTCTCTGAAGCCATGGAAAACAAACCTGTTCCCTCTTCATTATTACATCCTTTCAAATATTTAAACATAGCTATCATATGCCCTCTCAGTCTTCTTTTTGAAAAGCTAAACATTCCCAGTTCCCTAAGCCATTCCTCATAAGACATCTCTTTCAGACCTTCAACCATCCTGGTCACCCTCCTCTGTACCCAATTGAGGTTTTCAACGTCCTTTTTAAATTGAGGTGCACAGAATTGGACACAGTACTCCAGGTGGGGTCTGACCAGAGCAGAATAGAGTGACACTATCACTTCCTGTGATCTAGATACGATGCATCTGTTGATGCAACCAAGAATCACATTGGCTTTCTTGGCCGCCGCATCACACTGCTGACTCATGTTCAATCTGTGGTTCACCCAGACTTCCTTTCACATGTACTATTCTCCAGCCAGGTGCCTCCCATCCTAGATCTATGCAATTCATTTTTTGTGCCTTGGTGCAGGATTCTGCATTTCTCTCTGTTGAAACTCATTCCTTATGCTCTGCCCCACAACCTTGAATACTAGCACCTCATGTTACCAATACTTTCTGAGGCTCATGGAAAGAAAAAACTTTGCTCAGGTTTGTTGGGGATGCTCACAGCCATGTGTTTTTTTACAAGGAGAACTTGGTAGAACAGCAGGTCTTTTTGTCAGTGGGATTAAGCACTAATATGTTATTTAATGCATGCTTTTCAAACAAATGCTTTCCTTTGTAGGGAGCTAAATTGGTGTGGCAATCTGCCTCCCCATTCCTGGATCGGTCAGTGTCTTAATTATCTGGCCACAGAGCCAAAGGTTTGGGAGTTCAGCTCTCCATGATGCCTCCCTGACAGGGGTGGGACACAATTATCCATAGGTCCCCTTCGAACTCTGCAGTTTTAAAATGATAATGGTGATGATGATACAGTGGCTTTCATTAACGACGACAATATTTCTGCTGAAAAGGGAATCTCTAATGGCACTGGCTGCAAGCTGCAAGGCTTTAATAAACCTCCGTATAAAGATTTCCCATTCAGTTCTGAATTATCTAGTAGATCCTCTATTGAAAGGATGGTAGATGCTAACAAATAAAGATCCCAAAGCAGTACCCTTAATGCCAAGACCTATTGCCTCCGGAGCCACCTTTGCTGGTTTCTTAGAATACCTTTTTCCTTGGCGGTATAATAAATAAATAAATAAATAAATAAATAAATAAATAAATAAATAAATAAATAAAAGGGCATCTTTTCAGGAGCAAGAAGTTCTGAATCCTAGGGTATAGTCAACTCACCCTCAGAAAGTTGGATTTTTTCTGGTCAATTTGCTGATCAAACAGGAGCCAGCAAAGACGGGGAAAATTGACACCCAACCTTGTTTGCAGTTTACTGTCTGTTTAAATCACCTCCTCCCCATACCTGCTGCCCAGGTCTGCTTGTTTCTCTCTTCCCTTCCCTTCCTATGCTAATTCTCCCTGACCATCCCTTTCAGGCTTGCTGTCCCAGCACTACAACTAGACATGGGCACGACTCAGCGAAATTGTCGTTTCCATTTTCGGTTATCGTTTCCGTTACGTAACGGAAACGGTAACGATAATTAAGCTGTCAGAACTCAAACTCGAACCGAAAAAAGAAAAATTTGGTCGGGTTTTTCGTTTCCGTTTGTGGCGATCGCGCAATGCGAAGCACAGAAAAAGTTTTTTTTTAAAAAACCGACTCCCGGCCAAAAAAGCAGTCGAAAATATGCCTGCCTGAGGCTTTGCCACCTACCAGAGGGGTGGCTTCTGGGGGGTCCCCGGCCTTTCCCCCCTCTTCTCCTGTCCTGGGCTGCTTGCACCAGGCTGGGGGGGGTCATACTCGTCGTCTCGCCATGCCATGCGGTGGGGGGGGATCCAAAATGGCGACCACAATTTTTCTTTTGAAATCGTGGTCAAAAAACACACCAAATCACCACAGAAACGTGTGAAATTTATTTATTTTAAATGCCTGAATTTTAATAGTAGCAGCAGTGGGTTTTTAATAGCAATAAAACATCATATTGATTTTATTTTATTTTATTTTATTTTTTATTTTTTAGACCTGCCCATTTGGGCTGGGCATGGGATGGGACCATGCAAATTGTTTGAACCATTCCACCAATGGCATCACCAGGTTTTTGACTGACACTTCTGGATGTCTCGGAGGGCATAAAAAGCCGAGGCACCTTCCAGAAATCGCAGTCAGGTGTGGATGTGGTTGAGGGAGGAGGGCTGACTGCTGGTGCTGGTGTGATCCGATCGAGATTGAGGAGGGAGGCTGGAGGCTTTAGGATTTAAGTTAGGCAGGCAGGGAGGGAATTGAATTTAGAAAATAATTTCTTTGATTCCCTGCAGCTTTGTCTGCTGAAGGGAATAGCAGTTTATTCTTTATTTCTTCTCTGGCAGTTTGTGAGGATTTTTTCTGATATTGGATAAAGGGGGAGGTTCGACTGGGAGTGGGAGGTGTGGATTTATTTTAAAAATATATTATATTCTACCATTTATTTTCTATTTTCCCAACTTCAATTTGCTTGCACACACATACACATTTGGGGTGCAAGCCAAGAACAGAACCTCTATCCTAAGTGGTATCCTAACTGCCCACTCGCCCATCCGCCCACGCCGCCACCCGCCTGCGGCCCGCACTGCTGCCTGCCCACTTGCCCGCCCGCGGCCGCCACCCGCCACCTAGGGCGCAAAAACACCTAGCGCTGGCCCTGATTGTGGGACGCCCCTATGCCCTGGGAAGTCAAATCGCGCTAAATCGCGGTGGAAACAACAAATGACAAATGACAAACGAAAACGACAAATTTTTGAAAATTTTTGCAACAAACGGAAATGACCCGAAACGGACCTGTTCCGACAAACGAAAACTCGAAACGTCATTTTTTCTGGTCGTGCCCATGTCTAACTACAACAGCTAGATTAACAAAAAGAGAAAGGGAAAAAAACCAAGTAATCAGCAGAGAGATTGACAGTTTTCAGTTCAGCTTTGTTTCTAGCTTTTAAGAGAGTTCTGCTCTAGTAGTACAGATCTGCATGAGGAAAAAGATTAGAGCTACCTTATAAGCCCCCCCCCCCACACACACCTTTTCCTGGCTCTTTGCCCACCAGCTGCCCGCTCTGGATACATAGGTGGTCTAGTGCTAGATAAATAAACTGAAAGAGGGAAGGAAATGCGAAGGAAGGGGAGATTAAACCAGAGGCAGGTACCAGGTGTGAGGAGGAGAGGACAGCAAATGGCAGCCAGTTTCTCTGCTGTGGGTTGGGCAGGAAATCTCTGGGCTGATTTGCATTGATTTTTATCTCAGTCACTGGAGAATGAACTGAATTGGATTGTCCCCATCCTGAAGCATTTCCTTTGTTAGCTGTCAATGTAGCTGCATCCTAAGGCAGCCATAGGGAGAGCCGCTAAAGGAATATTAGGTGGTCCGTAATTTGTTCATATTAATGTAGAATCTGTAAAGCGGATGGTCGTTTCTATTACATCAGGAACTGGTCCATCCTGAGGTGCACCCTTTCGCTGTGGCTTTGTTTTTGGGACAGGCAGCCCTAGAGTAAACAAAACTATAAACTAAAGAGGTGTATAATCACCACGTAGAAGTCCATCTAATTTCATCTCTTCTTTCCTCGACTCTGTCCCTTCTTTGTCTTTAGCTGAGCATTCATAAGGCACTGGTAAAGTATTATTTTATGCAGATCCAAAACAAAACAAAACAAAACAAAACAAAACAAAACAAAACAAAAAACAGGATGGCAAGGATTCTTTCTAGAATATCCTGAGCAATGAGGGAAATAGCTTTATGCTTTCTCATGGGTAAATGTTGGTGAAAATTAAATACAGATGATTTATGAGCTCATCCTTTGTTCACAGAAATAAGTGGGTGCAATGGACTTGGTTTTACCTGTAGTTTTACATGCTGAGTAGGAGATGAAAGTTGATTTTGCTACAAACATGTTAGGAGCTGACTAGGTAATAATTCGCTTGATTCCAGAATCACTGGTTCCTGCCTAGATGGCAAACCATTATTTATTTTGGATCGTGAATGGCCAGACATTTCAGGTAAGATTTTACACCGAGAAATGCTGCCTGATAACTTATTCATATGGTTGGAAAAGTGAGAAAACACCTCAGAAGCTACAACTTCTCTCTGAGGCTCCAGGATTAATTGCATCTACACACTATGCGCTTCAAGGTACTGAGCATCCTGTGAGGAATTGTGTGAAAAACTAAGATAAAAGTGCATAATAACCATAGAAACTCTCGCCAATGCAGCTGCCAGCATTGTCAGTGTGTCTTTATGTTGGGACTGTGGAATGGGCGTGGATGACACAACTGACTGAGCAGTGGTTGTGCTCCCGGTTTTGTATTCTCTCAAATGCCAATAACCGCTTTACCAAATAAATTGCCTCATCTCTTTCCATTTGAGCTCCTGAATGATCAGATAAGATTGGAAGTCACTCAGAGAGGCAGGTAGCTCCGTGCGGGGGTTAAAAATGGCACAAAAAGGCTGATGCGGCTATAGTCAAGTTTGAAATGGTGGCTGCAGAGGTTGAAGCTGCAGTTTTAATATGACTCTCCTGAGTGAGTGGGTAAACAATAAGGCTTCCTATGCCATTGCAGCCCCTCTCCCCCAACATATATTTTGCAGATTTTCTTTTGTACAGAGACAGGAGTTTGGTACTCAAGGGACAAGTTACTGGTGGGTTCAAAATTAGGGATCATTCTCCTTCACTCTCACTCCTGAGGAGACTGCAGTCAATGGAGGCTGGCTGTTGGGATGACACCAACCTGGGTGCAAAAACAGTCATTTGGGCAGTATGACAGGACCAACATCTTCAAGACACCCTGTTAAGGCTTTCATTTTGCTCTGGTGGCTCCCTTACTCCCAACCTCTCTCTTTCTCTGGAAAAAAAAACTGAACAAGAACAAACGTGAAAGCATAATCTGTGAACACAGAATAGGCCATACAGGAAGGACTCCTCTTGGCTGAGGCAGGAAAAAGACCGAGAGAAGAGCAGAAGTCAGGGTACAGTTACACTAGGAAAATGAACTGGGACATGAATTGTTTTTTAAAGTTAAAGTCATGTGGCAGTAACATGATTTGGGAGCTAGTGTTTGCATCTTCTTGGGACACATTTTAATACGTTTTTAAACTGTGTTGTATATCAGTTGGGATATACATGGAATTTTAGAATTGTTGCTTTGACCTACAACCACCTGCCCTCATGCTGGGTGCCTCTCACATCCACTTGCTGCTGCTAATGTGGTGATATTTTTAATATATGTTTATTTTTTCCTTTCAAACTGAGATAGTGCCAGTTCAGTATTACAGATAAGGAAATAAATAAAATAGACAAGACTGCAAGGTTTTCCTGTAGACCAACACATGCACGTGGAGAGAACCCACCCACACATACAAAGGGGGTGCTGCTTGAAAAGATGATGGAGCCAGGGGCTGATGAAATGGAAGGTACAACAGTGAGTGGCAAAGAGAAATTGACCGGAGAAATTGAAATGGACAGAAGCTTATAGGTTTGCAAAGGAGGGAGCCCTTTGCCCCATACAAACCTTTCTCTCTCCCTCTGCTGGTTCACTTTTCTTTCTTTCTTTAAGCTATACTACTGTTCTTCTGATTCATTCTAGCTTTGATTGTAAACAGGAAGAATAAGGAGGCAGGGAGAACGGAGCGATTCTGACACAGGCAAGCACACATACCTCTCACAGTCACTCACTGCTACTACTACCAGTGCTATTTTCAACTCAAAATAAACAATGTCCACAATTGAGTTAAAATCAAAAGACTCTTCAAGGCTCTTTAAAATACCTTGGCTTCCAAACAAAATGACTTGCTTCCCAGAAAACAAAGATATATGTCATGTAAAACGATATTTTAAAATCAATTTCAAGCATGCTAAACCCAATGCAAACCTAGAGTTTTTAAAACATGTAACCACACTCAGTTAAAGTTTGAAAACAAGATTCCTCACCTCCATCTGTGTAATGATTGCCATAATCAAATAAGTGTAGATTTCTCTTCTGCTTACGGACCTTGTACCGTATTTATCAGCGTATAACACGCACAGGCGTATAACACACACCCTCATTTTAAGAGGGAAATTTCAGGAAAAAAATTTAAATTTCAAATAAAGAACTTTGAAGCAAAAGAAGGGTAGCTCAGAACTTTTTGCAACAATTGTAAGAAGTGTTAGTTCTCAAAAGGCCCTTAAAATATGTGCACACCCAATATTTTACAAGGTTCTTTCCAACACATGTGAGTTAAGGAACAATGTTTATAACACAGCCCTCAATGAAGTCAAAGGGACTTACTCCTAATTCTAGGACGTAAACCACCAGACTTTTGCTACTGAACCCTTAACTTGGAACACAGCAGCGTGCTTTCACCTCTTCTCTGAATGGCATTCCAGCAGCTATGCACATTCTGCCCTGGGGCCGGTCGTTAAAGCCGTTATTGCAGGCGATGGAAGGCTACACATATTGTTTCAGATGAAAAGAGGCCTTCTTGCGCCTGCACCATCCCTTTCCCGTCAAGCTGAAAGTCCAGAGAGAGGGAGGGAGGGGAGGGAGGCATGTCCGCGCATGCCCCTCTGGTATCGCCTTCTTTTCCATTGCTCTCCGGAGGAGGCGTGTGCACGCGCGTGGCCGAGGGCTCTCAGCGGCGGCCGGTGCTGAATGAGAGAGAGCAGCGGCGGCGGCGGCTGAGGGGGAATCGGACAAGGCGCTTCCAAGGTGGACGCCGGTGAGCTCGTTGGTGTTTTTTTTTTTAACACGAACGCCGGTTCGTTTCTTCGGCACCCCTTGCCGTTTCTTGCTCGGCGGCGGCGGCAGCAGGTGAGCGGCTGAGGGGGGGGAAGCGAGCAGGGAAGGAGGGGGAGGGGAGGGGGAGGGGGCAGCTGGCCTTTGCCGCCGCCACCGACCCCCCCAAGGCGCTTCGCCCATAAGCCCCCCACTCCCACCCACCCACCCACCCCGCGAGTCAGGGACTGGCGCGTCATCCGTTCACCTCATCCCATCCGCCGGTTGTTTTTCTGCCCTGGGGGGTGTTGGGTTTGTTTGTTTGATTGTTTGTTTGTTTGTTTTTGGGTTAGGTTGCGTCCCGGCGGCAGCAACAGCGGGCTTCTCCTCCCCACCACCCGCCCCTTCGTTCCTGTCCTCCTTTAACCCCCTCCGTTAACATTATACCGGCGTATAACGAGCATACATGATTTGCCCCCTATTTTCAGGGGGGGAAAGTGCGCGTTATACGCCAATAAATACGGTATTTTAATTTCAGAGTAACTTGATGCAATACATTGTTTCTCAGCTGAAGACATGTTTGAAGCAATGGTGAACATTTGTTTAGCGTAAATGGCTACAATAAACCCAGATGGTCAAGAGATTTGTTAGTTTCTTCATATGTGCCAAGCATAACATAAGGTTTGCATGGTATTTGTGGGTATTTGGAGACAGAATAAAATGATCCCACATCAATAGTATCAATCTGCATGCGTTTGCTAGCACTAAGTTGTATCACATGAATGACAAAATCCATTGAGTGGAAGGTATATGAAATGATACCAAGACTGAATTCAAAGAAGGTAGACTAGCACCCACCCATCCAGAGACCAATGGGGCTAGCCTGAATCTTCACTCTCTCTTCATCCTCCCTCTAAGCCTGCACCTGAATATCAGCAGACTCTTTGGAACCAGAGTTTTAAAGAAACTAGTAACAAATAGTTACTGGTAACACATTCCTTTTACTACTAAGGTATACCTAGATTATGATTGTAACTTGAGTGATAATTTCTCTCCTTTTGCAGTAGAACCATAATTTTAAATGTTACTTAAACTTTTATAGTTGTAGATAAGTGTTCACAATAATGGACGAAGAATATCAAATGGCACAAGCATTGGCTTATACTATGCTGGGTATGTGTGCACAGAAGTACTTTCCACTCATAGAATATGTCTTCACATTTATCCCATGGAACAATAATACTGACAAGAGCATTTTTTTTTAAAAAAAAGTTACAGTGAAGGAACACTTACTTGGATGGCTTTTTCATTTTCCACCTATTTTCTTGTCCAAAGGTCGCTGCCAGATTTGCTTCTGTGGTCCATAGCTTGGCATTTCTCTCAGATGAACTACTAAGGATGAAGGGATTTGGACCAAACATGATGTGTTGCCCAGGTGATGGAGTGCTGTTATGGCCTCTCTAGGAGTAGAGGAAAGAAGACTCCCTGTATTTCCTGTGGAGCTGAACAGATTCAGGTAGTTTAGGGGGACACTTCTCATACATTCTTTCAGACCCATCTAATCACAAAGAAATATTTTGCTCCTTGTTTCCTTTAACAGGAGGTAAAATTGTCTGAGATGTATGAGCCACAGATGGGCACGAACTGAACTTTTAATTTGTTTTCTTATTCGTTATTCATTTTGTTAGCTAATGGAACGAATAATGAACCAACCCATCAAAGAAAAACGAAACGAAATGAAATGGACATTTCAGTTTTGTTCGCTTCATTTTTCGTTGCACTCCCCCACACACCTTGGCTGCCACCGCCAGTAAGTCAGACACCAACCAGTTCACCTGGGTTTGGGTTCACACAATTTTTTTTTAAAAAAATCGTACAAACACGAACCAAACTGAACCAAGGGTGGTCCTGAAACAGAACAAACCAAAACCGTTGGTTTTCTGTTTTGTGCCCACCTCTACCCACAGCCTTATTTGTATCAGTAATATTAGTACAAATTTGAAACAATAACACACTTTTTGAAGAGATCTGCCCAGGGAGAGATTTACCACATCCTACCCTATTTGACTAACCAACGAAGACTTTTTAATACAGTATTTATAAGACCCCTTTTCTAATATGCAATGTTTATGCAGGTCCCCCTTTTCTATAATAATCATAAGCATGTAGTCCATTCTGACGTCACAGAGGTGAGGCAGCCAAGAGTTAGGGTGGGGAGATTCCCCCCCCCCCATGTTTTGTTCCAAGATTGCTCAACAAGTTGCCTTATGAGATGCAATACTGTACTCCACTTGGTTCCTTGCTGGAAATGGCATGATGAGCCCAGTTCTGGGATGAGGGGAAAGGACTGAGTATGGTGGTTGAATACATCGGAATCCTTAATGCTATTTAGAGCAAACCCTCCCTCATGGCTTCATGCTGAGCTAATGCATCCAGATGCAAGTGGAGAAAAGCGGAGGTGGCCAGCCAGGCTTTAACAATGGATTAGAAACAAAAATGAAACTTTTACTAACTCCATTGTGGCTTGCTCTGTGATTTGTCAACCTAGAGATCCAGAGAAGTATTGTCAATGGTTGTCACATACTCCCCTCTTGTAGCAGTTCCTCTGGCTCTCCATTTCCAATGCTAGCTGGGACATATGAAAGGAAGGTTTGAATCTCCCTTTATGTGCTAGCCCAGGTTTGAATACTATTGTGGAGGTCTTACATGGCATTACTCTAAGTGCACTTGAAACTGGTGGGTAAGGTCCCATGCAGCTATTTGCAAAGTAGTGGTACTCTGAATGGTCCAAAATGGCTGCTGTCCAGGTAACATTTCCAATGCTAGCTGGGACATATGAAAGGAACCACATCTCCCTTTATGTGCTAGCCCAGGTTTGAATACTATTGTGGAGGGTCTTACCATTACTCTAAGTGCACTTGGTGAGGACAGGTGCCCTTGGTGAGGACACTCTGCCATGGCTCCAAAATTATAGCCCTCCCATGGGAGGCCACACTGCTCCCCTCTTTTCTTTTCTTTCAAAGGCAGGTGTACTGCACTCTTATAAAATGTCAAACTGGGTAATTTTTAGCTGATTCAAGTATCCTATTGTGTTTTTATAGGCTGGCTTATGCTTTTAAGAAGGTTGGGTCAAATGTGGAGCAGCAAAAATGACAACAATAATAAGGTTGCTGGGGCAGCAAGCAAATCTATCTCATAAGATTTCAGGGTTAAAACATGTAGTCCATTCTGACGTCACAGAGGTGAGGCAGCCAAGTGTTAGGGTGGGGAGATTCCCCCCCCCCATGTTTTGTTCCAAGATTGCTCAACAAGTTGCCTTATGAGATGCAATACTGTACTCCATTTGGTTCCTTGCTGGAAATGGCATGATGAGCCCAGTTCTGGGATGAGGGGAAAGGACTGAGTATGGTGGTTGAATACAGCCGGACCGCCGCCACCCCGGAATCCTTAATGCTATTTAGAGCAAACCCTTCCTCATGGCTTCATGCTGAGCTAATGCATCCAGATGCAAGTGGAGAAAAGTGGAGGTGGCCAGCCAGGCTTTAACAATGGATTAGAAACAAAAATGAAACTTTTCCTAACTCCAATGTGGCTTGCTCTGTGATTTGTCAACCTAGAGATCCAGAGAAGTATAGCAATTCTGTATGCCTTGAGCTACCATCCCAAGACGAGGCAAGTTTAAATAAGGTGACTTTGACACTTTGGATAAAGTAAAATTCCCAGCTATGCACAGGTTACTTCTTGTAGTCAAGTGCAAAGTAGTGGTACTCTGACCTTCAGTGGGTCCAAATGGCTGCTGCCAGAATATCAATTGGGAATGGTTACAGGGGTCACATAGCTCCCCTCTTGTAGCAGTTCCTCTGGCAGCTGCTCCTCCATTTCCAATGCTAGCTGGGACATATGAAAGGGACCACATCTCCCTTTATGTGCTAGCCCAGGTTTGAATACTATTGTGGAGGTCTTACCATTACTCTAAGTGCACTTGGTGAGGACAGGTGCCCTTGGTGAGGACATCTGCCATGGCTCCAAAATTATAGCCCTCCCATGGGAGGCCACACTGCTCCCCTCTTTGCTTTTCTTTCAAAGGCAGGTGAAGACTGCACTCTTCAGATGATTCCCACCCCCTCAGTAATTGGCCTCCTAAATGGAGACAGAACTGCTGTTTTTTGTCATTTTCTATTCCCTTCCAGTTTTTATACAGTTTGCTATAACACTGTAAGCTACCTTTGGTGATTTTGAAAAGAAAAGCAGAGTATAAATATTTTAAATAAATAACGAATATAATGAATACTCTATATACTAAAGTTCGGAGCCAGGAGAAATATCATGCACAGAGATGTAGAAGTGGTGGCTAATATGCATGGTCTCATGATCCTATAAATGTATTAGTGTTCCCTGAGCAGGGGAGGAAGAAACAGTTCATTCAAAAATTTTCATAGTGCTGTTTATGATGCCAATATCACACTTAAGAGCCATGATGCCTGGAGGTGCTGTTTTTGATATGTTAAGGAATTTCATGTCCCATGTGGATGAGGACTTTTCTTTTGTTAGCATTTGTCAGTAGACAGCTGGAAATTGAGGTTTTAAGCACCCTTTGCTTTTCAAGAATTATCACTTGCTTTAGAGATATGAAATCATCCAGACACAACTGCTGATTAGTTTTCATAGAAGAGAGGAAATGGCTTGGACTAAGGTATTCAAGACTGTAAGTCTCACACAACAGCTCACAACAGCACTTTTACCAGTAGCCCCCAACCCTACCCCAAAACCTCCCTGACACATACCCTGTGGTCTTTTGACAGTGATTAATAACCTGGCTTGCTGACCTACCTGATTTCTCTTGGGCTGCAGCTCCCATAGGCAGCACAGAGTGTGGGAAGAGGTGACAGAAGCTGCAGTCCAACAGCATCTGGAAGGTCACAGGAGGGAAGGGATTAACATTTCACTTCCACCCATTCCTAGTTTTCCCCCCCCCCCCCCCCCCCCGTTGTTCTGAACGGCTTTGGTCTCAGGATCCAGTGACAAAGATCAGGCACTCTGCAAGAATGTTACTGTACACAGATCTCACCAGAGGTGTTTTTTTTTTTTTTTTGGAATGGGCTGGTTTCAGTTCAGAATCTCCACAGTAATAAACCTACCAATGCAAGGCTAATTAATACAAAGCTGTTGACATTCAACATCCAATGGAAAGATCTAGAGAGCCTTCTCTGTATGCCCTTGAGATTCTGAGGCAACGGACATTTCTTAGAACACATCTCAGAACCTTCTGGAACTTGTTCCTTGAGCTTCTCTGAAGTAGCCTGCCACTGAAATGCTTATTGGCATTATGGCATATTATAAGTGATAAAAAAATAAAAGCTGTACGTAAACTCCACACAGACTGGTCCATTAATGTTTACATATTGAGGGACAGCCGGCTGCCATACTCTCTCATCCACTCTCCCTTCACACCTTCACTACGCCCATTTAAAAACAATCTGTTCTTTTCCAGAGTTCATGTTTCAGAATGGCCTAGACCGAGTATCATATTCTATCCATCCTTGGAGAAACAACGCCAGCACTGAGCACGTCAACATCCTCTTTTAAACGTCAAAGCATTTTGCAAATGTTCATCATGCTTTGGTGATGAAAACATAGCAGGAGAATAAGAATTATTTAAGTTGCCTGCTGAGGAAAGGGAAATAATTAAGACTTTTAAAGTAAAGCCCCTCTAGTTCAAAAGCATGGCAGTAGACAACTAAGAATCCTGACAATATGCCAGGAGTTTGAACATTAAAAGATGAATCACGAGATGGCCAGCTGTGTGGGTAACACATTATACCAACATTTCTGAGATCAAGAGTGACATGGGGTTGTTCTGTTCTTTCGCTATGACCTTTTACTTGATTTGGACATGTCTCCCCTAAGGCCTCTTTTCCCTATGCATCTGTTGAGTTCAAAATCCAGAATTTATGGTACATGAAGTGCAAAGTGCCCTTACAGTAGGAGTCTGGACATTCTGCAAAACCCTTCTCTATGGGCACTTCACATTTCATAGTCAAGGAACTGTCAACAGACTGGGAACTGTATCACCCACATTAAAACTTAGCAGAACTGTATATTATGCCAAAGTTCTGTCAAAGGGGATGGATTTTTCCAGTGGATCATGTCTGCATACTAGCTGAACTTATGATGTTATTTTTAAGGCATTGGACACAACAGCATGTGACACAGAGCCAACATTCTGAAGAATCTTGGATTATTATTAGTTCAAGGTTTTGGATACTTATAATAATGCCCTCTATAGTTTGGGACCATGTTACGTGTTGGAGCATCTCTCCCCACCAGATACTCTCAGGTTATGCTCTTCTGGGTGGCCACATCGAAAGAGGTCAGAAAATCTTCAAGTCATTGGGCCTTCTCAGTAGTTGGGTCATTGCCTCCCGGTGGAATTGCATCTGGCGCCTGCCTACCTTTTGCAGTTTTAAGAAGCTGTTGAAAATGCATCTCTTTTGGGAGTTATTGGAAGGCTGCCTCCCTTGAAGTTATTCTCCTCTACACAACCTCTCTATTTCATGGGACCATCAGGCTTTAAGTTTGATTTGTGTTCTTGTTTTATTATGCTTGCATTGCACCATGTGGCTGTTTTATATGTAAACTGCCTAGAACAGTGCTGTGCATTAGTGGGGTGGTATATAAATGATGAAAACAAAATTATCACAGAAAAGCAATGTGCTAGTACAGGCAGCTCATTCATTTTCACTTTATTCCTCCCCTTCTAGCATAATCAGATGAACAAGAAAGTGTTATGTAAAGCAACATGCTCTCAGAAAATATCATGCAGTGGGGCCAGATGGGTGGAGTATAAATGTAATAAAAATAATACTAATAAGTAATAGAACATTAGAGAAACAAAATTAGGGATGAGATATTTTATCAGTAGGATTAAGAAAAGCTTTGATTTGTATGATGGGCCAAGCTTTGCCCCCACCCCCCACCCCATTTTTTTCATGCAGTACTGGCATGATCTATGGCCTTGGACATCCTGATGCTCTTCTGTACTAGAGAAACTTTCTAGGTACTCTGTTATCCTTACTTTCAAAAGTAAGGGGAGCAGAGAAGAACATATCCTGATTTTTTTTTGGGGGGGGGGAAAGAGAGAGAGAGAGAGAGAGAGAGAGAGAGAGAGAGAGAGAGAGAGAGAGAGAGAGAGAGAGAGAGAGAGACTCAAACCCATAGATCTTGGAAATTGTCTTTTTTATATAGCATCAACACATTGCGAACTGCCTATTAGATTTAACACTTGGGACCCGCAACATAATGCGGGTGAACAAGGGTTCCTTTGGGAGCATCAACTCCATTGCCTCACTACAAGGATTGGCCTTATCAGGAGGCAGAAGGAAAGGGCCGCCTGAGGCAGTTGATTTCATGTGTCATGAAATGGTGGCAATTTTTAAATTATTAATTATTATTTATTTTAGAGTATTTTTACCCCACCTTTCTCCTTGGAAAAGAACCCAAGGTAGCTTACAGTAGTAATGCAGGATAATATATAGTTCAGTACAATTAAGATATGTTCAAGTATTGAGAACAGGGAACTGAGGAACATCTTATAGCATTATAAGACAACATTACATTAAAGGTACAAGGGAACATGAGCAGTTAAAAAGGACGGTAAAATTCCATGTAAATTTATGAGTGATGGAAACCAACATTGAAAACATAGTGTCAATGTGATCACACAAGGTTATAAGTGGTTATAAACACAAAGTCTATGTGATCCTATAGTTTCATATGAAAGACACAAAATAGGTAGTCCATCATTCAGGGAAAGCTTGCCTGAAGAGAAAGGTCTTTGCCTGTTTCCGGATGGGGCAGTTCTGGCCTCTGGTGGAAGGGAGTTCCAGAGTCTGAGTGCCGCAGCCAAGAAGGCCCTTTCATGGATTCAAATGAGACGTACCTGTGAGGGTGGTGGCATGGAGAGAAAGGACTCTCCTGATGACCTTAATACCTGAGCCAATTTTTAAATTATTGGTTATAGTTACATTTGAACAAAGTGTGTGGGAGTTTGTGCCTCCAGCTCCTGTTTGGCTAGTCTTCAGTGCTCTCCGGGTCCCAGAAGGCCCTGGGTTTTCTTTATTCTCTGTTCTATTTCTGAGCCCTCTTGCTTTTTCCCTACAAATGCAGCATTCCGTGGTCTGGAAGTAGGCACAGGCCCCATTTGACTAGGAAAGGGAAAGGGTTTCCCCACTAAAGAATTGTAAAGCTTCTGTAAGGCTTCTTGCTTGAGTATATTGGTAATGGTAGCTCTCCTCTTTCAATTGCCCTCTTTTGCCTACAGATCCAATTTGCCTTTAGAAAGAGTGATACTATGAGGTCAGAAAAAGCTAAACTATTATTGAGCTGAGTGCTTAAAATAGGATTGCTAAGCATTACAACTAGATTCTATTAAGGGGATTTTTATTGGTTAAGTTCACAAATGCCTGGACTATTGCTTGAAGAAATTGCTTCCACGAAAGAGTATTTTTTTTTCTTTTAAAAACTATCTTGTGGGCTGGAATTGTATTCCTCAGTTTCCTTTTGGCTAGATGTACCAGGACAAAGTTAATCACAGAAAACTGCTTATAACTACCCTAGTAGAGCTACCCTGCTGTGAATGAACTCAGTTCAATGGACATATAGAGAAAGTTGTTCTGTGGTCATTTTGATGGGTCATCTTTATGTCTGTTTTGATATGATCCACAAGGTTATAATTCACCTTGTTGCACTGCATGGCACAGAGTGCTCGGCAGCAACAATGGGTGTAGACAGCCCATATTCCTGGACTTGATGTCTTTATGAAATACTTTTGATAATTCTGGTATTGACACAAGTGAGCCATTGGTGGGTGAACATCTATATCAGGGCTGTCCAACTTTGAACAGGCTGAGATCTACTTTTTCCAGCCAAAAGTGCCTGAGGGCTACTACACTAAAACCTCTACTTATGAAAGTTATCTGCTCATAAGTAAAAAAAAAATGTGTGTTGAGCAGCAGTTTCCTATAGGAATGCACTGAAAAATCAATTAATCTTTTCTGGGGGGGAACATATTTCACTGCATTCATATGGGAAGGCTGACCATGCACACCCTTCCCTTGTACCTGCTTGAGCCAGTGTGGCAGATGCAAGGGAGGTGCTTGCATGCTTGTGCAGATCATCCCTTTCAAGGGGCAACCCACACAACTATGTACCTGCCTGCCTTGCACCTCGCTCGAGCGGGTGCCAGGGAGGTGTGTGCATGCTTGTGAGCAGCTTGGGCAAGTTGCGGTGGCAGATCCCGGGCTGCTGGAAGACTTTTTAAAACAGGTGTGCTTACCTCCTGACCCACCTGGGGCCTGACTCAACTCTCCTTCCCCTCTAGCCTCGTCCTCCTCCTCTTCCCGTTCTCCCTTCCAGCCCCCTCGCTGCCGCCGCCACTGCCTCTGCCACCCACAGCTCTCACTCACTTCTGTCATGTTTGCCACACAGCTGGGGCAGGCTGAGCCAGCAGCAGGGCAATCACATCGCCACAGAAGCATGAGGAGGAGGGAATGGCTCAGAAGGGGAGCAGGTGGAGTGGCGGCTGTGGTCCATGGTCTCTATGAGGCAGCCGTGGGGATGGGAGGAGGAGGAGGAGGAGGAGGAGGTGGAGGTGGAGGGAAGGGATGAAGGAATTCTCCAGGGGAGGAACAAGAGGGGAGATGTCACCATGTCTTTACATGGTGAGCATGCCCCACACCCCCGCCTCTCGCTGCCCCCTCCCCTCCCCTTCCTCCACTCTGCGCCAGCAACTTGGCTAGTCATGAGACAGTGGCTCCTGGATCATCTGGCCAGAGAGGGGCGCAGGGGACTGTGCCATGGCCCTTGAACTGCCCTGCTCGGCTGAGAGAGTGGGGGACCCAGAACTTTGTTGGGGCAGTGGTGGTCCTTGGGATGGGGGAGGGAGAGGTGGAGAACTTATCCCCTCACTTTTTAAATTGATGGCCGGCGGGCTACTTTTGAACCCTTTGCGGGCTACCGGTAGTCTGCAGTCTACCTGTTGTGCAGGCCTGATCTATATAATCACTCGTAACAGCCCTTTGTGTGTCTCTTTTTGCAGCAAAATTTTTTTGTTGGGAGCGGCTCAAGGCTGAGCTTATTTTCCCTTGATTTCTGTGGGACTTGTATTCTCCCCCCCCACCTGCCACAAGGTCTCTGATGCCTTTCTCTGCAACCTACCAAACAACAGTGGAGCCATGACAAGCTGTGGCAACCTGAGAAACAGAAAATAGCCAGGGCTTAAAATTGAACCTGATGGGGAAAAAATTCAGCAAGCTTGAATATGTTTTAGAAAAGTCCATTACAGGTTACAAACCATGATGGAGATGTGTAATCTCCAGGCTTAAACCCAGGGAACTTCAAGGGCCAGATACAGGGGAGTGCTATCAGGAGACAGATATCTAGTCTCATGCGCTCCCAAACGCATCTGGTGGGGCCAATGTGAGATACAGGAAGCTGGACTAGATGGGCCTTTGGCCTGAACCAGCATGGCTCTTCTTATGTTCTTATGTTCTTATGTAGGCTTCAGGAACTCAAAGGGAGATGGGAGGAGACTCCCCATTTCTGGAATGGTGGTCATGGGAGTAGAAGGAAAGGTTGCAAGGCTGGAGGAAGACAGGGTTTTTCTCCTTCAAAATTTTGTAAGCCAAAAGGAAGCAGGACACGCTCTACATGGGGCTGCACTTGACTCTCCTTTGGCGACTGCAGCGGGTCCAGAATGCGGCGGCCAGACTGGTGGCGGGTGTGCGTCGATTCGAGCGCATCACCCCAGTTCTGGCCCGCCTGCATTGGTTGCCCGTTGCGGCCCGAATCAGATTCAAGGTCCTGGTTTTGGTTTACAAAACCCTCCATGGCCTAGGACCTGACTACCTGACAGAGCGGATCGACCAGTGGTCAACATCGGCCCGTCCGACTAGGTTGTCGCGGGCGCACATGCTGCGTGTGGCCACAGCCAGGGAGGCTTGGAGAACATCCACCCATACCCGAGCCTTCTCTGTGGCTGGCCCCACCATGTGGAACCATCTCCCAGCAGAAGTGCGCCTAGCAGAGTCCCTGCCAGCCTTCCGGAAGGCATTAAAAACTCCTTTTCCAGGAGGCGTTTGGTGACTGAAGTGTCCCCCCCCCCGCCATCTGTAAAGCCACTCCTCATTGTTCAGTTTGGTTATTTGTGTTAATTTGTTTTAAACTGTCTAATTGCTCTATTTATAGTTGTTATTAGTATTTTTCTATGTTGTAAACCACCCGGAGCATAAGAGGATGAAAACCTATTTGTGTCAACATTTGAAAGGGTATCCTTTCAAGCTTCTTTAATGGCCACATAAACCTCAAAGGGAATTTTAATCTCCTCTGTTGTCCTTGGCTGAGGTAATGTGGGCCCAGCCCAGCAGGGAAGTCTCCTTCTACAAGATTTGTTTTCTAGATCCTTTGGTAAGACTCACTGGACATGCAGCTTTATGAATGACCCATGAATTCTGATAAGGAAGTTGGAGGAGGACTGCATAACCTTTGATATTTTGTTATAATAATGTCATTTTCTTTTCCTTGGTTCTACTGCTGCCAGGGTTCTGAGACTTATGGTCCAAACAAGTCACTTTCCCAACCTATGCTTTTGGGAGAGAACAAAAGTAAAGTATACTCCCAATTCTTCACCCCAGTTATTAAGACTGTTGTGAACTAATCCAACATTTAGGTGGTTTAAGACCAACACAAATAGAAAACATCAGTCTGGACTGGCAATGAGCTTTTGTTGGGTGCTTGGCATCGTACAAAGAGTGTAAAATCTGAACAGGGAAAGGCAGATGGATGACCCCAAAGAGAAGGGAGGTGCTTTTGTTGGCTGGGGAATATTGTTTTTTAAAAGCAATTGATCTGTGCCTGTTGTACTAGAGAAATAGCAGCTGTTTTGGTGAGCCTAAAGGGCCACAGAAGCAAAAGAGCTGGCATGCTTGTGTGAAAGGTGGTTTTGAAGAGGGATGGATTAAAAAAGAGCACACTTGTATAGTGGATGCAAATGGCAGAGGCGCAAAGTGGGAGACAGTGGGAAAAAGAAGAAGTGATAAGTACGGCAGCCGGGTCTTGGGGCCTTTTCACACGACCCCTAAGATCCGCTGGCCACTTAAATTCGGACCAGAGATCTTAGGGGTTTGTCGCTGTTCCTGCGTTCCCACCCCCTCCGCACTCCTGGCTGCTGGCTGCGTGAGGGGAGGGAGAAAAAAAGGAAGAAAAGAATGCCGCTCACCTAAATTCTGCCATCCCGGCTCTGCATTCAGATCTCTTAAAGGGGCAGGGAGCAAAAAAAGAACAAACAGAAGCAAGGAGAGCCCGGCAGTCACTACTGTTATATCAGCATCAGGAATTTTCACCTCCGGAGAGCAGGTACCTGAAAAGTGCGCTGGGACGCGCTTAGGTGGGCGTGGTTGCACTTAATTATCTGTAAACTCTGGAGCTGGTGGGGAAACAATTTTAAGCTCCGGAGCTTGGAGCCATTTGCGGCGGAGTTTAGGGGTCGTGTACAAATACTCTTGGAGGCTGAAAACGGACACTGCTTAGTGGAGGTGCTGTGGTGACCTCAGCGCTAAATCACACACTTTCCTTCACCAATGGGAAATTCTCTCGCTGGGCTTCCCAGAATCTCCTCAGTGTTTCCTGTCTCTCTGGCCAACCCTTCCTTTCCAGATCCCCCCCCCCCAAAAAAAAAAAAATAAGACACAGAAGTTCCTGCCTGTTGCCAGGATCTGAGTGCAAACCAAACCATAACAGGAACTCAGCAACCTGAGAAAAGGTTGCCTGGGTTTATTTCTAAAAGGGTTTTTAAATTATCCCTCTGCTTCTTCTTCTTCCTCCTCTTCTTCTAATTCTTTTTTAAATAAAAGTATGTTTCTAATATGGCACTTCCCACCTTTTTCTGTAAGAGCACCTCAACCAACAGAGTACATTTGGAGCGCTCCACCCTGGGATGTTGATTTAGCCTAGATTTCAAGAGCATGATGCTGTATTCTTCCAGTCAGTTTGGGAAGTGGTGAAATTGAGCCCAGGGCATCTCAGACTGTAATGGGATTACAAAACAAGTTTGCAGTGCCAGTTTCCATTGCACTTTTTCTGTCTCTTTCCACCACCACTCCTCACACTCTTTAATTCCCTCACAGAAACCACCCCCCTCAGCTGGGTTATGCAGAAGTATATCACAATCCAAATAAACTTGGACAAAGCTCAATAATCTTACTCGGTCTTCTGTGGTCCAGTAATATTATAAATGGTTTGTTTGTGAGGGAACATTGCATGGGGCACCCCATACTTAGCAAGAAATATTGTTTTCTTCCAAACATCAAGAAAGTTACCAGTGAAATATATTTAGTAGCAAGACAGGGAAACGGACAGTTTCCTGTGTCACTCACTAGCTTAAAGACCTAGCTTTAAGAAAAAGCAAAGTGTGCTGATTATATACCAGCCTATAGGACTTAAAGCACTCTCTGAGTGGGATACACTTTAATTACACAGGCTATAAATTGCCCCTCCATCCCCCCCGCAACGAGCTGGGTACTTGTTTTACTGACCTCAGAATAACGGAAGGATGAGTGAACCTTGAGTGGGCTACCTGGAATTGAACCCCAGTTCGTGAGCACAGTTATTGCTGCAGTACAGCCATTTAAGCCCTGTGCCATGAGGCTCGTCTAGTAGACTGGAAAGGAAGGAGAGGGATGAAGGTCTGTTTCTTCCCTGTACAGCAAAATAGCAGAATGTGTGGTCCCTCAGATATCCATCAGTCCCAGCCAGCGTAGCCAAGGGAGAGGGATGATGAGGTATTGCAGTTCAAAACCATCTGGGGGACTACAGTCGCCCACGTGTGCATTAAATTGCACAGCACAAACCTTTCTGGAGAAAGAACATCTCTTCTTGTTGCTGGATCTACTTACGGCAACAGCAGTGAACTCAGATGAGGAAGGGAATGTTGGACTTTCATCTTTCATCCCTTACCTTTTTGTCTGTCATGGTGCCTGCGAATGTAGGTGGGACAAAAGGTGTCAACCCAGTGTGCAGCAGTAGTGCAAAAATCAAACTCAAATAAGTCAGCAAGTGTTATTTTGCCTCTTTATAAATCTATGGTGAGGCTCCATCTGGAGTATTGTGTCCAGTTCTGGTCACCAGACCTACAGAAGGATGTTATGGAAATGGAAAAGGTGCAGAGGAGGGCAACCAGAATGATTAGAGGACTGGAACACCTTCCTTACTATCTGAGGCTGCTAAGGCTGGGCCTCTTCACTCTTGAATGATGGCACTAAGAGGTGACCTGATAGAAGTTTATAAAATCATACACAGTGTGGACAAATTAGATAAGGAAAAACTGTTTTGCCTATAGCACAACACTAGAACTAGGGGGCACTCCATGAAACTTTTGGGTGCTAGATCTCAAACAAATAAGAGAAAGTACTTTTTCACCCAGGGGATCACTAGTCTGTGGAACTCCCTGCCAGAAGAAGTGGTGACAGCTGTCAGCCTTGACAGCTTTAAGAAAGGATTGGACAAGTTCATGGAGAACAAGGGTTTATCAATGGCTATTATGATGGATGCCTGAGGACAACCTCAGGGTTGGAGATATAGGCAGGATATTTCTCAATGCCATTTGCAGGGAATCATAAGCAGCTGAAGACATCTGCTTGGGAATACCCTGAAGCAAATGGTGAACCACTGTGTGAGACAGAATGCTGGACTGGACGGGCTGGGGCCTGTTCCAGCAAGGCTGTTCTTATGTTCTTATGTCTGTTCTTCAGCACTGGCCCCATGCAGTGTTCAGGACCACCTGCTTCTCTATAAGAGCCCTGCTGGATCAGCCCCAAGGCCTGCCTACTGCAGTGGCCAAGTAAGTATAAAAATAATCTTAGAATTGTAGAGCTGGAAGGACTCTGTGGACCACTGAGTCTAGACCCTGTCAAGGAGGCACAGTTGGGAATTGAACTCCCAACCTCTGGCTTTGTTGCTTAATGGTGTATGTCAGGGCTGTCCAACTTTGAACAGGCCAAGGTCTACTTTTTCCGGATGAAATTGTTTGAGGGCTACTACACTAAAACATCTACTTATGAATTTTATCTGTTCTGAGCATATGCTCATAAGTAAAAAAATTGTAAGTAGAGCAGCAGTTTCCCATAGGAATGCATTGAAAATCAATTAATCCTTTCTAGAGGGGACATATTTCAATGCATTCCTATGGTAAGGCTGACCATGCACACGCTTCCCTTACACCCGAGCCGGTGGAGGACGGGTGCAAGGGAGGCGCGTGCATGCTTGTGCAGATCACCCCTTCTGCTTGCCCAGGCTGCTGGAAGACCTTTTTAAAAAGATGCACTCTCTCTCCCAACCCATCTGGGGCCTGACTTGACTCTACTTCTCCTCCTGTTTCCCCCCTTCTCCCTTCCAGCCCCCTCGCTGCCACTGCTGCTGCTGCCCATAGCTCTCACTCACTTCTGCCATGTTCACTGTGTAGCTGGGATGGGCCAAGCCAGCAACGGGGCAATCACATTGCCACCGGGGTGCAAGGAGGAGGGAATGGCTCAGAAGGGGAGCAGGCAGAGCGGCAGGTCACAGTCTCTGTGAAGCAGCTGTGGGGGTGGGAGGAGGAGGAGGAGGATGGAAGGGTGGGAGGAAGGAATTCTCCAGAGGGGGGAGAAGAGGGGGATGTCACCACGCAAAGGAAGTGGGCACACCCATGACCCCACCCCTCACTGTCCCCTCCACTCCCCTCCCTCCACTCTGCACCATCAACTCAATTGGTCACAAGACAGTGGCATGCCAATCATCTGTCCAGTAGGGAGAGCCGCTGAGACAGTGGGCTGGCAGACCCAGAGCTTTGCTGGGGTAGTGGTGTTCTTTGGGGTGGGGGAAGTAAAGGTGGAGAACTTATCACCTCACATTTTTTATTGATGGCTGGCGGGCTACTTTTGAACCCTTCATGGGCTACTGGTAGCCCCTGGTCTACCTGTTGGGCAGGCCTGGTGTGTGTAATAGCAGGTTTAGAAATATTATAATATGGTAGAAAATGCAAGATATTTCAGACAAGGTGGTGTATGTCTAGTTTACTTCCTAGGTATTATCTGTTAATGGGCAAGTTCTATTTTCACTTGTTATGTTTCTTTATGGCAAAATAGGTTTTGAATGGACAATTTCTATGACAAAACAAACTTTGAAACAGATTTAAAACTACAGTAGCAGATTGCTGACACCATATTATGAGAGTTGTGGGTCCTAGATAAACAAAGGCGGTATTAGATTTAGTTCATTAATTCCAGGAATTTCTACCCTAAACTGTAAAGAGAGGGTGATTTGCATTGGAAACAAACAAAAATACAATTAAAATGTGCAAGCCTGACACAAAAATTAACAACAAATCTGTGAAAATAAAAAGAGCAGTGGAGGTAAAACAGAGTTTAATTAAAAATGCAACTCTTGCAAGGGATGACTTGCCATATTAATTAGGCAAAGCTTTAGTTAGAAAATTTTAGTGAAAAAACAAATGCTTGAATTCTTTTTGTAAAGCAGTTTTAATTTGGACACAAGGGGCATGCCACAAGCTATTATGCACACTTTATCTATAGAGAAGGTTTATCTATAGAGAAGGTATTCCTTCCACTGATCTTTTTTTCTGTAGCGTGGGCACGACTTCTTCTTCTTCTTTTTTGCCGGCTGTGGGCCGGTTCTGCAGCCCGGTGCTCACTGGCTGGTACCGGGCCTGCACGCCGGATCGGGTGTTGTTTTCCCCAAGCGCCCACCGTGTGACCCCTGAGGCCAGGTTGGCGCTGGTTTTATTTTTTTCCTTTATTTTAGGGTACAAACCCAGCCACCCGGGTTGGCACGCCTATTTATTTATTTATTTATTTATTTATTTATTTATTTATTTATTTATTTATTTATTTTTACTGCTGACCACATGGCCCGCGCTACAGCTGTAGCACAGGCAGTTGGCTCTCTTTTTTCTGGGTCACTCCTACCTGCAGCCAGGAAGACCAGACCTCCAACCAGGAAGGACCAGCACCAGGTAGGAGACATCTCTGGCGCCGCCATTAACAAACTGAACCGAACTGAACCATTTTTTTTTCAGTTTGGTTCATTTCATTTTAACTAAAAGTTAATTTCGTGCCCATCTCTAGTACCCAGCTTACTGGGGGGGGGTGTGTGGAATGTGTAGCCTGCATAATTAAACTGTAAACCATCCAGAGACTATTTGAAGTGGTATGTGACAGTATATAAAGCAATAAAGTGTTCTACTTGCATACAGCACCATACCACTTCAATTAGTCTCTGGGTGGTTTACAGTTTAATTACAGTATTTAATTACACTATGCAGGCTACACATTTCCCCCCCCCCCCCCCCCGAGCAAGCTGGGTACTCATTTTACTGACCTCAGAAGGATGGAAGACTGAGTGAACCTTGAGGCTGCTACCTGGGATTGAACCCCAGGTCATGAGCACAGTTTTACCTGCAGTACACTTTGCTTTAACCTTAAATAAAGCAAAGCAGGCAGCTCTGATATGCCATACCTGTTCATTATGTCAGCTGTACAATGAAGGAGGAACATTGCTTGAGGAGTTGGAGGCATCATAATCACCACCACCACCACCACCACCACCACCACCAGCAAGTTAATTCCAACTTATTTTTAAGGCTTTTAAGGAAAGTGAGTTTTTAAGGCTTTTAAGGAAAGAGAGTACTCAGAAGTGGTTTACTATTCCCTTTTTCTGAGTGTATGCTGAGGCTGTGTAGCTCACGGCCTGGCAATGTTTGCAAGAGGTACAGCAGAGAATCATATTCTCAACCTGTGGCTCCTCAGCCAGATATCTCAACCACTGAGTATCATTTAGTAGGCATATTTTCCCCTAGGTCATCCACCTGTACACTTGGGTTCAATAGAACATCCCTGTTTTCCAAGCCTCATAGATGGTAGTTACTCTGTGATTCCTTAAAACTAATATAGCTCACCATTGGCCTTCTATTTGGAAAATTGGAGTCTGGGTCCCACCCGCATTTCCCCAGTAGTTAATGGCGTTACCCAAGTCCCTTCTGTCTCCTTGCCTCTCTGTAGGATGAGAATCATAGTGACTTAATGTAGAAATAATTTACTTACCCATATCTGCCATATGGGATGCATCTGTTGTTCATAACTTAAACAGAATTCCACTCCCATATAAGACTTCTTGAAATCTGTTTTTAAAAGGAATCTCCATCCAACAGCCTACTGCCCTCTTCTGTACAAACAAGGAAGCTTATATTTCTCGCAGAAATTTAAAGTTCAGCAATTTCTCAAAAACAATGTACTGCACATATTTATACTACATTTTAAAACAATGATTACAAACTGATGCTTTTAGCGTTTTATTTTAATTTATAAACCTATATGGTACCAACAGAGCCTCCTTTCAGCAAATTAATTTGGAAGAGCAGACTGATGTCCAATGTGCTTTTATCACATACATATTCACAACAGAAATCAGTTAGTGGAATGATGTTGAATAAAATGAGATTTGGAAGATATGCAAGAAACCCCTCAGGTAACCTGCAGCTTTTAGATTTGTTAGAAAACATCTGTTCATCTCAAGAGCCTGAAATCTGAACTTCAAAGGTTGCAACTGCACTAGCTTGTTGTTAACTATTTGAATCCCTTCCTCCTCCTCATACCTGGTTCCTGAGTGTGCTTGTTTCTCTCTCCTTGTTCTGTTCCTTTCCTCCATTTTAAAGGCATGCTGTCCTAGTAAAAAAAAGCCTAGTAAAAAAGTAAAAAGCAGGAAGTTAAAATAGTGTTTCCTTGCAACCATGTCGTCTACATGGCTACGGACTTGCACAACACTGGCTCTTTGGCTTGAATATGGAGATGAGCACTGCCCCTAGAGTCGGACACAACTAGCACACATGTACGGGGGGAACCTTTACCTTTTTTACCTAGTACTAGGACACTTAAGTGACCAAATAGAGAGAAAAAAAACAAGGGACGAACCAAGAGAAAGACAGGAGGTAATTTTCAATCCAGCCTTGTTTCCAGTTCATTAAAGGAATTTCTGCTGAGATAACAGACATGCAGGAAGCTTATATGACAAGGCTGCATACTGTCACCTTGTCTATTTAACTTATATGCAGAGTACATCATGCGAAAGGCAGGTCTGGATGAATCACAACCCAGAATTAAGATTGCTGGAAGAAATATCAACAACCTCAGATATGCAGGTGATACTACTCTGATAGCAGAAAGTGAGGAGGAATTAAAGAACCTCTTAATGAGGGTGAAAGAGGAGAGTGAAAAAAATGGGCTGAAGCTCAACATAAAACCCCCCTAAGATCATGGCCACCAGTTCCATCACTTCCTGGCAAACAGAAGGGGAAGAAATTTATTTATTTATTTATTTACCAGATTTTTTTAGCTGCCCCACTACCAAGAGGTCTCTGGAGGCAATGACAGTTTATTTACTTGGGCTCCTTGATCATTGCAGATGTTGAATGCAGCAATGAAATTAAAAGACACCTGCTTCTTGGGAGGAAAGCTATGTCAAACCCAGGCAGCATCTTAAAAAGCAGAGACATCACTTTGCCGACAAAGGTCTGGAAAGTCAAAGCTATGGTTTTTCCAGTAGTGAGGTATGGAAGTGAGAGCTGGACTATAAAGAATGCTGATCGCCGCAGAATCGATGCTTTTGAGCTGTGGTGCTGGAGGAGACTCTTGAGACTGCAAAGAGACCAAACCTATCCATCCTGAAAGAAATCAACCCTGAATATTAACTGGAAGGACAGATTTTGAAGCTGAGGCTCCAACACTTTGGCCACCTCATGAGGAGAGAGGAGTCATTGGAAAAGTCCCTGATGTTGGGAAAGATTGAAGGCAAAAGGAAAAGGGGACAGCAGAGGATGAGATGGTTGGACAGCATCATCAATGCAACCAATATGGGATTTGACCAAACTCCTGGAGGCAGTGGAAGGTAGGAAGGCCTGGCGAGCTCTAGCCCATGGGGTCACAAAGAGTCGGACATGACTGAATGACTGAACAACAACTTAAATGTCTTCCTCTTTCTCTCTTTTCTGATTCCTTATTCTCTCCCCCACCTCTTGTTCACCTAGCTGCTTTAGTGCTAGATTATCACACCTTTAAAGGGAAGGGTGGAAGGAAAGCAAGCCAGTCAGCCTGCCTACCTGACTGCTTGCTCGGGCACCAGATGTGCAGAGGAGAAGAATCAAGCAGCAGCTGGTTTCTCCACGGCCCTACCTCTCTTCTTCCTACTGTAACCATCTGGAAGGTTTCAAACAGAACAGCTATACATCCCCTCATTTTGACTGAAACCATTACATCCTCTGAACTGATGCAAATGCATCTGACTCCAAAGAAAGTAGAAGCCCCAGCAGTGGATGACAAAAATATGGATGTGTGGGGCAAAACTCTGGGCTGATTTGCTCTGATTTTTCTGTCACACAAGCAACAGAAAACAGAACACACCAGGCCATCCCAGACCCAGAGCAGTTTCCTCAGTTCTGAGGGATGTCCTCACATCACTAACCTGGATTCAGAAATACAAAAAGAATTGAAGAAGAAAACTTCAGCTAAGGTGAGATGCTCTCTGTGCATTTTTAAACTTGATGTGGAGATACTGTATGTACACTCAGCTTTAGGCAAGCCTATTTATGTGCTGATGGTGAGTGCTTCACAACCCTCCTCTTGTAGTTTTCAAGATCCTTTGGAAGTGCAGTTACCAAGCCAATGTGAACTGCATTGTGGATGCATACAGAGATCTCTAACAAGCTAAAGAACAAGAAGGATAAGTATAAAAATGGGGAAAGGGGCTCATAACTGGAACAGAATGCCATCAAATAGCTTGAATCTGTAAGGATGGAGTGAGGAAAGCTAAGGCTTAAAATGAGCTAAGGCTTGATACAAATGCCAAAAATAACAAGAAACGTTTATTTCAATATGTAAGGAACAAGAGGAAAGTCAAGGAAATTGTTGGACCACTCATGGGAGAAGATGACAAGGTGACAGGCAACAGGGAGAAATAGGAACTGCTTAATTGTTTTTTTGCGTATGTCTTTATGCAAAGGGAAAAATTGTCCCACCCTGTCAAATGCAGCACTGTGGGAGACAGAAGAGGGAAGTAGGTCAAAATAAGATAAGGAAGTGGTAAAAGAACATCTAGTGACTTTGAATGTGTTCAAGTGTCCTGGACAAGATGGTTTGCATCCCAAGGTACTAAAAGAGCTGGCAGGTGTGATCTCATAACCACTGAATGAAATCTTTCAGAGGTCCTGGAGCACGCACAAACTGCCAGAGGACTGGAAAAGAGCTGATGTACAAAAAGTTGGGGGGGGGAGTGGATCCAGGAAGATACAGACTAGAGATGGGCACGACTTGAAAAATTTTTTTTTTCGAGTTGTCGTTAGTCGGGCCGGTTCCATTTCGGGTCGTTTCCGTTTTTCGTGAAAATTTGCAAAAATTAGTCGGTTCGTTTTTTTCGTTTTCGTTAGTACTGGTTTTTTTGGGGGGTAGCGGGCTCCTGGAGGCATCTCTGTGGGGTGGGTGCCTCCTCTGGCCCGCTATAAAGGGAAAGCGGGCTCCTGGAGGCACCCGTGGGTGCCTCCTATCCTCACCCACTAGGAAGGGGAAGCAGGCTCCAAGAGACCCCTCAACATGGGGGTCTCCCCTCCTCACCTGCTGCCGCCTGCTGCAAAATGGCATGCATAGCCATATGGATATGCATACCAGTTGCAGACAGTGAGACCAGTGAGTGAACCCAGAGCCATAGGGTGAAGTGATGCCTAAGGCTCTCGCACCGCCATGTCTCACAAAGAAGGGAATCGTACTTGCGTGTAGAGCAATGCAAGTAGATCTGGCTTAGGGTTAAGGTGGGTTAGTGCAAGGGCTAGGGTTAGGCTAGTGACGGGTAAGGTTACGGTGGGCTAGTGGGTTGCACCTCTGGGTGCCTCTCTGACCCACTAAGAAGACAGTCTGTGACGTATGGGTAAGGAGTCAAGGGTTAGGGTTAGGGTTAGGGGACTAGGGCAGGTTTTAGAGGGCTTTTTGGCACATCCCAGAAGTCTCCGTGGCCAAGTGGCCATGCGATTGGTGGGATGGCTCCAAAAATTTCCATGGTCGTCCACTCCCACATGGCTGGCCACTTGGCCAGCCCATCATTGCGCAGGTGTAAAAAAAATAAAAAAATAAAATCAATGGAGGACAGAGGAGGAGAGGAGAGACATTTTGTTGCAAGAAAAAACCCACTGCTACTGTGAAAAATCTGGCAGTTTATAAATTTTTGCGTGTTTCTGTTGTGCTTGTGTGTTTTTGGACCACGATTTCAAAAACAATATTGCGTTCACCGCCCCATTTTGGATCCCCCGCCCGCACCGCATGGCATGGCGTGTCCGGCTGCCCAGGACGGGGGGGAGGCGGGACCCCCCCTCCAGAAACCACCCCTCCGGTAGGTGCCCTGCGCCCTTAGTCAAGCAGGCATTTTTCCGCCTGCTTTTTTGGCCCGGGAATGGGTGGGGGGAGAGTTTAAAAGTGTTTTCCTGTGCCGTCTGTGCCGCTTGCTTGCGCTTTAATTGCGGCGGGCGGCGGCGAGACTGGGCTTTTTGCTGGCTGCGAGCCTGCGGCGAGTCCCACCAGAGCAGCCCAGGATGGGGGATGGGGGGGGAGGCTGGGGACCTCCAGAAACAACCCCTCTGGTAGGTGCCCTGAGGCACGGCAGGCATTTTTCCGCCTGCTTTTTGGCCGGGAACCGGGTTTTTTAAACTTTTAAAAACCTTTTTTCTGTGCTGTGTGGCATCGCGCGATCGCGCGATGCAAGGAACGAGCACGACAAATCAGACCAAAATTGTTCGTTCGTCGGTTCGAGCTCGAAGTCTGGCGGAGTAATTCCTGTTACCGTTTCCGTAGAGTAACAGAACTGAGTAACGGAAACGGAAACGGGAATAACGCTAAGTCGTGCCCATCTCTAATACAGACCAATCAGCTTGACACCAATTGCCAGGAAAATCCTGGAAAAAATAATCAAGCAGCAGATCTGTGAGCACCTAGAAAAAAAACAAGGTGATTACTAGATGCCAACATGGGTTTGATAGGAAGAGGACATGCCAAACAAATCTTCTTGCATTATTTGATAAAGTGACTAAATTAGGGGACCAAGGAAATGCAGTGGACATAGTACACTTAGACTTCAGTAAAGTATTTTATAAGGTAGACCACAACCTACTTCTGTAGTGAACCTACCAGATGAATTTCCAGCTGGCTGACCAATTGTACCCAATATGTGGTCCTCAACGGAATCACATCTCCATGGAGGAAAATGTACAGTGGACTCCCTCAAGGTTCTGTCTTGGGCCCAGTGCTCTTCAACATCTTCATAAATGACCTTAATGAGGGGACTGAAGGAGAACTCATCAAATTTGCAGATGGCACAGAGCTGGGGGAACTGCCAATACTTTGGCAGACAAGAGTCCACATTCAGAATGATCTTGACAGAGTTGAACATTGGGCCCTTTCCAACTTCAACAGTGAGAAAAGTAATGTCCAAAGTAATGTCCTGCACTTAGTATTGACCTAAACAGTGGTACTTCTGATAGAGATGTAGGTGTTCTGGTGGACCACTGCAGCAGTATGCTGCAGCTGCCCCAAAAAATGAACATGGACTTATGCTGCATCAAGAGGAGGATAGCATCAGGATCATGGGAAGTGATAGTACCACCCTATACTTCTCTAGTGAGGCCATATTTGGAATACAGTGTCCAGTTCTGATCACCACAATACAAACAAGAAACAAAGGTCCTAGAAAAAGTGCAAAGAAGAGCAACAAAGATAAGGAGACTTCAAGTTAAATCATATGAAGAACAACTAAAAGAACTACGCATGTTTAGCCATTTGTCTGGGATGGTATGAGGTCTCCTGCCTTGGTCAGGGGGTTGGACTATTAGAAGACCTCCAAGATCCCTCCTAACCTGGTTTTGATTCTATGATTCTATGAACTACAGACTTGACACAGTTTTGCTAGTAAATTAATCAAGCTGTGACAAAGACAATCTTCAAAACAAGTAGATTGGGATGTGTGTGATCTAAATGTAATTTCGCCTTCCTGTTTTAGCATTCTCCAAGCCTGAGACAACAAGTTTACATTGATGGCCAATAGAGATGGGCACGACTTAGCGGTATTCCCGTTTCCGTTTCCGTTACTCGTATCCGTTACTCTACGGAAACGGAAATGGGAATTACTCCGCCAGACTTCGAGCTCGAACCGACGAACGAACAATTTGGTCTGAATTCGTGCTCGTTACTTGCATCGCGCAATGCCAAGCGGCACAGAAAAAAAGTTTTTAAAAGTTAAAAAAAACCGATTCCCGGCCCTAAAAGTAGGCGAAAACTGTCTGAGGGCACCTACCAGGCCAGAAGGGTGTTTTATTTGGGGGGGTTTCCCCGCCCCCCTCTCCTTGGCTATTGCTACTGCTGCGCTGCTGGTACCAGGCTGGGAGGGCGCATCCATTTGCCATGCAGTGCGGGGGATCCAAAATGGCGACCGCAATATTTTTTTTGAAATCGTTGCCCAAAACCCCACCAAAGCACCACAGAAACATGCGAAAATTAGCTATTTTAAATGCTTGAATTTTTACAGTAGCAGCAGTGGGTTTTTCTTGCAAAAAAGTCTCCGTTGATTTTATTTTATTTTATTTTATTTTTTTATACCTGCACATTTGCAATGATGGGCTCTCCCATGGGAGTAGACCATGCAAATTTTCCAGCAATCGCATGGCCACTTGGCCAGGTTGACCACAGAGACTTCTGGGATGTGCCAATCGGGCATAAACAGCCCACTAATCGTAGCCCAAACCCGAACCCTAAGCCTAACCCATACGCCAGTACACTGTCCTTCTAAGTGGGTCAGAGAGGCACCCAGATGCACCCCAATACTCACCGTAACCTCACCCGTAACTAGCCTAACCCTAGCCGTTGCGCTAAGCCGTCTTAACCCTAAGCCAGATCTACTTGCATTGCACTACATGCAAGTACGTGAGACACAGTGGGTGCAAAGAGTCTGCCAGTCCGTCACTTGTGGCTCTGGCTGACTCCTGCAGCTCCCTCCAGGAGCCCGCTACCCCCTCCCCAAACCAGTACTAACGACAACGAAAAAATGAAAAAACGAACCGACTAATTTTTGCAAATTTTCGCGAAAAACGGAAACGAGCCGAAACGGAACCGGCCCGACTAACGACAACTCAAAAAAAATTTTTTTCAAGTCGTGCCCATCTCTAATGGCCAATTCATAATGTTCCTGGGGTACAATCTGCTATTTTGGAGCCTAACATTTTGGAGGATTAGGAAGTTAAGTGGTCGTGAGGTCTGTACTGAAGGCCTTGAGGACTGCACTTTGCCCTCCCTTGGTTTATGTGGTGAATCAACACATGCTTTCTCTCACCTCTGTTTCTTGCATGCTTTGTTTTGGGATTGGATGTTGGAAGATAAGCACAGGCTTAATTTGCAGGTCTGATTGCCCAAGTTCATAATCCTCTCATAGGAGGAAAAGAGGGCAAATTCAAATATACATATTTTCCTTAATGCTTAGTTTCCCCCAGATGAAATTTGCCAGCTGCTGAGGAAGTTTCTCATAGCCGAGGAAGACAAAGGGCACTGCTAGAGAGCAACAAAAGCAAGACAACAGTGCTCATCACCCACAAGGCTGGCAGGAGAACCCAGGCAGATTCTTCCTCATCCCAACAGAACTGCTATAAGTGTCCACCCACATATTGGCTTTGGTCAGTGATGCGAGCTCAGAGACAATAATAATACCAAAAGAAGGCGAACCAAGTGGTAGGTCTCTGAAGCATGCAAGATGCTTGTTGGCTGAGCAGTTCTGTCAGCACACTGTCATTGTCTTGACATATATAAAATGGGCAAGGAGATGGGCTTTGCAAGATGCTTGCACATGCTGCAGTTCTCCCAACATATTGTCTTTATTTTTCTTCACAACCATTGTACATTTGAAAAGAAAAGAACATTGAAGTAATCATGACAAAATGCACCAGGAAATGTGGGCGTCTACCCCTTTTAATTAAAACGATGACCTGATGCAATGCAGCTTCTAAAATTAAAAGGCTTGTCATTCCTTTCCTGTGAGCTGATATCGTCTTGCAGCTGCGCATTTTTTTGCTCAGCAATCATTGACTTCAGAGTAGGTCAGCGTTTTCTTCTGGGGATACAACCACCTGCATGGTAAATCAATGGGTGTGGTATGTTTAAGAGCACACACACACACACACAGAGCAAGAAAAAGAGAGAGAGAGAGAGAGAGAGAGAGAGAGAGAGAGAGAGAGAGAATGTAAAATCTAGACATCTGAAAAATTGAGGCCATAACAATAACTTTGCTCAGATGTGGGACATGAGACAAAATTGCATAAATAAGACTGAATCTACTATTCCACTTCTTGTGTAACTGGATGGCATGGGCTGGTGAGCTTGGGCCCTCAGAAAAAGTCAATGTCCATGTCTCATGGGTGGGAGGTGAGGTGAATCCCTTTTCCAGTGTATTACCCAAACACAGCCTCTTAACTTTGGGCCAGGAGGCAAGATGGACTATGAAGTGTGGGAAAGAGAGACAGATGCTTTGTGCTCAAGAAGGATGCCAAGGAGTAGGTTGCCTTGTATAGGGAAGGAGAAGACCTTGACTTGCTGGACAGACAGAAGAACAGCTTGATGTTTCTAGTATGAGTGAGCCCTTTCAAAACTATACCATGACCAGAAACTTCCCCAGTTGGTTCTGCTATCATTCCCCTTCAGGAGGAGGAAGCCTCTTCTCATGATTATCTGGAGCTTCCTTGGCTATATGATTCAAGGGAGCAGCCAATCACAGAGCCTAACTGAAGGCTTAGGGCCAAGTCAGATAATCTACTTGTGAGAGGCTGTACTCACCAGAAGTTTTTGGCTCCTAGGATGTCCCTCTGTAGGTGAGGCATTCCTCTAAGGCCTTAACTGAGTCTAAGCTGTCTCTCTGAATGCTTCAAGGTTGTGGTGATCGCATCTGGCCTGGATGGCTTCAAAAGGAGATTGGACAGATTCCTGGAGGAAAAGTCCATCACAGGTTACAAGCCATAATGGGGGTGTATAATCTCCAGGCTTAAAACCAGGGTACATCAAGGGCCAGATGCAGGGGAGTAGAATCAGGAGACAGATATCTAGTCTCATGCGCTCCCAAACGCATCTGGTGGGGGCAATGTGAGATACAGAAAACTGGACTAGATGGGCCTTTGGCCTGAACCAGCATGGCTCTTATGTTCTTATGATCTTATGAAATCACTCACCTTGTTCTCCAGCTCATGAACAGAATTTCATCTGTCTCAGGGTGCAGAATACACCTCACTTTCTTCCTGAAGGCCCAGTAATCTCTTTGGTGCCCTGTTTTCTATTTGGCTTTTTAAACGCTTTGCACTTCAATATTTTTGTGTGCATTCCACTGGACATTCTTGGCAGATAGTGGGCAAGACAGAGGTTGAGAAGGGTTGTAGGAAAGAAGGCAAAGCTCATTTACCCAGCCTCTGTTTACATGGTGAGTTAGAGCAAATGTTCTTTGCTACTTGTCACTCCATTATGTGAAGTCTCACCACATTATCGTAGTAATGGGAAATGCCTGGCATATTTCGAAAGAGGCATTTAGTAAGAGTTATAGAAAAATATAATATTTTACTGATGGTTGTGAACTGTGTTTTCTTTTTTTTCTTTATTTGTATCAGAGCATTCTACAATTTACATTTATGGATGTATATAAGAGATAGGTAAAATTAAAAACAAATTAAAATGTTAAGATAAGAAGACTACTCTTGACCAGAAAGAGGCTACTTCATCTTGGCCATTTGCTAGATTTTCTTTTTTTACATAGTGGAGCATAAATTGCATGCACATAAGTGCTTCATTGATTGGATTTCTCAACAGTCACTCAGCATTTTTCCTGTATCCAAGCAACTTCATTTTACTTTATCATTCTTTGATCTTTCTACTTTGCTTCAAAGTCTGTTAAGTGCCTTCTTGTCCTGGTGGAGATATTTCTCCACATTCATCAGTTTGAAAATGTGTATCAATTTTATTTGCCATTGGTTTAATCTAGCTTTTTCTAGTCCAGAAAATTAGAAATAAATTAAAATTAGACTGTTTAACATAATTGTAGCTCCAGTAATATAGTTTTTGCAGATGAATTGGGTTTGAGGTTATATCTGTAATAGAGATGGGCACGACTCAAAAAAATGGTGTTTCGTTTGTCGTTTGGTCGTTTAGGGGTCCGTTTCGGTCCGTTTTCGTTTTCGTGACATTTTTTGCAAAAAAAATTGTTTTTGTTTCGTTAGGTAACGAAACGAAAAAATGAAAACGAAAACAAAAAATTGCTGTTTCGTTAGCATTCTTTTTAGTTCAATGCATCTGCTGCAACGAAAACGAAAAACACGGCAAATTTGGTCGTTTTGTTTTGTTTTTAAAAAATTTCATTTCGTTTTTGTTGCGTAACGAAATGAAAAAACGAAAATGAAAACGAAAAATCGCTCGTTTCGTGCCGATCTCTAATCTGTAACTCTGTAACTTGGTTACATTTTATCTGTGATAACTTTAACTGTTCAACCCCCCCCCCCCACATTCCATCTTTCATCAGTCTAGAATGGTAGGGCAGGGTGGTGGTGGAGCTGCCATTGTTATGAATGAATGAATGAATGAATGAATGAATGAATGAATGAATGAATGAATAATGTGTGGAACTTGAGATGTGTGCAAAAATCTCCTTGATTTTAGCTGTTATTCAGGGGTTGTGATATTCATTAAGTGCATGTGTTTGATGCTCTGTTACCTTAACTCATTCATTATTCACTAGCACCTCTTGACATACTTCTGGGGGTACATTTCTTTTTATTGCAAACAGCACCAACCAGAAATGATGTTTGGGAGGAAGAAATGATGTCATAATTTAATGCAGTGGTTCTCAAACGTTTTTTCGCCACTGCACACTTGTTGGGCTAAAAAAATTTCATGGCACAGCTACCCTTAAACTGTTTTGAATACATAAGAAAAGTAGTCCATCTCCAGCTATAGTCCATCTAACGGGCCTCAGCACCCCCAGCATACCTGGTCTTTGGGGCGCACTCGCTCCACCGTCTGCCCGAGCCTCCTCACCCTGACACCACCACGGCTGATGCTTCCTGCCACCCCCCACTGGTCGGCCATGGACGGCCACAAGCAGAGTGGGTGGGCAGTGACCACTTTGTCACTGAGGCTGCCACCGATGGCCTTGGTGTGCCCAATGATGCCCATGCACCTTCACAATCTCACTCCCCATGCCACCTAATGCAGCCAAGAGGGCTGAGAGTGCCGGCCTCGCCACTGGGGCAGTCCCCTTTCAGTCAGCAAGGCCGCACTGCCTGTGTGAAGCTTCAAGGGGATACCCAGGGGCAGAAGTAGAGGCCCTTCCACAGACCCCCCCCCACGTGGTGGTGCCCGCCTGGCTCCGCAGGCCCATGTGGCCTCACCATGGCCTAGTGTAGCATGGCTCAATGCGGGGGCTTGAGCAGCTTTGCGTCCCCCCCATGGCACAATGTGGGGGCTTGAGCCTCAGGCTCAGGGGGCCCTCTCGCTCCTGCCATTTTAAAAAGAATATTCAAGAAGCCTGGGAGGTTGTCAGGGCAAGCAGCGGTGGGGATTGGATCTCCTGGCAGCCCAGGAGGTAGCCAAGGCATGGCTTCCCCCCAAACCACCGGAGCTGTGTGAACATGCACCGATCCTTGGGATGGGTGCACATTTGGGTGGCTCAGCTGGGTTGGGAGGGAAGCTCACCTCCCCCCACCCAGCTGAGCCATGCAAACATGCACTGATCACTGGGATGGGTGCATATTCAGGTGGCTCAGCAAGGTTGGGAGGGAGGCGTGATGGCCCCCTCATCCTTCTTAGTTGCTTTGATCTCTTTTGCAGAGATCAAAGCAACCAAGAAGAAGGACGAGGTCGTAGTGGGCAGTGAACGCTGCTCTCCACTCTGCACTGACAGGTGAATTTGACAGGCCCAACCTGTCAAAGTCAGCTGTAGTGGGGAGTGGAGAGCAGCCGCTCATAAGTCAAATTGCTCATAAGGAGAGCCACTCGTAAGTACAGGTACCATAGTATGCTTGCTTCCAAACCTTGCAAGTGGGCAATAAGAACTTCAAGGAAGTTGGTTTGAAGGTTGATCTCATGTGTTTTGACAAATTCTTGCAACCAAAGAAAGTTGGAGATGTTTGTGCTCTCAACACATGATTTAAAAAGGTAATTATTTTCTGCAAGGCTTTTATTTTCTCTAAATGTGCTCCTCCTTTCCTTGAAGAGTAGTGGCGGTTTCATTTAGTTTTTCAAAAATGTCAGAAAGGTATCCCAATTTAAGCAGCCAATCAACATCAGTTAATTGTTGGATAAAAGGCTCCTCTATAAATGTGAACCAGTGCATCGTTTAGTACAAACAGTCTGCCTAAAAAATTTCCCCTTGATAGCTACTGCATTTCTGTATTCAACAAGAGGTAGAAGTGATCCTTACCCGGATTTTCAGCAGTAAGTTTTAAAAGGCGTGCTTGAAGCGGGTGGCTCTGAACATTAGTCATCTTCACAGCACCATCCAATATGACTTTTAAATCTTGCGGCATCCTTCTAGTTGCCAGAGAATGCCGATGGATGACACAATGGCTGCTGGTGGCATTTCCTCCCACTTGCTTCATCCTAGACACAACTCCCTTCACTTTTCCAACCATTGCAGCCACTCCATCACTGCAAATATCCACACACTTGCTCCATTCCAAATCATTTTTCTGTACATATTTGTCAATAGCTTTGAAAATTTCATCGCCAGTGGTGCAAGTTTCAAGCACTTAACTCATCAAAAGTTCTTCTTCTATTTGCATTTTGAATGGATACCTCACAAACACAACAAGAACAGCAAGTCCCACAATGTCAGTACTTAAATCAAGCTGTAAACTAAAAAATGCACAAGTTTTCAGTCTTCTTATAAGCTAATTCTCCACATACACTGAAATTGTGTAAATTTTCTTGCTTATAGTGCTATTTGACATCTGCACAGTATCAATCTTCTTGGCCATGTCTGGACCTAACATGCAACTTATAACATCCTTAACACAAGGTTTATGCGGTGTCTCTAGACAATAGTATGGGGCGTTCCAGTTTTTGCCATGTGTAAATTGACAATAAATGAAGCTTCAGTTGCATTTTGATTTTCATTTTTAGAAATTATCTCTATTAGAGATGGGCACGAATCAAAAAAATGGTGTTTCATTTGTCGTTTGTCGTTTAGGGGGTCCATTTCGGTTCGTTTTCATTTTTTGTGAATTTTTGCAAAAAATGTTTTTGTTTTCGTTCATTTCATTACTGTTTCATTACCATTTATTTCAATTTTTTGTGATTTTTTTTAGCATTTAAAGCAGTTCAATGTATTGCCGTAACGAAAACGAAACGGACGACAAAATTTCTGGTGTTTCTGTTCGTTTCGTTTCATTTTAGAGACAAAATTCGTTTGTCATTTCGTTATGTAATGAAACAAAAAAATGGAAATGGAAACAAAAAATTGTTCGTTTCGTGCCCATCTCTAATCTCTATCATGGATGACTCTGCCTGAATAGATGAAGAGCGGCATTTGAAGATTTCTTTACCTTTATGTACTAAATCAGAATGAGTGCATTCCAGATGTGTTTTTAATTTGGAAGGAACCAAGGAGCCATTAGCAACAATTTTATGACAGTTAATGTATTTCCCTTCTGGTACCTGTTCGTTCTCAACTGGAACAGTTACTTTTCCGTGAACTGATGCAGACAAACTTGGGTGACCTAGGCTCGCAGATGTCTGCTGGGATATTTTGTCTCCTCCAAACATGCTGGTTGTCATTGAATCAGTTGCTTCAGAAGTTTCAGTGAATTCACCACCTTTCTGTTTTAAACACCCAGTTTTAGCCAATTGTCCATAATTCTGCAATAAAAGTAGGGATTCAAATAAATAAAACATTTCATTCCATTGCAGCCTCTCCTGAAACAGTATCATGGTTATGTGGCTGATTTTGATTACATCTACTGAGTTAGTACATGTGATACATTGCAGATTCATCTATCTCATAACTTAAAAAACTAACCTCTCATCAAAACATTTTTAATTTTATGGAACTTTGACAAAAATATAAGCACGTACGCCGTCTCTAGCCATGTAGTAAACATTATAGTCTAAATAATCAGTCTCTTAATCTCTAAATAATCACTAAATAATCAGTCTCTTAAAAGAAAAGAATACAAATTTACCATCAAATCCACTGGAATCTTTCTTTTTTGTGTGATGACAACAACCCGGTACCACTCAAAACAAATGATGCACAACCACAAAAATGGCCAACGAGTGGCAGACATAGCATAGACAAGGAGATAATGGTTTTGCCATGTTATAAATATGGATTCTACTGCTAAATTACTAAAATTTAGTGAAAATTAAATATTATTGCCACAGCACCCCTGCCATATGCTCGCGGTACCCCAGGGTACCACTGCACCCAGTTTGAAAACCATTGATTTAATGCATTGGTGGGCAACTTTAATCTCCCCCCACTGGTATTTTAGGAGGTATTAGAGGAGTTGTAGTACAAAAATCTCTGGAGGGCTAAAGCTGCCTACCCTAGTTTAAAGCATAATTTCATATAGTTCATTTCATTTGAAATAATCTGAACTAATTTGTGTCTGCTCACACCAGAATGAACTCTGACCATTTCCTTTACGGATCTTTCACCTCCCTTCATATTCTTCCCCTACCCCCTACCCCCACCCACGTCAAAACTGCAATTCTCTTTCATGGTCATCCACCCACAAGCTGCTTATTAATGAAATCCAGTTGGTTTGAATCGGAACTCTGAATTATGATTCTTGACTATACCAGATATACTTCCAGTGTCAATGACCTGCAATGGAGGCTGGTTTCACCAATGCATGTAATCACAATGACTGAAAAATAATTCCTAGCAATTAATACTATTCAAGCCGTAAAAGTCAAAACAACGATGGCTGAATCAAACGTGCTATTTCTCTTATTGAGAAATATGCTTGTATTCATGACAGCAAACCCAATAAACTGCAGTTGCTAGAAAAATGCTTCCGCAAAAGATGAGCGTATGAGTTAGTTTCGTTCGCAAGGCAGATGTTTACCGCTTTTTGTCGGGGAATGTCATGCAGCACAATTTTATTTCTTTATGACTGTCTTATCATGGGTGGAGTTTTGTATTTATATATAATCACCATAGAGATATGCTCTTAGTAATAGGGCTGGGAATATGCCATATAACAAAGGTATACCATGGGATGGAGCAACGCAGGTGTGGGTAACCATGAGGTCAGATCCTCATCAACTAGCTGTTCCATAAGGTGTCATATGCATTTATAGTGACTTTCCCACCTGAATGGCATTTTAACTGAGACTATGCTGCAAAATCTAAAACAGCCAGCCAATGTTCATATATTGCAATATCCATAGGGAATTCAACAAATGATCACAGCAAGTCTCTCTCTCTCTCTCTCTCTCTCTCTCTCTCTCTCTCTCTCTCTCTCTCTCTCTCACTCACTCTCTCTCTCTCTCTCTCTCTCCCCCCTCCCTCCCTCCCTCTCTCTTTCACTCACTCACTCACTTACTCAATCATGCACGCTTATGTACATTTGTGACATATATATGAACTAACAGGGAAAGTGATATGGAGGTTCTAATAACTGATAAATGGCTATTTAAGGGTTTTTATTGTTTGTTTTTAATTGAAAACACATTTGATGTTCTCTCATGCTGTGCTTTGTAAATCTGTGCCTAGGCCTTCAAAGACACCCCTTGGTAACCATATATACAATGAAGCACTTAAAACAAATATATACAAATCAAAAGCACAATTGAAAGGCAATTTAAAAAACTGTCAACTGAACAATTTTACATTGTTTTGCTTTTGCTAATTTGTTTCCTTCCTTAGAAATCATGAATGGGTGGACTATAAATAATTTAATTTAAAAAACAAAATAAAAGTATGTGTGTATCTGAAATAGGCTAGGATAATACTGTAGTGTACAACTCAAATGACCTGTGATTTTAATGTACCAGCTGTAGAGGGCAGGCTATGAAAAGACCTTAAGACTAGAGATGGGCACGACTTGAATTTTTTTTATTTGACATCTCTATGCAGTCCCGTTTTGGGTTGCATACGGTTTACTGTAACAGAGCCAATTTTACATACTAAATATGTGTCTTTTTCTTTTCTTTCTTGGACAAGAAAGAAAATATCCTGGGACTTTTCAAGGAACTTTGCATTTCATTCTTTGAAAAGAATATGACATAAGAATGAGAGTTTCATGCCTTCCCTGTCACCAGCAGTCTCACACAGAAGGGAAGTGTACTTGCTGCGTGTAAGCCAGCAAAAAAATTGTTTTCATGCATGAGAGAACAAATCTAGGCCACAACCCAGAACATTCTGTATTTGTGGCCTTTCATTTAATTGGGCAAAGCTGGCTGCTGGATGACCCCACAAAAGATTATTTTCTTCTCCTTTCCCCACAGTTCACTTCTGTCCACACTTGAATAAATATCATTCAGGGGAAGTAATGGGAAACACTTTTCATCAGTAGAAATCACAAAGTGAATCTGGACGCATGTTAGTTCAGATTTGTCCTTCTGAATTATTTTAAGAGATACTGAGTTTTCACACAGAAGTAAGCAAAAGAAGAAGAATGTCCTAGAGATGCATAGGTTGCTTGTGAGTATGACCTTTTGAGTCTTTTTTTGGGATACATTGGTAAGCATAACATGATGGTGTCTGTGAAAATTCTGTCATCCAGGTGAGTTTATCTGGAAGTTGAGTCATGGCAACTGGACTCCTTTTCTTGAGAGAACCGGGTTTTTTTAACTTTTAAAAACTTTTTTTTCGCTGCTCATCCAAGCAGCTTCCTCAGACTGATGAGGTGCTTGGATGAGTAGTGAAATGTTTCATTTCCATCTCTCAAGAAAAGAAGTCCAGTTGCCATGACTCAACTTCCAGATAACATGATAGTGAATGTTTTGGGTTTTTATTTTATTTTGCAATTTGTATGTAGTTGAGTTCTTTCCCAAGACAGGTTAGGCCACCCAGTCAATTTCATTTCATTCTTTGAAAAGAAGAGGACACTGAATGGAGAGTTGTCAGGCAGACAATTTAAAGCCATCCTTTTAAACCCACTGGTGTAACGGTCCAGCAGAGAATGCCTATGGGGACTTCCACCTGGATCAATGCATATTAACAAAACAGTTCTAGCAGATTTCTCTTTCATTGGGACCAGGTATTTTATTACGCTGATGACCCTTAACAGCCCATTCAAGAGCAAACCACCCTCCAATATTCTGTATTATAACTGAGAGATTTGGCAAAATGTATACTTTTCTGGGGACAATCCATTTCTGCATCTGAGCTCAGCGGCGACAGAGATTTCTGGGATCAGGGTGGTCACATTCCTGCTAAAATGGATATCAGTTGCTTTTCTCAGTGACTCACCTTATTTTAGAAGAGGCAACCATGTTAATCTGTGAAAATATATCAGGAAAAATGCAAAGAAACAAAACAAAGGAAAATAGACAATAACATGTAGCACCTTAAAGACTATTATATTTTAATGTGAGTTTTCAATAATCTTTGAGAATTCCCAGATAACAGGGGTAGTCCCCAGAGATTGGAGGAGGGCAAATGTCCCCATCTTCAAAAAAAGGGGAAAGAGGACCCAAATAATTACCGCCCAGTCAACTTGACATCTATCCCTGGAAAGATTCTAGAGCAGATTTTTAAGCAGACAGTCTGTAATTATTTAACAAGCAATGCTGTCATTGCTAGAAATCAACACAGGTTTCTCAAAAACAAGTTGTGCCAGACTAATTTGATCTCTTCATTTGATAGAGTTACAGGTCTGATTGATGAGGGGGGACACTGTGGATGTTGCTTATCTTGATTTCAGTAAGGCCTTTAATAAGGTTCCCCATGATATACTTGCAAAAAAGTTAGTAGAATGTGCTACTGTTAGGTGGATTTGTAATTGGTTGACGCAAATGGTTTTTTCTCAGCATGGGGAGAGGTGACTGGTTGGATGCCCCAGGGTAGTGTTCCGTGTCCAGTGCTATTCAATATCTGCATTAATGACTTGAATGAAAGAATAGAGAGTAGATTGATTAAACTTGCAGATGATACCAAATTGGAAGGGGTTGCAAATTCCTTAAAGGATATTTGGAAGTTGAGTCATGGCAACTGGACTTATTTTCTTTAGAGATTGAAACATTTTGCTACTCGTCCAGCAGCTTTGTCAGTCTGAGGAAAGTCGGTGGCGAATCCTCCATTTTATAGTTCACCTTGATTTCACACACCTCTGGTCTGAATAGGCTCATAAGTTGGACAATGGCCTGAATAGGCTCATTAGGTGGACAATGGCCTAAGGTGCATGAAAGTCCCACTATGCAACCTTTCCCAACACCCATTAAGTATGGATTGTTAGGTATGGCCTTGCTGGTGGAGGTGTAAAGTGCTTCAGATTTGTCTGGGAATTGACAAAAGTGCTGCTTGATATGACTTATGAGTCTATTCAGACCAGTGTGATGTAAAATCAAGGTGAACTATAAAATGGAGGACTTGCCATTAACTTTCTTCAGACTGATGAAGCTGCTTGGATGAGTAGTGAAACGTTTTGATCTCTCAAGAAAAGAAGTCCAGTTGCCATGACTCAACTGCCACATAAACTCACCTGGATGACTGAGAATAATCACAGACATATCCCTAAAGGACAGGATAAAAATCTAAAATGGAATGAGTTTCAAACAGAGAAATGTAGGGTCCTGAATCTTGGCAGAAAAAAAAAAGAATTGCATCGATATAGGATGGGAGACGCCTGACTGGAGAATAGAACATGTGAAATGGATCTGGGAGTCTGAATGGACCACATATTGAACATGGGTCAATAGTGTAACATGGCGATCAAGAAAGCAAATGCGATTCTTGGTTGTATCAACAGAAGCAAAGTGTCTAGGGAAGTGATAGTACCACTCTGTTCTGCCTGGTCACACTCCATCTGGAGTACTGTGTTTAGTTATTCGCACCTCAATTTAAAAAGGATATTGACAACCTCAAACGGGTCTAGAGGAAGGCAACCAGACTCGTTAAAGGTCTGGAAGAAATGTCTCATGAGTAGAGATGGGCACGACTTGAAAATTTTTTTTTTCGAGTTGTCGTTAGTCGGGCCGGTTCCGTTTCGGGTCGTCTCCATTTTTCGCGAAAATTCGCAAAAATTAGTCGGTTCGTTTTTTCGTTTTTTTGTTTCCGTTTCTGCCGCGATTTCGCGCATTTTGACGTCCGACCGAGACTTGCGGCTTGCGGGCGCAGCGCGGGCGGCGGTGGCGCGGGGGTACATGCGTGGGTGGCGGCAGCGGCAGCGGCAGGGGGAGTGGCTAGCGCGCAGGCACGCGGGCGCGCGGGCGCGCGGGCGCGCGGGCGTGGGTCCCGCAAATGAGCAGGCGAAATACAGTTTAAACCTGCCTGGGTGATGGACTTGCTGCTGCACAACAAGGCTAGTGCATCCTAAGCAAACAAAGTGGGGCAGAAACAAATTTGCATTTCTTTTTTTTCTCTTGGTCTGCTGTGCTGAATCTGCTGATGCTGAACCAGCCAGCCACCCTACTTGGTCTGGCTGACGTGCCTGTTTGTTGTACTTTTTTGTTGTTTGGTTTTGAATCCATCCCATCTCCCCTCCACCTCTCTCAGAGGCAGCAGGAGAAACAGACATTCCGTTCCTCCCCAAATCTGGATGAGGGGTCTACTACTCTACTCCTCTCAAATTGGCCCCCCATCATCCAAGGTCCTTCTGCCTTCACTTCACATTCACAGTCAAAGTCACACACACTTAAAGGACAAGCAATAAAGCCAAAGCCAATGCAACCCTGCTTTTGGTCATGGTCAACAAAAACATTAGCAGTTAGAGCCTGAGGTGGTTAAGCTACGTACCTAGCTAGTAGCTGCTACAGCCAGGAATAGTTTTGGTAGGGATGGGAATGGGATAGGGCTCTGGGTTGCTCTGACTTAAGTTTTACAGCCCACAGCCCAGCCCACTAGGCTATACAAGGAGGAGGACTATCTCTGGTCGACGCGTCCATAAGGCCAGAGTAAGGGCGGCCACTCCGGCCAGGCCACAAGGCAGAGTATGAGAGCACCACAGCACAGAGCCAGAGTGCAGCAGGCTCATTGCCAGCTCCAGTATAAAAAGGATGGAGCTGAATGGCATGACAGGAATTTAAATGCCACTGGCCTTGGGTCACAGTGTCTTGCAGCCCAGAGGACTGAGTTGCGGAGGAGGCCAATCACCTTGAGTCTGGTCTGGCACCACACTGCCTGCGATGCACCACATGGCACTTTCTGACAAACTCTTGGGTGGTGCTGTACGTAGTACGAACGCTGTTCAAATCAGTACCCCCCTTCTGTGTGAAACACGGCGTCTTGCAGCCCAGAGGAAAGACTGGAGGAGGAGGCCAATCACCTTGAGTTTGGTCTGGCACCACACTGCCTGCGATGCACCACCGTCCACCACATGTCACTTTTTGACTAAGTCTTGGTGGTGCTGTACGTACGAACGCTGTTCAAATCAGTACCCCCTTCTGTGTGAAACACGGCGTCTTGCAGCCCAGAGGAAAGACTGGCGGAGGAGGCCAATCACCTTGAGTTTGGTCTGGCACCACACAGGCTGCAAAAAGGACAGCAAGCCACATTCTGAGTCTGACTCTTCCTCCCCAAGTCCCCAGCTGTGTGCTGGTAGACTTGCTAACTGCCGGCCCGGCAGTCTACTACCATGCCCTTCTTTGTGAATCACAGTTGGTTCCCACACAACTCCAAGAGCCAAGCCTGCAACTTTGCAATAAACTAATGGAGTGCTGGCACCCAAGTCCTCTTCCCTTCCTTGTGAGGCACAGTGTCTTGCATCCCAGAGGAAAGAGTGGCGGAGGCCACAAGCTGGAGTAATTGAATGCTGGGCCAGCAATCCACGACCATGGCCTTCGTTGTGAATCCCAGCTCCTACAACTCCAAAAGCCAAGCCTGGAACTGTCAGAGAAACTACTGGAGTGCTGGCACCCAACTACTCTTCCCTTCTTAGTGAGCCACAGTGTCTTGCATCCCAGAGGAAAGAGTGGCGGAGGCCACAAGCTGGAGTAATTGAATGCTGGGCCAGCAATCCACGACCATGGCCTTCGTTGTGAATCCCAGCTCCTACAACTCCAACAGCCAAGCCTTGAACTTTCGGAAAACTGTTCTATTTATAAATGGTGGTGCCACCACCACGCAACTGGTACATTTTTTCCCTTCTTTATGAGCCACAGCTGGCAGCCCAGTGGAAAGAGTGGCGGAGGAGACAGAGCTAGGTCTGTGTGAATTAGAAACTCCCCGCAAACTACTACCATGCCCTTCGTAGTGAATCCCAGCTCCAACACAACTCCAAGCCTGGAACTGTCAGAGAAACTACTGGAGTGCGTGCTGCACACAACTACTCTTCCCTTCTTAGTGAGCCACAGTGTTTTGCATCCAAGAGGAAAGAGTGGCTGGAGGAGGCCACATAGCCTGAGTCTGAGGCCACAGGGCCTCCGTAGGGGAGGATCATTGCCAGGAAGCTCCAGCTCCCCAGCGTAGCTGAATGGCCTGAGGAGGACGCCAGGAAAATGCCCTTCTTCGTGAGCCACAGTGGGTTGCAGCAAATGGAACACAGTCGCCCTTCCCTCACAGACTCACAGTCAGTGACTCCAAGTATCCATCCACCAACAAGGGCCAGGCTGCACCTTTCCGACAATCTGTTATGTACGCCTACGCAGGCTTCCCTTCTTAGTGAGCCACAGTTGGCAGCCCAGTGGAAAAGCAGAGTCCACATGGTGTCTGACTCTGAGGCCTGAGACCACTCTGAAAAAAGGACTGCAAGCCAGAGGGTCTTCCTACATAGCTGTGTGCTGCTTTCCCGGTAAACTCCTAGCAGGCCAGCACAGCCATGTTCCCTTCTCAGTGAGTGACATAGCTTTGCAGTCCACGGAAGACAGTAGGCCTGAGAACCACAGGCTCACTGTCTGTGTGAGTCAGAGTACCCACAAAGAACCAAGCCTGGAGGCTTCCTTGCTCCCTCCCTTCACAGAGAGCCACAGTCAGTGCATTGCATCCCAGTGGCATGCCCTTCGTAGTGAATCACATTCCCCACAACTCTAAGAGCCAAGCCTTGAACTTTCTGATAAACTGTCCTATTTGTAACGGTGACAGAGGGCCACCAGCACGGCAGTAAGTTGTCCTTCTTTGTGAGCCACAGTGTATGGCAATGGCAGCCCACTGAAGACTAATTGGCGGTCCGGAGGCTGACAACACTCCCACACTGCGGCACTCCTTCCTGCAGAGTCCTGTCACTGTCCCAGGCAGAGTCCAAGGGTGCTTTCGCATGAGTTCTGCCTAATCACGGGCCCACCCCACGGCTGTTTTCTAGCACACAAGCACAATGCCCTTCTCTGTGAGGCACAGTGTGTGCAACCCAGAGTGAAGGGTAGGGGAGGCCAGAAGGCCAGACTAGAGGGGGTTGAAGGAGAACCACCGAATCGCCCCTCCCTCAGCCAAGGGATTTCCCAACCTAGACTGCGTGAAGAACCCCCCCCCCCCCAATGTGGGATGACAGAGTCCACCAGTTCTTCTAAACAAAATAGTTGATGAGTGAATGCACTGTTACAGTTGGTCTTCAAGTGGTTTTCTGCCAAGAGGTGGGTGCAGCCGTGGTTGATGCATGGGCAAGTTGAGGGCAGTGGCGACAGGGCTGAACTTGAAGCACTAACTGGACCATGATGTTAGGGTGAAGGAGAAGCGGCTGGAAGGCCTCCTCTAAGCCGGAAGTGGGGGGAGCCTGACAGGCAGGCAGGGAGAAGACACAGAGCTAGAGTGAGTCTGAGTCTTTGACCACACAGGCTTCCAAAAGGACAGCAAGCCAAGCTTTCTGACTTTCTTTCCCAGCTGTGTGCTGGTAGACTGCTCCTAACTGCCGTGCCGGCATTCCATCTCCATGCCCTTCGTAGTGAATCACAGCAGTTCCACAACTCCAAGAGCCAAGCCTGGAACTTCCTCCTGAAAGGCTCTTCTATTTCTAAGAAACAAACGATTATTGTGCAGAACTGTGGTACGCGCAAGTACATTCCACTCCAGCCCTTCTTAGTGAGACACAGTGTGGTGCAGCCCAGAGGACAGAGTAGCGGAGGCCTAAACATCCCCCTTAACCCTAACCCTAAGCCCACCACCAGCTGTTCCTGAAGAGTGTTCCCATAACTCAATCATCATCATCAATCACAACCTAGATTTGCAACCAGTAACTTTTCTTGTCCGGCAGCCTTTGTTCCGGGGGTAGGGCAGAAATGATTATAAAATGTTTAAGCACTGAGTGTGCGCACAATGAGTCACACAGCACAGCACCAAGATCCACACAGGGGACTTTCGGACAGGAGTACGCACACACAACAAGGACGTTTCCCTTCTTTGTGAGCCACAGCTGGCAGCCCAGTGGAAAGAGTGGCGGAGGAGACAGAGCTAGGTCTGTGTGAATTACAGACTCACACAGTCAGTGTGCGTCAGAGTATCCACCAAGAACCAAACATGGAGGCTTCCTTGTCCCTCCCTTCACAGTGCATTGCAGCTCAGAGTGAAAATTAGCGGTAGCGGAGGTGGACAAAACTCCCACACAGCGGCAACACTTCCTGCAGAGAGGCCTGCCTCTTCCCACTAGAAGTGGAGCTCCTGTCTTTCCCTTTCCACAGCCCTTCTTAGTGGTTCACAGACCAGCCCAGACGACAAAGTATGGGACTGGGAGGCCAGAAGGGCAGACTGGAGGAGGTTGAATGAGAAGCAACTTGAAGGCATGCTCAAAGCCGGGACTGGTGGAGTCTGACAGGCAGGCAGGTTGGCAGAGGGCCGGGCAGGCAGGGAAGCATCTAGTCTGGCTTACAGGTATGTGTGTGTAGCCTAGGCGCATGCTTAGAGGATACCATCCTCCAAGGCTAGGGATTGGGAAGGCACTAAGCCAAAGTGCCAGTAGGGAGGATTGTTTCCGCCTTGGCAGGCAGAATTTCTATCGCCACCCCAGGAGACCGGGTTTTGGCAACCAAGGAGACAGAGTGGAAGCAGGAGAACTGGGTGGGTCTATTTCTTTAAGGCCGTAAAGAGGGGAGCTTGCCCCCTGATTCTCAGTCTTTGAGGTAGGTTGTTGTAAAGTGCTTCCTCACCACTTTGTTAGCAGATTGGCGCCTAAACCCCAGGGAACGGTGTGAAGCACCAAGGAAGGCAGGTATTAGGGTCTCTCTCAGACCAGCCATGGCAAAAGGGGAAACATTGGGCCAATACAGACAGACCCTTTCCAATGACACTTTGAGTGGCCCTGCCTGGTTTGGAGACGGGCCAGGGCTAGAAAAATTGGGCCACTAATAGTACCCTTCAATTGTGTGTGTGAAAGAATACAGGTAGGCAGGCAGGCAGGCAGGCAGGCAGTCAGTCAAGCAGGCAGTTTTGCAGGCATTAGGCACTGGAGTCGGCAGGTAGTCACAGGGCCAGGCAGGCAGGCAGGCAGGCAGGCTCGTAGGGCCAAGGGGAGGCAGGCAGGCTTGCAGGCGGGCATGGAGGATTGCAGGCAGGAGGTTAGGTTACAGGCAGCAACTTAGTTCTTGGAGTGTTGGGGTAATCCCAAGGTGGAAAGGTTGAAGCGGATGAAAGTCAACCTTTCCACCGTCTCCGGGTCCAGGCGACAGCGGCGCGGCCTCAGGACATCTCCCATGTGGGAGAAGACACGCTCACTCTGGACACTGGTGGGTGGGATAGACAAGAGGTCCAACGCCAGAGTTGAAAGAGCGGGCCAGAGGTCTGCCTTTCTGGCCCAGTAGTGCAGTGGGTCCGAGCTGAGGGGTTGGAGGGGCTCGGCCATGTACTCCTTCACCATGGTCTGAGCGGGGTCTGCTACTTCTTCCTCCCTTGCCTCCACTGAGGAGGAAACTGCCATGGCTAGGGCAGAGGCCAGGTAGTTGGCTGCTGGAACGGAACCTGGTCTCTGGGTGAACGCTCCTGGAGTACAGAGGGATGTGGATCCTTGCGAGGACTCCTCCTCAGCATCGCTCTGGCTTCCGTGCGCCCTCTGAAACGCCTGGCCCTCATCGGAGACAGCCCTGACTTGACGGCATAGCTCCGTCTTCCAGGATTTCAGTTCGGCAGTGCTGGCCGCCAGGGAACCCTTGACGCGAGGGTCGCACAGGCAGGCCATCTGGTACACCTTTTCCCTTCTTAGTGGGCCAAGGCGGGTATCCACGCCGGTCAACAGCCTGTCTGCCAATGCCCTGCTCTTAGGGAGAAGATTGCCTTCTTCCCGGATACTGGTCTCTAGGCGTTGGCGAAGGGCATTGACCAGGGGGAGAACGTGGCCCAGGCTGGCGTTGTAGCTGCTGAGGACGTGGGTGGTCTCCTCAAAAGGCTGCAGGATACCCGCCATCTGGGAGAGGGCGAGCCACTCGGTAGCACCAAGGTCCAATTCCCTCCCCTCATGCAGGACTGGGGTGGTTGACATGATGTATTCCACCACTTCCTTCTGCTCCACCAGACGCTTGACCATTTCGTGGGTGGAGTTCCACCGGGTGGTCACGTCCTGGATCAGGACGTGCTCCGGTCGGCCCGTCTCCGCCTGCCTCTCACGCATCATCCTGGCTGCCTTGACGCTGCGAGCGAAGTGCCCCACGATCTTCCGACACTTGTCCAGCAAGGCCCTGGTCTCCCTGGTCCCCTCACTCCAGGAGTCCTTTGGTGCACCCAGGCCAATGGCATCGCCCACCACTAGATGCAGTTTGTGTGCTGCGCACACGATGCCCTGGAACCCTGCCCCAAGAACCGCGTTGGTCATGTTACGGCCCGCGTCTGTAACCATGACTCCACGATTGACCTGTCCCTCTGTCCCCAATCCCCACTCTTGCATTGCTGTCTTGAGAACGTCAGCAATGTTGATCCCTGTGGCGTTGTCCTCCATGCTTTGTGCCTGGAGAAGCACCACCCTATACCCTCTTGGGGTGCTGCCTTGTGCCTCCCCCTGCAGCTGCTCATGGGCTGACCGGGGCTCCAGGACCTCCTTGGGTTGCCACCAATGAGCCGTCAGTGAGAGGTATCCGTGGTGCCCACCGGTCCAGAGGTCGGAAGTGAAGTGGATCTTCCTCCCTCTGGCCGCCTGCAGCAGGGCCCGGATCCTGTCCCTGACAGACTCATAAAGGGAGGGAATCACCCGCCTGCTGAAGGTACGCCGGGATGGAGTCTCGTACCATGGTGCCACGTGCTTCATCAGGTGCCTGAAGCCTGATGACTCCACAAAGGAGAGGGGCAACCCGTTCATGGCCACCATTTCACCCACCACTCGAGTGGTGGTCTCCTGTGCTTTGGCCCTATTTCGCGGGCTGACAAAAGTCCCACCCAACAGCCCCACTTCCTGCAGAGTGGCCTGCCTCTTCCCACTCTCACTAGCGGAGCTGTGTTTTTCTTTCTCTAACCCTTCTTCCCCTCTCTTCCTCCCTGAAGAGCAAGGGCCTGACAGGGTTCCAGGCAGAGTCCCAGGGTGCTTCCTCATCAGATGGCTGCGCAACCCACTTGAGGAGAGGTGTTTGGGGTCATTCCCCCTGCGCAAGACCACCCCGCATATCTTGCACACCGCCATCCTTGCGTCTTGGGGGCTGTTCTCAAAATGCTCCCAGAGACACCCTCGTGGCTTACAGAAAGTAACGCCCCCTCTGTTATTGCCTGCCGCTGCCGCTGCTGTGGTGCTGGTGTGGCCTCTGCCCTGCCGGGAAAGTAGAGTAGTACTACTGCTCTCACTGGTGGTACTCTGGGTGGAAAGAGGGCTGCTCCTTCCGTCACTGCCTGGAGCCTGCCTTAAGTCTGTCCCTGCCAACAGGTCCTCAGAATCTGGCATGTTTAGATACAAGGAGCCCGATTCTGATTCTGATGCCATTTCAGAATCAGAGCCCTTGTCTTCTTGCTGATCAAGGGTGGGGCTGTCAGGTAACGGAGATGGGATTTGGTACGCCTCATCCATGCTTCCCTCGGTGACAGACGATGGCACAGTGCTGCTTGTGCCACTGGCACTGCTACTCGGGGAGGGAGTTGCACCAGTATCACTTTCTGCACTACTTCCTGTCCCTTCCCTCAGAAACGTGCCCCTATTTATCTTAGTAGGGGTCCCCCTCCCCTGCCCTCTAGCTGTGCGACCCCTCCTCATTTTTCTCACTTCTTGTGGCTCAGGCCAGGGAATGTATAATGTGATAGTAAAGAAAAGCACCAAGGAACTGTGCAAGTAAATGAGTGAGATGGACTCACAACAGCAGCACAACAAACAAGGTAATAGGAGCAAGGGGTTTGCCAATCCTGGCACCCAAGTCTCTCAATGCCCTGCACAGGGCAAGTATAACAAAGAGAACTGTAACTTCTTCACAGTTGTAATTGGATTGTGTATGTAGACTGTGGTGGCAAGTAAATGAGTGAGATGGACTCACAACAGCAGCACAACAAACAAGGTAATAGGAGCAAGGGGTTTGCCAATCCTGGCACCCAAGTCTCTCAATGCCCTGCACAGGGCAAGTATAACAAAGAGAACTGTAACTTCTTCACAGTTGTAATTGGATTGTGTATGTAGACTGTGGTGGCAAGTAAATGAGTGAGATGGACTCACAACAGCAGCACAACAAACAAGGTAATAGGAGCAAGGGGTTTGCCAATCCTGGCACCCAAGTCTCTCAATGCCCTACACAGGGCAAGTATAACAAAGAGAACTGTAACTTCTTCACAGTTGTAATTGGATTGTGTATGTAGACTGTGGTGGCAAGTAAATGAGTGAGATGGACTCACAACAGCAGCACAACAAACAAGGTAATAGGAGCAAGGGGTTTGCCAATCCTGGCACCCAAGTCTCTCAATGCACAGCACAGGGCAAGTGTAACAAAGAGAAATGTAACTTCTTCAAAAATGTAATTGTGTATGTAGACTGGTGGCAAACTGGCGAGTAAATGAGTGAGGTTGACTCACAAAAGCAGCACAAAAAACAAGCTAGTAGAAGCAAGGGGTTTGCCAATCCTGGCAAACAAGTTTCACAATGCACAGGGCAAGTGTAATTAGGAGAACTGTAACTTAACTTCTTCACAGATGTAAGTTACAACTGCACAAAAACCAAGCTAATAGAAGCAAGGGGTTTGCAAAATCTGGCAGCACCCAACTTTCACAAATAATGAACAGTAACTAAGATGAATGGAACTTCTTCAAAGATGTAATTGAAGAAAAAGTTCTATAGAGGTGGCTGGGTGCCTGCCCTTCAACAAATGTTTGTTTGAGTGCCTGACTGCAAAAAAATGAATGAGGTGTTGGACAAGTGAAAGAATACGTATAAGTGTTAAGTAAAATGAAATTGTAAAATGTTCTATAGAGGAAGGTGCCCTAGCCTTGTTGCCAACAAATGTGTTTGAGAAATTTGAGTGCACTGGTTGGCGAGGGAGACTCTGCCTACTCAGTCTGTATTCTGTATAATATTTTTAAAATAATTTAATCCACAGCCTCCAACCTCCCCTTCTAAGCACTAGTACTGGACCTTGGCTGTTGCTTGCCACTTGCTAATAAACTGTAGAATAGAAAATAAATGGAATAAAACTATAAGCTGCTACTAGGGTAGGATAGGGTTGCTGGATTCCCTTCCAAAACCCCAATCGCAACAGCAGCAAAAAAGCTGTAGGCGCAGGGTAAAAGGACCTTGGCCAAGTAAATGAACTTGGTGGGAAATTGGGATACAAAAGAAATGGTATGGTAGTGTAAAATAATATATTTTCAAAATAAATCCGCAGCACCTCCCCTCCCCTACCGCTCCCACTCAAATCTTCCCTCCCCCTTGAAGCAAATATAAGCAAATAAAAAACGGAACTCTTCTTCAAAAATGCAGAAAACAAAAAAGAATAAACACTGCATTGCTATTCCCCACAGGGAATAAAAGAAATTATTATGTTTTGCGAATTAATATCAATTCAATTCCCTCCCTGCCTAGCGAGACCGAGACCGCGACCGCGAAATCGAAACTAGACTGAGCACAGCAATCCAGCCCTGACCACCCTCCACAAGATCCAAGCCCAGACTGTGACGGACTGGAACTGCCTCGGCTTTTTATGCCCTCTGGCACATCCAGAAGTGTCAGTCAAAACCTGTCCATGCGATTGGTGGAATGGCTCCGAAAATTTGCATGGTCCCGTCCCATGGCCAGCCCATCGTTGCGCAGGTGTAAAAAAATAAATTAAGAAAAAAATAAAATAAAATCAACGGAGACGTATTTTGGCAATACAAACCCACTGCTGCTACTGTAAAAAATCAAGCATTTAAAATAGGTAACTTTTGCATGTTTCTGTGGTGCTTTGGTGGGGTTTTGGGCAAGGATTTCAAAAAAAAATTTGCAGTCGCCATTTTGGACCGGGAATCGGTTTTTTTTTAACTTTTAAAAAAAATTTTCTGTGGCGCTAAGTTGGCATTGCGCGATCGCTGCGTGCAAGTAACGAGCACGACAAATCAGACCAAATTGTTTGTTCGTCGGTTCGAGCTCGAATTCTGGCGGAGTAATTCCCGTTACCGTTTCCGTAGAGTAACGGATACGAGTAACGTTAACGTAAACGGGAATACCGCTAAGTCGTGCCCATCTCTACTTATGAGTAGTGGCTGAGGGAACTGGGAATATTTAGCCTTACAAAAAGAAGGTTGAGAGGGGATATGATAGCCATGTTTAAATATTTGAAAGGATGTCATATCAAAGAGACTGAATAGCCATCTGTTGGGAATACTTTGATGGGGGTTCCTGCATGGCAGGAGGTTGGACTGGATGGTGCTTGAAGTCTCTTCCAACTCTGTGATTCTATAATTCTATGCCCCCTTCTTCAGACATATGAAATAAAATTATATTCAGAATGAGATACCAAATTCACAAGTAAAATATTCAAAACATCCAATGGCTTTAAAAGTCTTGGGTATGTGGTTACATTTCATGTGCAGTAATTTATGGTCTATGTTTGGTGTAAAGTTCTATTGTAAATAAAGATGAGGTCATCTTAGGGACAGATGATCCATGAAGGCCCAGGCAGAGTGCGAAGCTCGATGAAAAGATGATTTAAAGAGGGGGGAAATTAATCCTGTCATATTTGTTGGGATCTCTGGTACCAATAAATATGAAGGGATGAATATCTTACAAATCATGGTCAATTGTTGATGTTGATGATTAGAGATGGGCACGACTTGAAAAATTTTTTTTCGAGTTGTCGTTAGTCGGGCCGGTTCCGTTTCGGCTCGTTTCCGTTTTTCGCGAAAATTTGCAAAAATTAGTCGGTTCATTTTTTCGTTTTTTCGTTGTCGTTAGTACTGGTTTGGGGAGGGGGTAGCGGGCTCCTGGAGGGAGCTGCAGGAGTCAGCCAGAGCCACAAGTGACGGACTGGCAGACTCTTTCCACCCGCTGTGTCTCACGTACTTGCATGTAGTGCAATGCAAGTAGATCTGGCTTAGGGTTAAGACGGCTTAGCGCAACGGCTAGGGTTAGGCTAGTTACGGGTGAGGTTACGGTGAGTATTGGGGTGCATCTGGGTGCCTCTCTGACCCACTTAGAAGGACAGTGTACTGGCATATGGGTTAGGCTTAGGGTTCGGGTTTGGGCTAACGATTAGTGGGCTGTTTATGCCCGATTGGCACATCCCAGAAGTCTCTGTGGTCAACCTGGCCAAGTGGCCATGCGATTGGTGGAAAATTTGCATGGTCTACTCCAATGGGCGAGCCCATCATTGCAAATGTGCAGGTGTAAAAAAATAAAATAAAATAAAATAAAATAAAATAAAATCAACGGAGACTTTATTTTGCAAGAAAAACCCACTGCTGCTACTGTAAAAAATTCAAGCATTTAAAATAGCTAATTTTCGCATGTTTCTGTGGTGCTTTGGTGGGGTTTTGGGCAACAATTTAAAAAAAAATATTGCGGTCGCCATTTTGGATCCCCCCCCCACCGCATGGCAAATGGATGCGCCCTCCCAGCCTGGTACAGTCAAAAACCTGGCCATGCGATTCTGAATGGCTCCAAAACTTTGCATGGTCCACTCCCATGGGCGAGCCCATCACTGCGAATGCGCAGGTGTAAAAAAAATAAAATAAAATAAAATAAAATAAAATCAACGGAGACTTTTTTTGCAAGAAAAACCCACTGCTGCTACTGTAAAAATTCAAGCATTTAAAATAGCCGTTTTCGCATGTTTCTGTGGTGCTTTGGTGGGGTTTTGGGCAACAATTTCAAAAAAAATATTGCGGTCGCCATTTTGGATGCCCCCCCCCACCGCATGGCAAATGGATAGCGCCCTCCCAGCCTGGTACAGTCAGCAAAACCTGGCCATGTGATTGGTGGAATGGCTCCAAAACTTTGCATGGTCCACTCCCATGGGCGAGCCCATCATTGCGAATGCGAGGTGTAAAAAAAATAAAATAAAATAAAATAAAATAAAATAAAAAAATAAAATAAAATCAACGGAGACTTTTTTGCAAGAAAAACCCACTGCTGCTACTGTAAAAATTCAAGCATTTAAAATAGCTAATTTCCGCATGTTTCTGTGGTGCTTTGGTGGGGTTTTTGGCAACGATTTCAAAAAAAATATTGCGGTCGCCATTTTGGATCCCCCGCACTGCATGGCAAATGGATGCGCCCTCCCAGCCTGGTACCAGCAGCGCAGCAGTAGCAATAGCCAAGGAGAGGGGGGCGGGGAACCCCCCCCAAATAAAACACCCTTCTGGCCTGGTATGTGCCCTCAGACATTTTTTCGCCTACTTTTAGGGCCGGGAATCGGTTTGGTTTTTTTTTAACTTTTAAAAATTTTTTTCTGTGCTGCTTGGCATTGCGCGATGCAAGTAACGAGCACGACAAATCAGACCAAATTGTTCGTTCGTCGGTTCGAGCTCGAAGTCTGGCGGAGCAATTCCCGTTTCCGTTTCCGTAGAGTAACGGAAACGAGTAACGGAAACTGAAACGGGAATACCGCTAAGTCGTGCCCATCTCTATTGATGATTCATTTTATAATTCATCCCCATCCCTAATTGTAAACATTCCCACAGGACACAGAAAAAAATAACCAGGCAAGAGCAAAAAAGTGTGTGTGTTGGAGGACGGAAGGGTTTGTGGTGATTTGATGGCACTGGAAACCTGACAGGACTAAGGAAAAAAAGTCTTGGTTTTTAACTGTTATCCTTACTTGCTACTGGTCTTTCTAGGGAGCCCTTCTGAGCTATAAAGCGAGGTCTTTGTTGCAGCCTGATGTGCAACTCCAGAATTGTGTACAGAAGTCTGGACCAGGACCACTTTATTCAGAGGGTAAGGTGAGCATTTGTCCAGGGCCCACTGTCTGAAGGAGCCTACATGAAGAGCAAGGGAAAGGAGTGGATGGCTGCTTGGATTTTTTTGTGGGGGGTGTTGAGCCAGCACCTCCTCTTCCTCCTCAGACAGCACCATCTAGGCCAGTGGTGGTGAACCTTCGACACTCCAGATGTTTTGGACCACAACTCCCAGAATTCCAAGTCTAGATTGCCAATAGGGTTGAGCATGAAACAGAAAAACTGTGTTTCATTTCATTACATTTCACCCCCCGCGTTTCATTTTGTATCATAAGTAAGGTGCTGCATTCAGTCTAAGAGCAAGGAGGAAAGTCATTGTTCATGCTGTGTTACCTATTTAGGTGTGAGGTAAAGGAGAAGGAGGGGAGGGGCCACAATTATATTTTTTGGCCAGCGCCCACCAGAGTCTTGAATTGGCCCTGGTATGGGTAACCTTCTCTGGTGGGTTTTCCAAGGGGGGGGGAGGACAGAGAGAGAGAGAGAGAGAGAGAGAGAGAGAGAGAGAGAGAGAGAGAGAGAGAGAGAGAGAGAGAGAGAGTTGCAAAGGGGAGGAGAGAGAGAGAGAAAATGATATTTCTGCCAGCAGAACATTGGATTTTGGCCTGTGCTTGTTGAAATGTCCCTTGAGAGAAAATTCACAACATACCAAACTCTGCCACTGCAATCTAAGAAACTGAGAAGTACTTTATGGAATAATACTCCAATGGCATTATGACATTGCCTGGCATTTTGCAAGGAATAAAAGAGAAACCAACATTTCCATAATTCTCTTGAGATTCCTTTTTTACTTTTAAGTTGCTGTGACTTCAAGCCATCTAACATTACTCAGGCCAGTGATTCCAATGGCACTTAGTCATGTTTTAGCAGGGTAATATTTGCTGCTGTGTTGTATTTGGGTACCACAACCTCTAAAAATATCATCCAAAAGAAAAAAAGGTGGCAGCAAAGTTTTTCTTATAAAACCCTCTCATCCATCTGCTCTTATAAGTAAAGGACAGAAATGGATCACTGACTGGACCTTTTTCAGGACTCATTCTTTTTTTAAAAACATTTTTATAAAACAATACAAATACAACGGGACCTCTTAAACAATATTATCTTTTATAATCCTCCCTTCCAGAATTGAATTGATTGTTCCACTGGAACTTTACCTTTATTTCTTACAAGCACACATTGAGTAAATCTACCCCATATATCTTTTTAGCTCTCTTTTTTCTCTTTAAATAACATGTCAATTTATCATTTAAGGCAATATCCCATACTTCAGTATACCATTCATCCATACGTAATTCATAATTGTCCTTTCCATTTCCTAGCTATAATTAGTCTAGCTGCTGTCCAGAGATTAGTAATCAACTGTCTAGTTTTGAAATCATAATCCATCTTAGCAAATATTGATAGCAAGGCAATTTCTGAATTGAGCTCTATATGTCTTTTAAATATATCACTTAATTCTTTAAAAATAGATCTCTATTTTTTTACCTTTTCTCATATCCACCACATATGAAAATATGTACCAACTTCCTTACCACATTTCCAACAAATCTTAGAATGATTGCCATTTATTTTATTCAGTTTCACTGGTGTCAAATACCATTCAGGACTCATTTTAACAAAGCTTTTTCTTTTTCTTTTTGGCGTCTCCAACTCTGTGCCAGTTGGGGCCACATGGTGCCAAATATATTTAGATCACACTATTTTTATGCACACACTTATTTTCTGAACCCCTACTTATCTTCTTTATATGAAATAGACATCTTTTAAAATTTAATTTAAAGGAACACTTCAAAATATTTTCAATAAGTGAAAAATCCACACTTTGTGCTGAATTTTGGGTGTGTATGTGTGCGTATTTGAGTAGAATAATTACACACATCAAGTTGCACCTGTCTTATTGTGGTCTTTCTTGGTATCAAGTACAGATTGGCATGAATAAAAATGGCAATTTGTCATAATTCATAATTTGTCCATGTTGACAAATCACGAATCACAAAACTACATTTTTAAATAACTCAATGAATCAACTTTTTGATTTTCTTTGATTGTACAACTCTATAAAATGGCCCCCAAGGAACCTAGAGGCACCAACATTGCATAAAAGCTTCCTCTTGCTCTCCTCTATAAGCCTGTGCAAGTGTGGTGAAGACTGAGTTTCAGATGTTTCGGGTTATACATGCACAAAAAGCCCCCCCCCAAAATTTCCCCCAAGCACCTAGAGACACCGAAATAACAGAGAAGCTTTTCCTGACACTCTTCCAGAATCCTTGCAAGTTTGGTGATGATTGAGTTTTGGACACCTGAGTTATACAGCCACAAAGTGGATCTTCCAATAAACCCTTTAGCAGCTGGCTTGGGGGAAATTCCAGCACTACCACCATGAGCCAGCTGCTCAAGGGCAGCTTCCTGGGAGGCCGTCTTTGCGGGTGCCTACCTTGGATGTCCGAAACCAAAACATTACCAAACTTGCGGGGATTGCAGAGGGGACTCAGGAGAAGCGTCTTTTTGAGTTGGTATCTCTACGTGCTTAGTGTGTGTATGTCTTTATAAGTGGGTGTATGACTTGTACATCCAAAATACAAACTTCATCAGTCTTGCAGGACCTATATATGAGATCCTGGATAAACATCTCTGTGAATATTGGTGTCTCTAGGTGCTGAAGGAGGGCTTTGAAAACCCAAATAATTGAGGAATAAAATTCACAATTGTTGTGCATGGTCTCTGATGGATAATTAGTGATTTTTGACAAATTTTGCAATTTATTTTTAAATTTGTAACTATCTTAAGTACTCTAAAGTGGTTTCATAGAATCATACAGTCATAGGGTTGGAAGAGACCTCAAGGGCCATCCAGTCCTTCTTCCTGCCATGCAGGAATCCACATCAAATTACTCCCGACAGATGGCCACCCAGTCTCTGCTTAAAAACTCCAAAGACGAGAATTCCAACACCCTCCGTGGCAGCATATTCCACTGCTGAACCGCAATAACCATCAGGACGTTCTTCCTAATGTTTAAATTGAATCTCTTTTCCTGTAGTTTGAAACAATTGCTCTGAATCCTAGTCTCTGAAGCCAAGGAAAACAAACCTGTCCCCTCTGATATGACATCCTTTCAGATATTTAAACATGGCTATCATATCCCATCTCAACCTTCTTTTTGTAAGGCTAAATATTCCCAGATCCCTAAGCCACTCCTCATAAGACATTTCTTCCAGACCTTTAACCATCCTGGTTGCCCTCCTCTGCACCCTTGTGGTTGTCAACATCTTTTTTAAATTGAGGTGAACAGAACTGAACGCAGTACTACAGGTGGGGTCTGACCAGAGCAGAATAGAGTGGTACTATCACTTACCTTGATCTAGACTTTGTAATTTCTCTTGGGTTGTGTCAATTGCCCAGGGCCACACAGTCTGGCTTTTATTCCAGAAGGCACAGGGAGAAATTGAACTCCCATCCCTGGCTGGGCAGGGAGATGATCCAACCTACTGACCTCACCACCCAGCCATAGGGTAACTATACCTTATATCTTTCAAATATATTTTTCCTCAAGGTATTTAGTTACCCTGCTTGGCTCTATGTTTGGTTACTGAGATTGGGCATAGTGCCAAAATCCCACCCACTCACAAAATTCATTGAACTTTCTACAGTACTTTTAAGACATGGTTATCCTTCCATTTTCCATTGGTTTCAGCTAAGCAGAAGATTGGTTCCACTATTCTATTTCCATTGACAAGGCAGATGAGGGACAGTCTTCTTGTGCTGGCCACCAGTGTATATGGAGAAAGCTCTGCCCCAATGAATGAGGAACAAATACTTCACTGCTGTACACCACATCTTCATTGCTTTGAAGTTACAATAGCTGCAGATCTCCTAGTGGTGTTTCTTACTGTTTACTCTCTTTTCCTCTCATCTGGAAATCAGGAAAATGTCTGGCTGTCCTGGCCTCCCCCTACTCTTTAGACTGAGATTAATAGTTTGGCACTGCTTAACTAGACAAACAATAGTTCAGCTGTGTACCACAATAAAGCTCCTCTTTGCTGCTCTTCTGTTAATGGCTATGATTATTGCAAGGCTTCTAAATTATTTGTTTTCTAGCAGTGTCCTCCCATTTCCCCTGCGAGTATTATTGGCAGCCTGCTGCTGTTGCAGCCAAGTCCAGCTTATTGCTGATTTGGTGCTTAGCATTGGGGGGAAACATTAAAATAGCAAACAAATGTGCCACTAATGTTATTCTCTAAAGCAAGACACCAACTAACAATGAAAATTGCCCAGTTGGCTACAAAATTGAGATTGTTCCAGTTATGTGAATATGACAACAAACAACAATTCTGTGCTGGCACATATCTACTCATGCACAAGTTTCATTATTCCCAGTGGAGTAGTAAGTAATATTGGCATTCACACACACCTGAGAGAAAATATAATAGGGTAAAAACATACTAGTGGACAGCAATTTCACACACCCTCCTGCTCTTCCCCCAACTGCTGGAGGAGGCCAGCCGGTCTCCTTCCACCTGGCCCGACCTTGCAGGGCTGTGAGGAGGAGAGGGCAGGGGAGCGGGAAAAGGCACGGAGCCCCACCACGGGGCTGGCAGGCAGCCACAGATGGAGGGGTGCATGTGCGCTTGCCCGCCTTGGCAAGCCCTTTCCGCGATGAGAGGAGGGATGGAGGGAGGGAGCAAAGCGGATGGGTGGGTGTTGGGGGAGGCTGGGCCTGGGGCCCGCATCCTCCACCCCATGTACTGGCCAGCCAACTTGGTTGCCCGCCCACCTCCCAGGCGGCACCTCCCACTGTTCCCTTGCTGGTGTTGGCGTTGCTGGTGCAGCTTCCCAGCTCCGGACTCTGTCTCTGCAGTGCCCGGCAGCCAAGCCGAACCTCAACTGGGCTCTCTCTGCACCCTGAGGCTGGAGCCCCTGTCTGCCCCCCCCAATACACCCCTGCTCTTTTCATCAGTTCACCACTTCTCATCCAAACATGAATAAACTGTCAGGGCTGTTTTTCAACAGTTGCGAATGGTAGTGAGCAGAAGAAGTAGCCATGTTGACCCTTTTCATTGCTGCCATTGATATTGTCAACACTCTGGCTGCCATTTGCTATGTAAATCCTGGTGTCCTTTTTCTTGCTGGCATTGTCCAGCAATATTTGACCATTTCCTAGCATTTTGGATCATGAGTACAGAAGCACAATATCCCAGATTAATAAACCAGAATTTTTTTTGAAGAATTGAAATTCCTGGCTTTTAAAAAGAGGGTTTTAAATATACAGAAACTATAAGCAAATTAAATCAGAAATTTTCTCATATAGAATTACCCAGTGGTACAGGAATCCAGAAGATGAACATACGAACTCTATTATGGTTATTGGGAAAAGACAGAAGTGCGAACAACTTGGATGTAGCTGCAGTCCCTTTGTGCCAAGATATTTTGAGGCGCTGTTTTGGTCTTAATGAAATGGTGAAGCAAAAGCATGAGTAGGTACAACACATACAGTGGAGAAACATTCATATTCTTTAACCTCTTGGTTACGCTAATGTTGACATGCCCATTCTGTCAAATGCAGACTGGAATCTTTTTCTTTGAGTTAGGCAAGCTGAGGAAGAGAAGCTATACTGGACTGAATACACTATGGACATGGCGTATGCATGTTTTCCAAAAGATATCACTTTACTTTTTGAACAAATAAAAATGAAGTGGTTATAGTTATCAAAGAATTTCACTGGAAACCAAGGTCAGAATCATCCCTATTATGTGAAAGAAAGGGATAGTGAAGAAAGACAGAACAAAAATCATGTCATCTGAAATGCGGTGCTGGTACAGATACGAAAGACAGCCAAAAAAACAGAAAACTAGGTGCTCAGTCAAGTCAAGCCTGAACTCACACACTAAAGAAAAACACTTTTGCTTCGCCATTTCATTATGTCCAAAACAGCGCCTCAATATATGTTGGCACACAGGGACTGCAGCCACATCCAAGTTGTTCGCACTTCTGTCTTTTCCCAATAACCATAATAGAGTCGATCCTACCATGCACATATAATGGAAACACAGAAGTGCCAAAATAGACTGTATTTCTGGGAATATGGGGAGGAACAGCAAACAAAGTAGAAGATCTAACATGAGACGGGTTTCCTTCAATAAAGGAAGGCACAGTTCTTAGTTTGTGTAATCTGAGCAGATGTTTTGGAAAAGGTAGCAGTGTTAGTCTATGCAAGAATCAAAGAAATGAAACAAAACAAAGCAAAAGGCAAACCTTAAAGACTATAATATTTTAATGTAAGCTTTCGTGGACGCATCCACTTCTTTGGATGTATAATGGCAAAATGAGGTGTACAATATAATATACAATGGAATATAAGTTTCATACCAAATATTCATTGGCTGTTGGATGTACTGTACATTTGCATGCAGTGATTTGGCTTGTGTTGTTTTAGGGATCTATTGTAAAAATTCCTAGAGACAGAAAACAGATGCCAGATCTGGGTGCGGATGAGTAGGGGAGAGGAAAGAGAGGGGGAAGGTGAAGATGGGGATCATTTGAGGATGGAAAAGTGGAAAAGTTTTAATTGTAAAGGTGACAGGAGAAAATTAGGGAGGTGCAAACAGTTTTACCTTAGAGCCCTGGGTTAGTAGTAGTGAAGAAAAAACAGTGGCAGTACAGGAGTACTGTATTACATTTGATAATGACTTAATAAACCTTGACTTATATTCAGTCCATTTTTATGAGTGTCCATCATGCATATGAATTTTATCTCTGCTGTTTCTCTTTGAATTTTGTCTCAGCTGTTTTGTTTTGTTTTTTTTATTTTATCTCAGCTGTTTCTCTTTGTTTCTTTTTGTATTCTTGTTTTGTAATGATTCTGTTCCAAAATGGTCACCTTCAAATCTTCCACGGAGTGTCCTGGTAGACTGAAATGGTTTGAGATTGTTTTCTGTGTATTATGGTTTCTGATGTCAGATTTGTGACCAATGATCTGTTTCCATAGAGATTGCTCAGTTTGTCCAATGTAGAGTGCAGATGGGCATTGTTGGCAAAAGATGGCATAGATCACATTGGTTGAGCAGAGCTCTTAATGCATATCGAGGAAGAAAAGTGGGGTGAAAGAGATTTGAACCTCCCTTCTGTCTCCCTAATCTTCACCCCAGTGTTCTCCCATCAGGTTGCAGTTGTCCTTGCTGCTGTTGCTGCTGTTCCCTTACTCATTAGTAAGTCAGGTAAAACTTCCTTGAGATCATCTTCAACCACCAAGCAAAAAGTGAAAAAAGTCTGCCCCCTACCCTACATAGCTGCCTGGCTGATGTGATGCCTTGCATATAGTTTAGTTCTTTAGAATGTATGTGAGTTATAAAAAATTCAGTGATTTCAGAGATTTTTCATGATTTAAAAGTACTAATTAAAATGTGTGAAATAGAGCCATGAATGGCTCAATTCCCATGAAAGGAAAACAAGGACCTAAACAGACAGAAATGTAATTTTTTTCTTATCAATATATTTCATCTGTTTTCATTTAGCTGAAGTCGAGGTTGTTTGCTTCTGCATGTGGGTAAAACTGTGTTACATTTTGAAAAATCATAACGTGAAAACTATTTGCCTAAATGTCCCCAAATTTTGCATAGAGTAGGAGCAGGCCATCTTCTCCTATTGAAGCAGTTTTTCCAAAGCCCATTTTTTGCACTATTTGGACTGCCACTCTTTTAGAGTTATGCTGGTAGAACATTTTTTTAAAAAACAGCTGCACCAATATCATGACTGGGCTCTTGCCCCGTCCTAATAATGCTTGTGTGCCATCCAGTCAATGCTGAGTCATGGCAACCCTCGTATAACAAAGGGTTTATATAACATAAAATCTGTACAAAAAAAAATTTCCAGAGATAGGGGGAAATTGGCTTAGCAGAATCACCTATGGGGTGAATCTGTACAACATAAAAATGGTTGTGATTAGGGATTACTCTGTTTTCAATGCATTCCTATGGGAAAATTGTATAAAGAAAAAATTGTTTAATGTAATTTCATTTGGAACAAATTAATTCCTTTATACAAAGTACCACTGTAATTTCCTCTCCCATTCGGGAAAATCAACCATTCTTAATGATTTACTTAACAAGGGGAAACTATGATTTTATCTTCATATTGCAAAGAAAATGATGTCAAGCAGTGCTGGTAGAATCTGTCATTCTCAACTCTTCCTTCCTTCCTTCCTTCCTTCCTTCCTTCCTTCCTTCCTTCCTTCCTTCCTTCCTTCCTTCCTTCCTTCCTTCCTTCCGTCCTTCTTCCTTCTGGGCCATGGCCATAAACACAATCTGAAAGCAATACAGGACCCCGGTATCTGCTGGGGATTGGTTCCAGGCCTTCCTGTGGATAATGAAAACCGTGGATAAGAGAGAACACCTGCCCACCCACCTCCAAACTGCTGTTTCCTGACAGTAGCTTGCTTTATGACTGCTGTTTTGAGATAATAGCTTACTTTATGGCTGCTGTTTGTGACAGTAGCTTGCTTTACAGATGCTATTTGTGACAATAGCTTGCTTTGCAGCCGTTGTTTGTGACAATAACTTGCTTTGTGGGTGCTGAATGGTTTAATTTTTTTCCCTCTGCCAAATGTGGATAACTGAATCAGTGGATACGGGGGTCCTACTGTAGAGGCTGAATCAGGAGTGTATAAATCTGTGGCCTCTTCAAATTAACCCCTCCCCCGGACCCTTTGGGACCCCTTTGAGAATGCTTGCTCTAAATCACATCATCTGTTTGCACCACATTGTATCACAGTGAATGTTTAACATCTCAGAGAGAAAATCTTCTCTCCCACAGTGATAAAATAGTTCATTCTAAATGTAGCTACTCACTGGGGTGACTTACATATTAATTCAATCTACATGTCTATGTCTATATTTCTAATGCTCTTTTTCAACTTGATGCAGAACAAGAAGGCACCAAATTTGGGGTCTGTTTCTAAAGATGTTTGTGTTTAAGTTGGGATTTCATTGAGTTCTAATGTTCATCACATTGAGTACTTTGGTGGGCTGAGAGGAAATGCAGAAACACTGTAAACATGTGTTTTTTACATTTAAAATCTGCTTGACTTGCCAACCTCCGGAACAGCTTTCCTTTACTGATCCAACAGCAACAATACAAGTTTAAGCATTTGCAATAAAAAGCATTTATTGTATATCTGTTTAAAATATTTTAATTTTCCCCTGCTGAGTCTGTGTCATTGTGTTGGCTAACTTTCTGCCAGTCTCAACAAGAAGCTCAAGCTGCTTATTAAGAATTGGATCTTCAGCAGGGGGTGGTGGTCCATTGACTGCAAGGCACTGTTTCCTAAGGTACTAGGGATGCAGAAGAAAGAGAACTATTCCTGACATATTGATGCACCATATAAAACAATCATAGAGGAGGGAAAGGAAATAATAGGGTTGCAGTGCTCAAGATAATTAATAATCCAGCACCAAATGACCACATTGGGTGCACATCCTGGAATAAATAGTGAAAGGCACAACATGAATGGGATTAAGTTGTGAAAGCACAGGGGACATTAAAAATCGTTTTCCAGAAAAACAAAGGATACTGTCTGTCTTTTAATTGTTCCAGTGGATGTTTTGTTTAAATTGGTTGAGGCAAAGTTTTTTCGTTTCACTTTCTACGTTATATCAACCCAGCTCTTTTGAGCATTAAGTCTAGATATAGTTAACAAGGAGTTTATATGTTTTAACACTAGATATTATTAAAACATATGGGCAACAAGAGAGAAACTGAATCTTGGGAAACCTAGCTGTAACATCCTCGAAATGATAAATGGGTAGCAGAGAATCCTGCCCTGCTGGCAGAGGTCTATGGTTATAATCCCAAAGCTGCTTTACAGAATGTTACAGTTTTCACAACTGTTGCTCGTTTTGTTCTGACTTGATGCCTGAAGCCGATTTAGGGCTAGTTTGTAAAGTGGATTAGGAAAGTGTGTTGTGGTGGTTGTATTCTTGAGCTGTATATCTGACTTCTTCCTTTCCCAACAGGGTGGGCACTCATGCTTTGCTTAAAATGGAGGACCAAAGATTGAGGTCTGCATAAAATTTGCATTAGCTAATAGAGATGGGCACGGAACGAACATTTTTTCGTTTCTGTTACCGTTTGTCATTTCCGTTACGCAACGAAACGACAAACAAAAATTGTGATAAAAATGCAACGAAACAAACAGAACCACAAAAATTGTGGTCGTTACGTTTCGTTTCCGTTAATGGCGATGCACAATGAAATGAGCTGTTTTAAATGTTAAAAAATGCCCTGGACATCCATAAAAACACAGCGATAATTATTTATATTGTATGATAATACCTACCAGGGGGGTTGGGGTCCTTAAAACATTTGTTTTTGTCTTCTCCCATTGCGATGTATTTTTCTTTTCCCTTTAAAATGGATGTCGCCACCAGCTACAAAATGGAGGCAAGCCATGTGATGGGATCATGTTCAACCAATAGCATGCCCAGGTTGCAGACTGGGCGGGCAGGTCTGGCAGCCACAGAGGGCATAAAAAGGTCTGGCAGCCCCCGTCCTCCTTGCGGTCTTTGGTGGGAGTTAGGGTGGGATTGCTGTCTCTGCTGCGCCTCTAGCTTCATTCCTGCTGCCTCCCTGTGTGCGTGCGTGCTGCGAACCTCTTGGTGAGTACCCTCCCTTGCCCCGCAGTGCAGTCACTCTGCGGCTGCCTTGCACCCTGGGCAACGCCCGCCACTGCCTTTGCAGCCTCCCTGCATACCTAGTCTATACTGTGTCTCTGCCAGCATCCATTTTTTTAGTGTTTTCTCTCTGGTCTGGGGCGTTGGGGGATGCCTGCGCACGGAAATGCTTTAAACATCGCGCAAAAAGCGGGTAGAAACGACAAACGAAAAAATGAAAAACGGTAACAATTTTTTTAAAAAATTTCCCGACAAACGGAAAAGAAACGAAACAGACCCTCAACGACAAACGAAAAACTGAAACACAATTTTTCTGTTTCGTGCCCATCTCTATTAGCTAACTTAGATTGGCAGGAGGTTGGTGCAGGAGGAGAAAGGCCAGCTCCTCCTTCTTTATTGACCCTGACTGGGATCTCCGTTTGTCTACTGCCTTGAAAGCAGAAGCAAAACAGAATTCCAAGTGCAGCAGTACCTTGGTTTATGAGCATAATTCATTCCGGAAACATGCTCATAAACTGAAATACTCGTAAACTAAAAAAAATCTCCCCGTAGGAATGAAGGCCAACTTACCTGATTTGTTCTGTGGCCTCTTGCTGCTACAGTTGCTGTCACCCTCTTGATGCTGTGGCAGGCTGGGGCCACAATAAGGGCTGAATATCACTGTGGCCACTGTGAGGACCAGAGGGCACTGCGGCTGGGGTGAGGGCTGGAAGCCATTGCCAGTGATTGGGCAAGGGCTGGCGGCTGGGCTGGAGTGACAGCCAGGGGCCACCGCCAGGCCCAGTCAGTCCTGTGGTGAAGGCAAATGGCTAGGCCTGGGGCCACAGTGAGGGCTGGAAACTGGGGACAGGGCCAGAGGCTACACACTGGGCAGGTACCAAGGGCCAGAGCCTGGGGCTGGGCCTGTGTCAACGGCTGGGGCCACCAGCAAGCATATCTGGGTCCTTCAAGGGGCAAAGACCAGGGACGGGCCCACGATGAGCACCAGAGGTCATCACCAGGGCCACTGGGGAGGCCAGAGGCCACCACTGGGGAGTCGACAAAAGCTGGAGAGGATCCCTCTCCTTTTGAGTCCTCCCTCCCTGGAGGAGGAGGAGGAGGAGGAGGAGGAGGAGGAGGAGGCAAGCCAGGCCATGTGGGAAGAAGGGATGCACCTGGACCATGCTGTCATCATCCCCTTCCCAACCCCTTGCTGGGGTGATCACGGTGAGGAGCTGAAGGCGATGACTGCAGTAGCAAGGGAGGAGGGGGTGATGGTAGAGGAGGGGATGATAGCAAAATGAGCACGTCCAGTGCTTATTTTACAAAACATTTTGCTCATTGTGTGAAATACTAGTACTCCAAGGTACTCACAAACCAAGGTACTACCGTAGTTCCAATGGCACTGGGGTGGGGCAGCAATGCTGACTCCCCACCACCACCATCCTAATCAAGATGGTCATTTGTCTAGGCTAATGACTGTATTAGAACTGTACCCAAAACTCAGGTTGGCAGTATGGAAAACTGTGGGTTTCAGACAAGACAAAGTTGACCACAGAAAGAGCAACAGGTGACACATGAGTTTGTAGACCATAGGTTCTGCATCTCTGATTTAACCTGGCTAATGGCACCTTTCATTAAAGGAGGCAGCACCAGAGCCTGCTTAGTTGCTAGCTAGATACTCCCGGTGGTCTTCCTTTGGGTGGTCCTTTAAACAGAGGACACCTTGACAGTTCTTTGTGTAATAGACATCTCCCCCTTGTAAAATAGGACTCAAGGCTAAGTTAGTTCTTAAAGGAACCCATTTGATGGCTTACATTGTTTGAAGCAGATGTGTTAAGAGCTCTTTCTTTCCCTTCATAGGACTAGCTAGCTTGCAAGATGAATTGTTTAACTTCATCAGATCTAAGTTGGGTTGCCTTTGAATAGACCAAGGGAACTGTCGATGGAACCCTTGGCCTCCCACTGCCTCCACTGCCTCCTCTAGGGCAAAACAGAAGTCAACAGCTAGTTTGAAAGAGAGATGAGAAGTGGTGGGAGAGGAAGAGTGGAGGAGGATGAAAGTCACAGTTATTGCACGTTCTTTCCATGTACTGAAGCACTTAAAACGACAAACAGGATATGCCTGGAAAAACTATTGATATCAAAGGAGAAGAATGCCAATTGGAGAGCTGATGTTTTCTCCTGAAAAAAATATCATCCCACATCTACTTAACATACCAGGGGTATGTGAAAAATGACTAGCTATGATTGCAATGGGTTGCCCAATAGGTGATTACTTGTTATGGAGTAACCTTGATGCCAGCCACAGGAGTGATAAATAAACTTGTATCTTGTTATATCTCATTTGTGAATCACGTTCAGTGGTCCACATCATGGTTGGAACTTTGGGAACAATACCATGGAATATCTTGGAAATAACACCATCAGAGCCACAGAAAATGGCAGTATTATTTTGTTCATCCACCCCATTGCAGTGAGACCCATTTGCATTTCTCTAAGTGTACAGTTTTAATTGTGGCTTAAACAGGGTTTCTCATTTCTCATTTCAAGTGAATGTTGCTCATTGCATTTTGTAGTTGCTTCAGAAAGTGTACGTCACAGAACTGTAGCCTATTCCTAGCTTATTTGTTGTCAAGTCAATTCTGACGTAGCCAGAGCATCTTGAGATATGTAAGATCTTTAAGAAAGGGATTTACTAGAAAAGAAGTGCCAACCCACCCTGCGGGCCTGTTGGTCGGCACTAGGGGGGGGAAAGGGGGGAGCACTAACCCAGCCTGCAGGCCAGCTGGTCAGTGATGGACGGGGGGGGAGGGGGAAGCAAAAAAAAAAAGTGCCAACCTGGCTCATGGGCCAGCTGGTCGGCGCTGGGGGGGGGAGCAAAAAAAATGCTAACCAGCGGGGATATTAGCAACCTAAAACACTTGAAAGATTTGAAACTTTGAAAATACATGCAAAATATATGACCTAGAAAGAAAAATAATTTTGAACTTATGAAAACAACAGGTAACAGCTGCAGCACAGAAAATTGAAAGATATAATGGACACTTGGAACCATACAGAAGAAACACACAATTTCAAAATAATCCATGATTATGCTTTAAGTCTCTAGGAGAAAATGCAGAGCAAAAGAAATTAGGCCCATGTAAAGGTGATGCTCCAAAATTAAGACTAACCAGACATAACAAAAACATTTCATGGATGAAAGACATTTGGAAAGAAAGCAAGGAAAATATATTGATTACATTGTAACAACAACTGAAATGATTATAAGGCAAGTAAAGGATGTGGAGTGCCCTTCATCCAGATGAGATGCAATATTGTTTAAAGTGTTTAAAAAATCTCCGTCAATGTATTGCAGTGAAAATGAATCTCTTACTCCAAAATTCTACAACTGAAGGTTGAATGGCAACAGGCCTCACATTTTTGATTATGAAATATCACCAAAAGGGCATTGAACCCAGAAATTTTTGACCAATTCCATGCCTGTCAACAATGTTCAAACTCCTCATAGAAGTACTCATAGAAGTACTTGCAAGGTCAACACATAATTATTTAATTAAAACTCCCTATGCCAGCTGAACTAAAGGAACTTTAAAAAGCCAAGAGGCACACAAGATCAGCTGCTTATGGATACTAAATAATGCTAAAATATGGAAAACAAGTCTTAACATGGCCTGGATAAACTATAAAAAACAATTTGATTCACTACCAAACAGCTGGATTAACACCTGCCAATTTTATTTTATTTTGAATCAGTAAAAATATTCAGAATTTCCTTAAAAAACATGGAAAAATGGAAAACTGTTTTAATGGCCTACAGTGAAGAAACTGGGGAAGTTAGCATCAAAAGAGGAATATTTGAAGGGGGTTATTTGTCATCAGTGCTGTTTAACATCACATTCATCCCCCTGTCAATAATTTTAAATAAAACTGGATTGTACTTCTACTCTGCTTTCCAGAACAAGCAGGGAAAATCAAGACACTGTTATACATGGATGACTTAAAACTATATGCCAAAAGTTCCACAGAAGTAGAATCACTCACTGCTAAACACAGTGTGGATATTTAGTGAATATATTAAACTTGGAATTTACAAATGTGTAGCTCTGTCTGTGGAATGTGGCAAGATCCAAAAGCTAGATGGAATAGGTTTTAAAAATGGCGATATTATAAAAATCACTATGAAGTGATGAAATAAATATTTTGGAATACTAGAAGCAGATAACATCGCACAGAAAAAGTAAAGAACTGATAGATAGTGGAAAATCTTAGCACCAAAACAGCAACAACAAATAAAAAATACAAGGCCAGTCTTTGACTGGTATTATGCAACAGAAACTAGTTTTAACAGGAAACCTAAATCATTATTAAATATTGCTGTAATATGTATGGTGTTTCTAATGTTGGTTTTTTTTTAAAGTGATGATGTTGATTCGGAGATCTATAGCTGATTGAAACCTTTTAGAAAATTCAGTGGTATTATTTATTTTAGTCCACCTAGGTGGCTTACAGCAAGATAAGAACACATAATGCAGAACCAAATGAACAAGAAAAGAAAAATCCAACTCAATAATCCATGCATATGACAAGCAAACAAACACTGATCCCAGGCTAGTGTTGGCAATAATATTTTTATTTATTTTATTTATTTTGAATATTTTTACCTCACCTTTCTCCTTGGAAAAAGACCCAAGATGGCTTACAATAGTGAGGAACAATATACAGTCCAGAACATTTAAGACATATTCAAGTTGAGAACAGGGAATTAGAAGAGGCATCTTACAGCATTAAAAGGTAACATTAAAGCTACAAAGAGCACACAAAATATGCATTAAACAACAAACTCAGGAAATAATAATAATAATAATAATAATAATAATAATAATAATAATAATAATAATAATAATAATAATAATAATAATAATAATGATGATGATGATGATGATGATGATGATGATGATGATGATGATGATGATGATGATGATGATGAATTAAATTAAATTAAATTAAATTAAATTGGAACATTTCCCAAGGCCTGCCTGAACACCAATGTTTTTATTTGTCTCCTAGATATTAGAAGGGGTGAAGCATGTTGCACCATAATGAGGCAGACTCCATTGAGAAGGTGTGCTTCTTAGTTGTAGATTCCCAAGCTTCTCTTAGGGTAGCCACCTGTAACATCAAAGATTGAGAGGTGCAGGTGGGACACGGGGTAGATTTGAAGGATAGTCCATTGCTCCTAATGGCCAAATAACTATGAAGAGCACTAAAATGTGTTTCACCCACAAGCAAGTTTTTCTTTTTCCAGGGCCCTGTATATTATAACACAATTTTTTCCTATTCTTATCTTCAACTTCCCTGAAATTTCAATGTCAATTATCCAGCCATTTATTCGTTCTATTACCATTATGGTCTGACTTATTATGTTCAGAATGTTGGTCCATTTGAATCCAAAATTCCCTCAACATCTTAAATTGGTTGGGGTTTTTTGGGGGGGCACCTTCTTTACCTGATGTTCCCACAGATTCTTGGAAACTATGAGATCATAGTTTTTATATAATCCCCATTGTAATGAGATTGCATCTCCATCATGTCTAGTCTTGGAATATTCATATTGGAGGTGTCTCCATGAGTCTTCTGTCTGGGTTTTCCCAGCAGAACATCTGGGGACCAGCATTAATTCTCCCAGGGTAGGGGGACCCTTGAAAAGTGTACTGGATCTTGAACTCAATGCCACTGAAACTCCATAGAACAAGTTAGCACTTTCCAGTAGAAGATGCCTTCTCTTTCTGCATGGAGGTACTTATTGTTCATCAACAGAGTTGTAGTTGTTTCTCCAAGTCATTTCCTCTCCTCTAACCTAACCTTTCACCTAACTTCCCTTCTTTCCAGAGAATCCCACCTTTTTCCTAGAGCAAGCCTGCCCAAAGTCCGGTCCAGGGGCCAAATCCGGCCCATCAGGCCATTCTGAGTGGCCCGTGGCTGGCTGGCCCACCCCTCTCTCCCCCTCCTTCACCCCATGTTTTTTTTAAAATATCTTCTGCCAACACTGACACCGCTGGGAAGCTTGGGTGGCTGGGCGGTCTGCCGCCACCGGCACCACAGGGGAATGTGTAGGGGTGGGCAAGCCACCGCCAAGGAGCTTTGGGGTGGGCTGGCGGGTGAGCTGTTGCCACCGCTGGGGAGCTTGGGGGGTTTCAAGGTCGCACAGATCACCTCTTCCAAGGGGTGACCTCTGGCCACGGCTCCCTGTGCTTCCTTTGGTCCCCACCTTCCTTCCTCCCTCCCTCCCTTGGTCCCTCCCTCCCTTGTTCCCCCACCTTCCATCCTTCCTGTCTTGGTTTCCACCTCCCTCCCTCCCTCCCTTAGTCCCCGCCTTCCTTCCTGCGGGTGGGGTTACAAGGGGTCAGTGGGTAAGGCTTATGGGTCAGTGGGTGGGGCTTGCAGTGGGGTGGCAGGGTCAGGGAGCAACCAGCCCCTGACACACTCTCAGCCACCAAATCTGGCCCTCCTTACAAAAAGTTTGGGCACTCCTGTCCTAGAGGCTTTGTTCCCATCCTTCAAAGAATTCAAAAAGACACAGATCTGATATAGAGATCCTCTAAATCATTTAGGTATCAATTGTTGTCCGTCCCCCCAGGCTATCATAGCCAGCTAATATTCCTCAATTATTAATTTGGCTCAATTAACATACCACAAGGGTTGTACTGCTAGAGCTGCAGACCTGGAGACTCTTGGAGCCTTGATCTCTCGTGTCAGTCTCTTCTTCTTGTTCCTTGGAGAACACATGTAGATGGAACCCAGTTACTGTCTTGGAATGATTTAAAGTCATCTCATGGACACCTTGACATCTGTCTATGTCCCAGGAGACCTGGGGAACCACAGCACATCTCTGAGACTCCAGTAAGCACCCTAATATCTGTTAACTCAAGTGGCCTCAGGTTGCCACTTTAAGGGCAGCAAAACTGTTATGATTAGAGATGGGCACGAATCAAAAAAATGACGTTTCATTTGTCGTTTGTCATTTGGAGGGTCCGTTTCAGTTCGTTTCCATTTTTCGCGAATTTTTGCAAAAAATTCATTTTCGTTTTCATTCGTTTGTTACAGTTTCATTACCATTTATTTCAGTTTTTTTTGTTTTTTTTAGCATTTAAAGCAGTTCACTGTATTGCAGTAACGAAAACGAAACGCATGACAAAATTTCCGGTGTTTCTGTTCGTTTCGTTTCATTTTGGAGACAAAATTCGTTTGTCGTTTTGTTGTGTAATGAAACGAAAAAAACGGAAACGGAAATGAAAAATTGTTCGTTTCGTGCCCATCTCTAGTTATGATGCAATGATGTTGCAGGAACAGTGTCAAGTGTGATAAAATGCCAAATAAACTACATCCAAAACCTGTAATAAATGCCATTCATTTGGAAGTATATTCTGAGGATAATTTGTTAAGCTAACTGTGCTGTTATCCAGGTGCCATTTGGGGGCACTAGGGTCTTGATGACAAGTCCTATATTGTTTTAACTTAGTGAGCCGTCTTGAATCCTCTTACTGGGAGAGGGTTCAGGCTGGCTTATAAACAGGACTAAATGGGACTGCATAATCTAGACAATAAAGAAAAGTATTACTGTGCAATTTTCTTTCCCCTCTTCTAATATGAAGTGGGATTTTGCTGATGAGGCCTACCCAAAGTTACAATAATCAAGGTTTTTACAAAGAGGTCTAGCTTTTTTGTGGGCTGGACTTTGCCTATACTCTGTTTTTAGATATGTACTGATTTCTAACTTCTCCTTCCTTCCTCTTTCATTTGTGTGTATTGTGGCAGTTTAAATCTTCCAGGGAAGCTTGTTTTTTTAGTACTTCATTTCACATTCCCCCCCTTCTGTTTCTTCCCTTGGACTAATTTTCTTCTACATTCTTCCACTTCCATTTTCAGGATATGCTCTTTGGAAACAATGTGTATTTCTTTATTTATTTCTCATTCTTTAGACCCAATCACTATAAACCTCAGAGCATGAACTTTAAGTCTGAAAAGATGAAGAGACGGGTGTTTTGTAAAGAGTAAATCATGGCTGATTTCAGTGAATGCAAAGGCCAGATTCATGTACATTATACCTTCCTCTTGTGGATTTTATTCCCTGTATGTAATTGCGACAATTTAATTAACTTTCAAAATAATTGCTCCTGTCAAAACCTCACAACACCTCTGGTTCCATCCTCTCATAGAACAGAACAGAGAACCTGATTTTTGCACAAGAAATCATTACTTTGTTTCAGATATTTTAATCAAGTCTCCCTCTATGATATTCCACCACTTTGCTCATACACCAGCCTGAACATAGTTCATGGCAAACCCATGAACATAGGTCTAAAGGTCCAAAACATGCCTCTTTGATTTTTATCAGGCAGTGGGGTACCAGCCAAGTCTGTGAAATGTCACCCTATATATTATTCTCTCTCCTTTTAAAATGTCTCTTTTGAACAACCTTTTATTTACCAAATGTACCTCTGAGAAACATAAGAATTTTTACAAGTTATTATTTTCAGAATGAAGTACTGATCTATTTTCCTATTTTACATGTTTACCTTTTTGCTTTTTTTGCTTTTCTTTGTTTATTTATACTCTTTCTGCCTGCTCTTTTGAAATATTTGCACTACAAATATATGTCAGTTAATCATTTATCTTGCAAAGGCTAAGGGTCATTTATTCTAGTACCCATAGGAGACTGTGAATGAATGAATGAATAGCTTTATTATGGTCAAAGACCAAAACCATCAAATAATTTGCAATAAATAAATACAATTTGAAAATTGAAAGAAGTGCAAAATTATATGTTATTCCATTGAAATCATAATAACTAAACCCTAATAAATAAAACCAGGAAAATGCTGGTAACGTTCTGTGGTCAGCAATCCCTTACCTTCTGAGGTGAACATGTTCCTGATCCTCCATCATCATAATAAACTAAACCTCCTTCCCTAGAGTGTCCACCTTATTTGCCTCATTTGGATTTATACTTGCATGCATCTGTTTTATTTGACAAACTATGGACACAGAGAGTTGTATTTAGTAAGACCATGGTAACTCAAGCCCCCTATTGGAACTGGCAACACCTCTTCCTGGTTTTAGACAAGAATGTTTTCCAACCCATCTGGAGATCCTGATGATTAAACCTAGGATGTTCTGGACACAAAACACACACTTTGCCACTGAGCGACACCCTCTTTTCACATCAGGATTTTTCAGAACAGTGCCTGCCATCATCTCTAATAACAAAGCCTACTGGCAAAAAATCTGGCAGATCTTTCCTTTGAGGCTCACGTGTCAAATTAAGCATCCTTTGGAATTGAATCAGGGGCATCAGGATGCAGGATTCTGTTTAAGGTGTTAAATGCAGAAATATAGAAAACATTAGAGGCACGTCATCGTCTTCTTCCTTTACATTAAAATACTTTTAGGTCTTGATGGTGCAGTTAGTGCTCCTCTGTTCTTAAGCTGATTTAATATGAAAATTGGCTTGGATCCAGATTGGACGGTACAAGTTAGTTAAGGCTAGTATAAATCACACTGATTGCAGCGGGTTTGTTCTAAGTACGACTAAGGCTGGATTCAACCCAATTAAAAAAAACTGATGGATAGAAACAGCATAAACAATTATAAATGTTAATTTGTTGGTAATCAAACATGTTTATACACATGCAATGACTTCTCCATGGACAGCTGCCGGTAATATGTCAACAGCATCAGCTGTTTATGAAAAGAAAATTGTAAAAAAAAAGTTAACTGCTTGTTTAGCTGAAATAAGCAGTGTTTTTGGTGGCAGGGGAGAGAGGAGAAAGAAATCCTCCTCCTCCTACGTTTGGGATAGAATAGAATTCCCTACCTCTCAAAAGCTGCCGGGCGCTGCCAAACTCTGGAACACCGTCCCTCCCTCCCCCTTTTAGGGATCCAGCTGCATAAACATTGGTTAAGCATTCAGAACAAAGACATCTGTTCAACTGTCCCAGGAGGAGGGGAATGACTGGGAAAAACAAGAACACCAAAGTGGTTGTTAAAGACCCGTGGCTTCCTCCGGCTTGCATCAGTCATTTCGAAGAATAAAGGCAGAAAGAGGCAGGAGGAGCTGCTGCAGACATTGGGACCCTCTTTGCAGGCTTTGCTATTGTTCTGCAGCTACCTCCGAGGTCTGTGCCGAACTCTCAGCTGAAGTTGCTTTGCCCAAGGTAAGCAATCCCACATTATTATTAATCCCCCTTGCCTCACCAGATCGTTTCTCATTGACCACAGCTGAAGCGTTTACAATGTCGTTGTCATGTTTTCGTCACAAAATGTTATTGAGGGCTGCTGACAAGATCTGCCCTTGACAACCATCCTGTATTTTGCCACCCTTGCTTCTGTCCCTTTTCTTTTGACAAAAAAAAAAAGGGGGGGGGGCATTCCAAAAAGATGAATTGAATAGCTGCACATTATCAAGGACCACTATAACACTTGTCACATGCTCCGAGACTTCATCAGTTCTGCTTTTTAGCATTAAACTAAATAGCACAGTTTTAAAAGGTCAGCAGAAATCCAGCTATTAATGCATGGAATCATAGAAACAGAGTTGGAAGAGACCTCAAGGGCCATCCAGTCCATCCCCCTGCCATGCAGGACCCCCCCCCATCAGGGTACTCCCGACAGACGGCCATCCAGCCTCTGCTTAAAACCTCCAAAGAAGGAGACTCCACCACCGTCCATGGCAGCATATTCCACTGCTGAACAGCTCTATCCATCATGAAGTTCTTATTTATTTATTTATTTATTTATTTATTTATTTATTTATTTATTTATTTATTTACGCTTGTATACCGCCCCATTCCCACAATGGGGACTCTGGGCGGTTCACAGCATCAAAATTAAAACAGCAAAAATCAATTACAAACAACAATAACAAAACTGCAATGTCCAAAAGTAATTAGGCGGGGTAACAATGTCCAGAAATATTTAGGCGGGATATTAAAAAAAAAAAAAAACCAGAGTGGGACCTTAGACATCGCCGTAAGCTTCTCGAAAGAGGATGGTCTTAAGATTCCTCTTAAACGCTTCCAGCGATGGAGCCAGCCGTAAATCACTAGGAAGTTTATTCCAAATGGATGGAGCCACTACCGAGAAAGCCCGCCCACGAGTACCAGCCTTACGGGCATTCCTAATGTTCAAATGGAATCTCTTTTCCTGTAGTTTGAAACCATTGCCCCGCGTCCTAGATTAGAAGTATGTGTGGTTTACAATGCAGTTCTATGTAAACACCATTGAATTAAGTCATGAGCTCAAGAATACCCATATTATTCTGGGTATATATATTCATAGGATCACCCTCTTGCCCAGTAGCTGCTGAACATTAAGACCATGGAAGCACTAGACACATTCTAACTTGACCAATTTTTGACTTGACATTGCATTGCTAATTATGGCTCCCCAGAAGTAGACTCCACTGAGATGAAGTGAGGGTAGTCCTAGAAAAATGTGTATAATATTGCATCCTGAGCCCTGAATCCAGTTGCTAATCCCAATAAGAGCAGACCCATCTAACCTATTGGGATTTTTGGAGTGTTGATTCACCTGTGCGCAACTGATTCAACAGGCCTATCCTAATCAGGACTAGCCATTGGATAAGACCTAAAATTCTATGCCTCACTGCCTACTTCAGATACGTCACATGGAATATTGTGGGACTGACTTCGCCATTCAAAAATGGATTGAAACTTTGGTCCAGAATTCGATTAAGCTAGTCTGAAACAGATTGAAAATCACTAGAGCAATATTCAGAAAAGAGATGTAGAATAGAACCATGTGAAGCCTAGAACTAAGATCATTTTGAAACGACCAGAGCCAACGGTAGCCAAGATTTCTGCTCTCTTTGCTGAGCACTGCTGCTGCAGTCTCCACAGCTCTTGCACAATCAGTTTGCAGCTTGTAAATAAGGTTATGATTTGTAATACAAAGTGGGAGAAGATGAGGAAAAGAGGGAGAAGAAGAAAAAAGAAGAGAGGCTAATAAGATGCAATAATCAGCCCCATCGATACAAGGTTTTGACACACACACACACACACAAACACACACAGCCAATATATCAAATAAATGTCTAGCTGAAATTTGCGTCTATAAGACCCTCATTCATGAGCAGATGGAACAATGAAATTCATTCACTGACATTCTTTGAGCATTGGATAAGGAGGGATGGTGAATATTTTTCTAGCTTTGGAGTATGATATTTTTGCTGCAATAGTGCCATGCTGGATCTAGCCATGCTGACCATAAACTGAGTTCCAGATCACAAGAATATAATTTAAGCATGCAAGTATCTATAAAGATCACCCCCCACGTCTTCTTACACAAATTTACCAAGCTGCATGACATCAGGAAAGAGGGAGTCATTTGGGGACACAACCATATCAGAGGCACTACCAGAGGTTTTTTTTAATGCATATCATCACTGAAATATAAATATAAATGCATAGAAATGTTAGCTATTGGAGAGGCATTAAATATTGTATCAAGGGCAATTTCTCAGCAATTAACCAATGCATATTTTGTTCCTGGAGGGAGCTTTGCAGATACCCTGTACTGTCAGAAAGATGAACAAATGGGTCCTATAGATCAAATCGAGCCTGAATGCTCTCTGGAGACAACAATTTTGAAACTGTGCCTGTCCTACACTGGGCATAGCACGAGAAGGCAGGGTCATCTTGGAAAAGGCAGTAGTGCTTGGAAAGGTGGAAGGCCACAGGGGAAAAAGGAAGAGCAAATATGAGTTGGAGTGACTCTTTAAATTCAGTTGTGCAAGAGAGGATTAAAACATGGCTTGTGATTACTAGCATCCAGTGATCCAGTCGTTTATATTACTTATCTGTTTGTCAAAAGTGATTAAAGTCATGGCTACACTGACAAATAATGTGATAAATGCTTCAGACTGGAACATCCTGATTCACATTGTTTTCCATTGATCACATGATGTACAAATCCCTGTGAATCAGCCCAAAGTGCAGCGCATCTCAAACCGTAGCCTGTTCCTCTGCCACCGCGTCTTTTACTTTGTTAAAAAAAAATTGAATGTATTCATATTGGTTCAAGCGGTTTGATCATTTGAATCAATGGTCATGGGTTTGTAACCATTATATCTGAAGCCATGTTGACTATTAGCAAAAGTGGGAGAGGTAGGCCAGTGACTGCCATTGAAATCCTCCTGCCTAGGACTGTTTTTTTTCTTCCTCTTCCTCTTCCTCTTCCTCTTCCTCTTCCTTTCCTTACACTTTCTATGTCATTTCTTTATCTTTTTATTTTGACACCTTGTTAATCTAATGCAAAACAACTAGACAACCAAAGGAGAGGAAAAGGTAGAGCAAGGAATCAGGGGAGAGAGAGAGAGAGAAGAGAGAGGAATGGATCAGATGTGGTTCCAGCATGTTAAGGTAGCTTTGCACTACCTGAGCCTTTTATACAACTGGACAGCCAGAGCAGAACTACCTAACCACACTGATAACACAATTGGATTTGATACCTTAGTACCATCACGGGAATTTAGCTCCATCTGTGGCAATGTTTAAGAGTTCTTTGAAGAGCTGGCTCGACCGTGAGGCTTTTGGCAGTGCTGCACATTACCCGCCACCTACTTGACTCCCTGTTATGATCTGCCTATTCTATGTGTTTATTATGTTTACTTAGTATATGCAAAATGGTATTTTTATTTTGTTGTTTTAACTTTCCTTGTACACCGCCTGGAGTTGTTCTGTGAATTAAGCTTGTGTGTGTGTGTGTTGTGTCATTACAGCCGTGACTGACTCTTTGTGACCCCACGTCCATGGAGTTTTCTTGGCAGGAATATTGGAGTGGTTTGCCAGTTCCCACTCCAGGTGCCTACAGCACTTGGTATTCCCTGGTGGTCCCCTATCCAAGGACTAACCAAGGCCAGCCCTGCTTAGCTTCCCAAATCAGGCGAAATCAGATGTGTTTAGAGCATCTAAGCAGCTATGAATTAAGCTTAGCGGTCTATTAATAAATAACTAAATAACTAAATAAATAAATAAATAAATAAATAAAGCTAGCAAGGAGAAATTGTACAGTGATTGAAGATCTTTGAAATGATTGGAAACTACTAGTACAAAATATGTCCTCCAAACAAAGGGCTTTTAATTAATCTGCCCTGCAGATTGCAAGGCCAGAGGTACATCCTCCTGTGCTTATATATATCCTTACATACGTTAATGTCACTTACTGTATAGTTAGATAGCTCAATGAGTTGGAGTACCTGAGTTGAGAGTTCGAACCTCTATGTAGGCTGCATGGTCCTAAAGTGCCACCAAAAGAAGGAACTAGTGAACCACCTTTGCATACTGGGAAGTCTTAGCAATGATGGTATAAGTTGAAATTGACTTGATGGCACATCCTCCCCATACAGTTGGAGGCAAAGTCTAATGTATCTGCAAAGTCAATTCACTGAGTGATATCATTCCATTGCACTGTATAGACTTAACAGATGTCAGACTGTTGTGATTAAGTAAACACACATGCACACAGCATTATTCAAATAAACCAAAGGTGGAATTGAGTTGCAATGTTTACTTCCCCAACTGCTGCACCTTGCCAAGTACAAAAAAAACCCAATACATACATCTTTTTTCCCCCCAAGCAGGCCTCAAAATGCAGAAGCAATATCAGAGGAACCCAAGTCTGTACCAGCAGACTATTGCACTCTTGTGGAAAAACATCATCATGAAGTGGAGGATGAGAATGCAAAGTTTTCAGGTAGGCATAAAGAGAAAAGAAAGGTGAAACAAGACTTGGGTTCAATTTTTCTTCTGATTTTTAAAAAAAACTAAAGTTGTGGCAGTTTGCCAGAGCTCAAGTGCAAACAGTGGGCATTGTTGTGTCTTCTACAACTTTGTTATGGATCATGGTTGCTTTGGTACAAAAAGCTGGTGATGGCTTCCCATTGTTCATTCTCCCCTCCCCACAAGAAACAGGCTGTGCTCATGGAGAAGTGGTTTATTGCCACCCATTATATTATAACAGCAAGGACATTGAGTGAGTTGGAAAAGCTGTTTTCTGTATTGAAGTGTTAAGGAAATTCTAGAGTAGGTCCTGAAGGATCTCATGCATTGGATGACCCAGAGCAGAGATTCATGTCTGCTGTAACACCCAAGAGGCAATCTCAGTGCAACACTAGCCCAATGCATATTGTTGTTAGAAGAACAAACAGGAGCTACGTTAATGTGTCAGTTTGCCCTCTGAAGATTTATTAGAGAAAAACAATGAGAGAGGCAACGTCTTCATTCTAGCTAACCAGAACTTGGAATGTGAGGTAAAAGAAAAGTAGTTAAATGTCAGAAACTGACAAAAACGGTCAGAAATAATTTATTATCCGAGTTGAAACAGTGTAAATTGATAAATCAACATTATTGTCAATGAACGCCATAGGTCCCCCTCAGGAGGCCGGGCACATTTAAAGGGGGACACAGACTGGAAACAATTTTTCACACACCCACTTCATGGTTCACTTTTTGACTTATACAATCCTGATTCAGTATGTGTTTTTTTTTCATACTATGTTTATTGCTGGGATTAAAAAAAAAAAGAGAGAGAGACTGAGAATGGCAGATTTAGAGCACTGCTTGACATCACGTGTCGCAGCCTGAAGATAAAACCATTGTTTCTCCTTGTTAACACCAACACGCCTTGTTACTCTATGTGAACTGTGTTTATGACTGTGGACAAAAAAGTGTGAGATCTAGAGGCATGTGTTGCTCTGTTCTTCACTCTTTCAAAAGGAAGGAGGTCCATATCCCATTACTAGTGTAAATTATCTGTGCGCTAAGCAGCCAAAACCTTTGCCATTTTAAGGGACATGAATGTAGTACCCAGGAACTCTAGCTGAGAAATCCATGACTCCATTCTACGTATCGAGGTTTTAGGCAGTATTATGTGAGGCCCTAAGATAGGGAAATTGTGCATTGTAAAAAGCCAGCTAAGGATGCTGAGTAGAGATGGGCACGGAACGAACATTTTTTCTTTTCCGTTACCGTTTGTCGTTTCCGTTATGCAACGAAACGACAAATGAAAATTGTGATGAAAATGCAACAAAACGAACAGAACCACGAAAATTGTGGTTGTTACGTTTCGTTTCCGTTAATGGCGATGCACAATGAAATGAGCTGTTTTAAATGTTAAAAAACGCCCTGGACATCCATAAAAATGCAGCGATAATTATTTATATTGTCTGATAATACCTACCAGGGGGGTTGGGGTCCTTAAAACATTTGTTTTAGTCTTCTCCCATCGCGATGTATTATTCTTTCCCCTTTAAAATGGATGTCACACCAGCCACAAAATGGAGGAAAGCCATGTGATGGGATCATGTTCAACCAATAGCATGCCCAGGTTACAGACTGGGCGGGCAGGTCTGGCAGCCACAGAGGGCATAAAAAGCTCTGGCAGCCCCCGTCCTCCTTGCAGTCTCTGGTGGGAGTTAGGGTGGGATTGCTGTCTCTGCTGCGCCTCTAGCTTCAGTCCTGCAGCCTCCCTGTGTGCGTGCGTGCTGCGTACCTCTCGGTGAGTACCCTCCCTTGCCTCGCAGTGCAGCCGCACTGCGGCTGCCTTGCACCCTGGGCAACGCCCACCGCTGCCTTTGCAGCCTCCCTGCATACCTAGTCTATACTGTGTCTCTGCCAGCATCCATTTTTTAAAGTGTTTTCTCTCTGGTCTGGGGCGTTGGGGGATGCCTGCGCATGGAAATGCTTTAAAAATCGCGCAAAAAGCGGGTAGAAATGACAAACGAAAAAATGAAAAACGGTAACGAAAATTTTTTCAAAAAATTTCACAACAAACAGAAACGAAACGAAACAGACCTCTCAACGACAAACGAAAAACCGAAACACAATTTTTCTGTTTCGTGCCCATCTCTAATGCTGAGATGAACTTCCTCCATATCATCCCATCTAAACTTTTAACTGAGGCATGTTAGTATGTTGTCCAGCAGTTGTGCCTAAATGTGTTCTACGCAGTGTTCCAAGAAGTGAGAAGAACTAAACCTGCTGTCTTCAATGTCTCATGGAACATCTCGCACAATCATGGGGTTTCAGAGAGAACCACAGACTTGCGCTTTCTGTGTCAGAGGAATCCTAGATTAATTTACTTGGATGCCCTATATTAGACAAGGAAGCCAAGCTTAGGACTCCTACATCTTTCCTGGCAGCCTGATTGAAATATAAAGCAAAGTATATAAGGAGTAAAATGATCACTGAAAATGAAATATGAAAATGAACCCTCCTAAATATTCAACTTAATATTAATATTGAATTTAACCCTTAACCCAGTTACCCCATGATTTTGCAGTTGTGGTGGACTCATTTCCAAGTAGAAAAGTTGTGTAAAACCAAAGCGTTTTCAATGCGGCCTAAATATCCATGCTTGCTCTGCTGTCCTCTCTGTGTTGGTGTACCTAAATGGGTCAGGTAGATGGAACATGGTGGAGGTGTGTGGGATGGTGCCTTTGTCTCCAGGTGAGTTTTATTGGTGTCATATGGGGAACATGGTAGGTGGATGGGAATGGGCTGCAGAAATGTTTCCTTTAGAGATGGGCACAAACCAAGGACATGGGGATTTGTTGTGGTTCGTGTTTTGTCAAATCCCACAAATCAAAAATTTCCAACATTTTCCCTAATGATCCATAAATCACATCAGCGTTTTTTGTTTTTTAGACAGCCCAATGGGGTGTCTTAAATAAAAAAAAACTAATTTGCTTCCACTTCCTTCCTGCAGCCTCCCACTCCTTTCATCTCCTGCTCTTGTCTTGCCACCACTAACATCTTTGGAAAAAGCAGCACAAAGTGCTTTCTAGGAGCCTTGTCTGCAGTCTCTGAACATATACCTGGCTATCAGCTGAGATGCAAGCACATGCAGAGGGGCAGCCAGCTCTGAATATATGGATATACTGTACTTAGAGGAAGCCAGGCTGGGGAGCTAGTTGCCTCTGTGCATGCACTTGCTTCATAGTTCGTAGTTCATAGTTCATGGCCAGGTGTGGCAGACCTGGCTCCCAGGCAGGAAGCCAGGTCATATCTCCAAAGCTGGCAGGCTGTTGTCTTGTCCTTCCTTCCTTCCTTCCTTCCTTCCTTCCTTCCTTCCTTCCTTCCTTTTAGACAGACTGATGGGTATCTAGAAAATCCAGAGGCACTGGGTACAGGCTGTGGCAGTGAAGAAAACGAATCACCTAGTTCATTATATCACAAAAGGTTTGTTAATTTGGGCAAGTTTGGGTCCTCTCGTGTGGATGAACGTGATCCAATGACCTAGTGGTTTTTCACAAAGTTCTTAGATCATGTATTCTCGAAGGCTTTCACAGCCGGGATCTGATAGCTCTTGTGAGTTTTTCAGGCTGTTTCGTTGTGCCCAAAAAAACTCACAATAGCTACTCTTAGTTCATATTTTTGGTTCATGCCCATCTTACCTAATGTTATTCCCTTCTACATCTGTGTACATGTGGATGGTTATGAGAGCTCTGTGATCTAATTATAATTGTCATTATATAATCCTCACTGATTCACAGATTTGTTCGTTATCTACAGGAGTGGTTCTCAGCACTGTTTTTCAACACTATCATGGTGTTCCTGACATTAGCAGTATACCATGAGAGCAATTGGGAAGTACCTCGGGCATCCCTTGGGCAGCTAAGTGACCCTTTCCTTAACCTAAGTGGGATAAAACTTGTTTTTACTCCCGACACCAAGTTGACGAGAGAAATAATGAGAAAAATAGAAACCGTCTCTGTCTTGAAAGGTAAGAACTGACTGTTGAAGCATTTAGTTTATTCTTTATTTCACTAATATGTACAGTACTTTGAAACAGCAAGATTCTGAACATAGCGAGCATACTGGTTGGGACAGACAGCAAGAGTTCAGAAACAGGGATTTCCCCAAGGGTGAAGAGCGGAAATCATAATAAGGTCCACACATCAAAATATAGCAGCAATAAAATGTCACAAGTGATTTCTACTTATCAACAATAAAACGACAACTCCATGGAGGTGGGGGAGCTGTTTAAAAGAGAGATCTAAAAGTAAAAATGATAGGTTGATTGGGGGGGAAAAAACTGTTCCTCTTAAATCAGTCCTCAGATCCAGGGAAGCCAAACTACCTTCATCCATGATGTCCCTCTGCAAGTAGACAAAATACCTTTTTTCTCAGTAGTCAGGCTTTCCCTGAGTGATTAGCTGTCTGGGTTTTTTTTTTAATGAAGTGTGGTGCATTGTCACTTTGAACCTGGTTTTGTTCTTGATTTTGTGCTTGCTGTGCTATGTTTGATTCTTAATATTTCCATATTAACTGTTTTTAGCCTTTTGACATTGTCTTTTAATGATATAAGCTGTCTTGGGTCCTTCAAAAGGAGAAAGGAAAGACAAAAATGTATTCTCGAGGCTTTCATGGATGGGATCTGATACTTGTTGTGAGTTTTTCAGGCTGTTTGGCTGTGTTCTGGAAGTTTTTCTTCCTGACATTTTGCCAGACTCTGTGGCTGGCATCTTCAGAGGGCAAGGAGCGCAGGGAACTATGAGTTCTCTCTGTGCTCTGGGGTATAGAATGAGTGAAAGGGGAAACTTGTCCTATGCAGGAGAATAGGTGTTAATCATTGTATTATGATGGAGGGATTAAGAAGTTTCACTGCAATCAATTTATGGATTGCAGCCATGTTTCGACATTGAAATAGCCAGGGTAGCTTCCTCAAGCAATTCTAGGTAACTCCCCCAAATTTGGAGAGGTTATGATTTCAGGGAGCTGAATTATGAAGCTCTAAATGGGGTGGCCTTAGGAAAAAAATCTTCCTAATTGGAATCGAAGCCAAGCGGCGGCGGTGGTATAGCTCACCCGATTGGCTTCTGACTCAATTAGAAAGATTTTTTTTCGTAGGAGCACCCACATTGGAGCTTCATAACTAAGCTCCCTGACCCCCCAACCATTTCTAAATTTCAGGGGGTGACCTAGAATCACTTGAGGAAGCTCCTCTGTTATTTTGGCCCTTTATGACCCAGGGGAGTATAGCGTTTTGTTTCATTTCATTTTGTTTATAACAAAACTACTTTAAAAAATCATTACAAATGAAATGAAATGAAACTACTACAGGAACTTAGTGAATTGAAATGAAACACTATTTTTCCGTTTTGTGCCCATCTGTACTATCATTTCCTGGACAAATTCCATGGTTCACTTATCATGGTTTAGGAACAGCCATGATGAGTAGACATGGGAAAAATTCCCAGATTTCTGGCAGTGTATCCAAACTGACATAACAAGGGAATGATGTCTCTAATCACTTTTGACAAACAGATAAGCAAGAGAAACGACTGTCTCGTACCCTTTTCATAAGAACTGAGATTTCTCCTCACTCTGATGATCCTATTTGCTTAACCTTTATGGATTATGATTTTTATACTTAGAATTAGAGATGGGCACGACCAGGAAAAATGACGTTTCGAGTTGTCGTGTGTCGGAGCCGGCCCGTTTCGGCTCGTTTCCGTTTGTTGCGAAATGTTTCAAAAATTTGTCATTTTGTTTGTCGTTTGTCGTTAGTACTGGTTTAGGGGGTTAGGGTAGCGGGCTCCTGGAGGCACCTCTCTGGGGTGGGTGCCTCCTCTGGCCCGCTACGAAGGGAAGGCATTTAGCAGGCTCCTGGAGGCACCTCTCTGGGGTGGATGGCTCCTCTGGCCCCCTACAAAGGGAAAAGGAAGGGTACATGACCATGTAGCCATTGCGTACCAAGTGGCACTGGCAGAGGCACTTCTCTTTTGGGTGCCTCTAGCTCACTAAGAAGGACAGCATACTGGCGTACAGAGTTTTTTGGAACTTTGGACTGGTGAGCGAGGTGAGAGAAGAGTGCCTCTGCTGGGCGCCCTCTGACTCACTAAGAAGGACAGTGTACTTGCATGTAGTGCAATGCGAGTACAGATCTGGCTTAGGGTTGGGGTTAGGGCAAGGGCTAGGCTTAGGGTTATTACAGGTAAGGTTAGGGTGAGTTAGTGGGCTGCACCTCTGGGTGCCTCTGACCCACTAAGAAGGACAGTGTACTGGCGTATGGGTTAGGGTTAGGGTTAGGATTAAGGTTAGGGTTAGGGTTATAGTGGGCTTTTTATGCCCGACTGGCACATCCCAGAAGTCTCAGTCAAAACCTGGCCAAGTGGCCATGCGATTGGTGGAATGGCTCCAAAAATTTGCATGGTCCCATCCCTTGGCCAGCCCGTCATTGCGCAGGTGTAAAAAAATAAAAATAAAATAAAATAAAATCAATGGGATTGGAGACAGACGTTTATTGCAAGAAAAACCCACTGCTGCTACTGTAAAAATTCAGGCAGTTAAAATACCTAATTTTCGCATGTTTCTGTGTGGTGCTTTGGTGGGTTTTTGGACCACGATTTCAAAAAAAAATTGCGGTCGCCATTTTGGATCCGCACCGCACCGCATGGCATGGCGAGACGACGAGGATGCCCCCCACCACAGCAGCCCAGGACAGGAGAGGAGGGGAGGCTGGGGACCCCCCCCCCAGAAACCACCCCTCTGGTAGGTGCCCTCACTCAGGCAGGCATATTTTCGCCTGCTTTTTTGGCTGGGAATCGGTTTTTTTTTTAAAAAAACTTTTTTTCTGTGCCGCTTGGCATCGCGCAATCGCTGTGATGCCATGAACGACAACGACAAATCAGACCCAATTTTTCTTTTATCGGTTCGACTTCGAGTTCTGACGGCTTAATTGTCGTTACCGTTTCCGTTGCGTAACGGAAACGAGGAACGGAAACGGAAACGAGAATTTTGCCAAGTCGTACCCATGTCTACTTAGAATTATAGAATCATAGAGTAGGAGGAGACCTCAAGGGCCATCCAGTCCAAACCGCTGCCGTGCAGGAATCCACACCAAAGTACGCCGACAGATGGCTATCCAGCCTCTACTTAAAAACCTTCAAAGAAAGAGACTCCACCAACCTCCTTGGCAGCATATTCCAGTGCTGAACAGCTCTAACCATCATGAAGTTCTTCCTAATGTTCAAATGGAATCTCTTTTCCTGTGCTTTTCAGGCTCTGTTTTTCATTGCCTTAGTTGGTTGTATCTGTGAGTCCAACGTTCAAGCTAATCAATATCAGCCTTAGGGGGTGTTTTTTTTTTTAAAAAAATGTCCTATATCTGGTGGGGCAGCTATGAATGCAACACTATGAGAGCATCTGATGTCTGTAAAGTGACAGCAGAATTTCCATGTTACAGGTATAAGAACAGAATCAGTTGACAATGAAAAAGTTATGAGCATATTATCAGAAGACGACCATGACATTCTTGGAGTAGTATTTATGGACGATGCTTCTTATCGACTCAGATTTCCTTTCCGTAAAGTGGTTTCTCCCAGCGAGTTTATTGGACAATTAGGTAATTCAAGGTGATTTTGTATTCATTTTTCAGTTTGTTTGTTTTTTAAAAATAACCATACAGGTACAGCAAATGCACAGTCATAATATATCAAGTATAGTAATGGAATATAGTACATCCATACAATGAACAATCCACGTGAAGACAAAGGGTGTCAGAGCAAAAATAAAGCTAAGCAAAAATAAATAAGGAACAAAGGAGAGCAGTAACTGAATGGAGATGTAGAAACAACCTTGGCTCAGTTATGGTTGGAGTGGAATGCCTCCCTTAAAAGCCATGTCTTCATTTGCCTCTTGAATGTACTGGTAATTCAGGTGTAGCTTCAGTACCAGCTGCAAAAGAACCTCTCTCTCTCTCTCTCTCTCTCTCTCTCTCTCTCTGTGTGTGTGTGTGTGTGTGTGTGTGTGTGTGTGTGTGTGTGCATCCATGGAACAGAGTCTTGTGCAGCAGGGATGAAAATGAGAAGGTACATTGCCTACCAGTGAATGAAGTTTGGAAACATCTGGAATTTATCAGTGTGGGAGTACCTTTGAGGCCAGGCTACTCATTGCTTGGCATTGAACTCATTAGAAAGATGGTTCGCTGAGAGAGGGGAGGGGGAAGAAATTGCTCTTACAATCATGAAAGTTTGGGGAACCTCAACACCCAGAGGAGCTTCTGTAAGAGCCCAGAAGCTAAGCTGAAGTATAAAAATTGTTTCAAAAGTTAATTTTTGCTGGCTTAGTTATCTTTCAGGAGATGCTATGCTTGTTTGCTGCTAAGATTGCACTTTACTTATGCTCTGACACTATGCTAGAGTGTAAGTATTAAAGTAAGTTACTAGCATTCTTGCTTTCTCATGTATCTGCTCTGAATTGCTCCTGACTCAAGCTATTAATGGGTTATTTGTTTCAAAACTTCTCCAGTATTTTGCTTTCTTTACAACTGTTGAAATAGCTTTTAAAATGTTTTCATTCTTTTGATTTCACCGTCTTGAATAAATGAGAAAATTTATTCATATCGTTCTTTGCTTTTTGGAAGCAAGAGGCTTTTGGTACTTAAAATCAGGCCTTGCCTTGTCTGTCTACTGAGAGCCTGCTTGTTGGAAGGATGTGATGGCATTTCTACCTTGCAGAGTTGGCTTGACAGCCCAAGCACTTACCTTTGTTCATCTTGGGGATCTTCCTGGAAGCATTGCTTGGTTGGGTCATACTGAGGTGTTGGGAAGTGGGTGGGTGGGATCATTCTCCTACTCATCAGCACATTTGACCCTCCTGGATTCACTCACTTCAGGTCCACCAGGGTGATGTGCGTCAGTGGCTAGTGTGGGCCTCTCTGAATTCAGGAGTTGTTGCAACTTGATCTCTAGGAAACTCTGGAAAGGGTTAGCATAAATCAGAATTGACTTGAGAGCACATAATTGTTGTTACAAAACAAATAAATTATATCACAGGCATCCAATGCCTTGTGCTTAGGGAGGGTTTTTGTATATGCTCCTCCCCATTTTATTCCTTTACTGTTCTGTGGATTTGCTGTGTCCTGCACTCCTGCCCCTCCCCCCAAATTCTGATTTAGTTGAAGAATTCCTGAAATAAAACTGTAGTGAACCAAGACTCTACTACCAATGCATCTGTGTTTCTTGATGAAAACACTGCACAAAAGGAGATTAGATATAAGAGTCATTGCCTGATATGTTTCACTGGTATAAATATGCATTCATGCACTATGCTAAAACTTGGCAAAGAAGGAAAGCTGATGCCACAATACAGTATATGCAGTTATACCAACACTGTTGTCTCTTTGCAGTGTGTTATTAATGTCCATGTAGGCATTAGAATTGTAGAAAGGTAGAAGAGTAATGAACCAAGGAAAAAAAGCAAGTGCAAAACGTTCAGTAAGCAGTTGTGAAATGAATCACGTAGTGCTGCTGTACTAATTTCAAAATGAACTAGAGAATTTAGAGGTAGAAAATGGAAGGAGAACACATTCTGAGGTCGTGTCTGTGTCCATGTGCATTCTTCTTAATCTTGCCGGATCTTCTGAGATCAGATAACTCACTCTAATGTTTGGTGATCCTAGGATAAAAACACTTTGATTAAACTTCCAACCGTTTCCCTTACTAATTGCACTTCTGCTAATTTACAAGATTGGGCATGAAGTTTTAACTCTTTCTGCTTTGTTTAGATTATTGTCACAACTTTTCAGACGAGTATTGCAAGAATCCAAAATACTGGTTTGAGGGCTTCCTGTCCCTGCAGTCTAGTATTGACAGTGCTCTTATTGAAGTAAGTAGAATTGGTTTGTTTGGAAGGCTAGCTTGTCTGTGTTGTTATGCCATTTGACACATTTTTTTACTGTAAAATATACCTGACTAACGTCTCTCCACTCAACAGAGATGGGGACTTGTGAGTCACTGTTGAGTCAGACTGATTCACGTTGACTTAGACTTGACTTGGGTATTTGGGGGAGGGCAGACTTGGATTTGACTTATGACTTAGGGATAAGCCTCCCTACTTGCTGCCTCAGAGGCTGCTATTGTCAAAAATAACTGGTCCAGCTTCCCTTCTACCTAGCTGATCATCTGGCACATGTGCAGAGGCAGCGGCCATCTGTCTCTGCCCCTGCCCCTGCCCCTGCCCAGGAGTCAAGGCAAAGACTTGAAACTCAGTTGCGAGCCATGGGACTTGGGACTTGGCCCCAAGCACTTGAACTTTGGACTCTGCCGCAAAGACTTGTCAGCATCCCTGCTCCACCCTCATCACTGGACCTCAGAAGGGAGGTTATAGGAAACCTTTTCCCCCCTGCCCCTTAGTATCGCCTTTCTCCTTGATTATAGGGCAAATGCCTGTTCAAGAAAACACTTTTTGAAGGCAGTTAAAGAAAATATATTTACATGATGACATTTTATTGTTAAGGATGACAAGAGTCTCCCTCATGGGATTGATAATGACAAGGAAGCTGTGAAAATTGTTGAGTTCAATTGTGCACATTAGAAAGTGTTAGGGGAATGATCCATAATTTCTAAATGAATTCCATTAATGTCCTCCCACGCTGGATCTCTCTCTCTCTCTCTCTCTCTCTCTCTCTCTCTCTCTCTCTTTTCCTAGCATATTACCAATCATTCGGTTTGGGATGAAATGAAATCAATCAGTGGCATTCGGATGAGATCTCCAGGTCTTTCTCCGATAGACAACTTTGACAGCTGTGTGTTCTTTTTGGCTTTATTGGTTTCCGTGTCTCCATTTATGTATTTCTTGTCACAAAATATTTCAAGAGAAAAAAGAAGACTGAAAGAGTTGATGAAGAGCATGGGTCTTCAAGAGGCAGCATTCTGGTGAGTTGTGAGATTGGCTGTGATTTATTTTTCCACAGATGGAGTCAACAATTTCATAGACAAGAGAAAGCAAAGATGTGAATCTGGTTTGAGGATTATATGTATTATATGAAATATCTGTCCCCTTAATAATAAAGATGGCACTTTTTTTGTTAACACCAAACCATGGGACTCTTGCTTCACCCTGTTCTAATGTTCAAGCATACAGTCATGTTGTTACATTAAGAATTGCCATATTCCTCCTCTGTGCCATTAGTTTCCACAGGAAAATTGGGGATGGCTTGGAATGATTAAGAATACTTATATGCCAGTGGTGGTGAACCCTTGGCACTCCAGATGTTTTGGACCACAACTCCCAGAATTCCAAGCCTACATTGCCAAAGACAAAGGACTGTGGGAGTTAATCAGGAAGTTGAGTCTTGGCAACTGGATTTCTGGGTGACTGAGAATCTTCACGGACTGTGGGAGTTGTAGTCCAAAACATCTGGAGTGCTGAATGTTTACCACCATTGCTATATGCCCCCTTAATGTACCAAAAACACACACCCTATAGTGTCCTCTTCTTTCCTGTTCATTGCTCTGTCAATCATGTGCCAAAGTTCAAGTTGATGAAATGGCTAACATGCTATTTTTATTTGTAGGCTGTCCTGGGGTTTGCTGTATGCTGGGTACATTTTGGTTCCAGCCTTGTGGATGACACTTCTGTTGATCAATTCACATTTTACACAGATCAGCTTTGCTGCTTATTTTTTCTTGTACTTCCTTTACGGCATATCATCCGTAAGTGCATTCATTCATTCATTCATTCATTCACTTGTATACTGCCTCACTTAGTGACACCCATTACTCTGGGTAGTTTACAGAATAGACTGGCATCCCCCACCCCACCCCAAACACTATCAACATACAAGCCCAAACAAAATGGTGACAACCAATTCATATATGTGAACCAAAATACGTCAACATTTAAAAAAAGTTCACAACAGCAGGAAATATGCTCTTGAATGCTGTGTTATAGAGTTCTGTCTTTAATCGTTTCCAGAAGGTCAGAAGAGACAGAGGCTGGTGCACCGCAGATGGAAGTTTATTCTATAAGCCTTTAAAGCGTTTTGGATCAGGACTGAGACAGAACAGAACAAACACCAACCTCTGCAGGATTATTAGCAATTCCTGTACATAATGACATGTGCATTTATGGGATTCCCTAGAAAGGGAATAAAGCAGTACACAACCTGGCAGTAATTGTGCTCCGAAAATGGGTGGAAAAAAGGAGAAATGAAACTGGACAAGACCATTTTTGCAAGAAACCAAGAAAACATGCTGATGCAATTGGAAGTTTCAGCATAGCCAGACTTGCTGAGACCAAGACATTTTCAAAGTATTTTTTGTGCTACTGTTTTGCGTAGCAATGCCTGTGTGAGCGTTTTCTTGACTCTCCAGTCTTTCCCCCATCATATTAAATAAAACAAAGCTCTTGGATTTTTTTTTTAAATTCTCTAAAGCATTCAAATACGGGGCTGCCCCGTCTCTTTTCAGGAATAGTTGAAGTTTAGAAGCGCAAGATGAGATATTTTATTATGTCAGCTGCAGGGATTCCTTCACCTGAAAGCCCTTGAAATGCTAATCCTCCAGACCGGCTGAAGGGATTAGCGGCGATAGGAATGCAGAGGCCTCACACACAGGGATTCTTTTTGGTGCCATACTTCGGATGGGCCAGGGAGAGTCAAGTCTGTAACTCCTCTCTCCTTCCCCCTCGCAGGCTCTTTTTATTACCTCGCACAAATCACAGACACGTCAGCAGAGAACCATTCAATGATTATACAGCTTGTATTTCCTGGTCATGCGCAATTGCATAGCATTGTCTCATTCTCTAAGCATCCATCCCCCCACACTTCCTTCGTCGCCAACTTTAGAATGATCTGTCCTCAGCTCCTATTTGCCAGCCTATTACCCAATCAGAGATTGTTATTGTTGTGACGTATATACTGATTGTCTGAGGCTTCTCAGTGCTAGGCTGGCAAAGCATAGGAGTTAGAGCCCCACAGTCAGCCGATTCCTTCATCTGTCCTACTTCAGTTTGAATTCAGGCTCCATCTTTCCTGTAGTTATCATCAGCATGGGAAGTGGAGTTGCACTTTGAAGCTATATAGATCCCTCAAGGATGTGTGTACATTCCTTTAGAACAAGTCATAGCTTGGTAAAGTCTTCAAAAAAGAATTTCCAAGAAGCCCCCCCCCCCCCACCCCCACTGGTTCTATCAAATGTTTGTACTGCTACCTCAAGAATCATGCTATTGCAGTCCATCTTACTGTTGGTACAGATTAGTAGTCTCCGAAATAAGTGGTTCTATCTTAATTTCAACATCTTTTCATTACAATTATGAAGTATATTGGAATTCTATTATTTGTTTATTTATTAAAAACAGAAAATTTCACCCACACCTATTTTCCAAGCCTATTTCCATAAGATAAATTAAATATACTGTACATAGAGGATTTTTTTTTTTTGCAGACTTGGTATACAGCTGAGTCGGCAGATTATATTTTCCTCCTATGTTCATATCCACCCATGTCAGAGGATGGCTTGCACAACATGTGTTTTTCAGATCTTTCCTTAGGCTATTCAATTAGTAAACTGGTTTATTTCCTTTTTTTCCAGATATGCTTCTGCTTTGTGATCAGTTCAATCCTAAAGAAGCCTAAAGCCACTGCCATTGTGGTCTTCTTTCTCATTTTTTCTTTTGGAATTCTCAGTATTGGGTCATTGCTTAATATGTTTCCGGATGCTGTGGAATGGATTCTGAGCATCTTCTGCCCTTTCGCCTTTGGTACCGGCATTGCAAAGGTAGAGTGTTGTGCTTTATCTGTAATGAGCAGAATTGCTTGTTACACAAGTTGCTAATAACCCTTAGATACAGTATACACCAGAATGTTCAAGAACAGTTCTGCAGATGTCGGAGCTTAGAAATGTCGTACTTGTCCCTTTTGAGTGACAATGCAACCATTGGCAACTCTGGAAATGTCCATGACTGCCATGGATTCCTACAGCCCTTATGAAGGAAGAACCACCTCACAGGGCTTATGAAGGGCGCAAGAGAGATGGCACAGTCCTATAACTCTGCCCTTCTGATTACTTCCCTTTGGTTTCAATAGGTGTATTGCAGTCAACAACTTATGTGTTGACTGCAAAGTTATACGTTTGTCAAGGAAGCATCCTAAGCATCCATATGTAGTGTAAACCTCAAACATATGGATGTGTTAAAAATTAATTAAAACTGTTTAGAACCTTTTCCAAGCCACTGCATAATGGCCTTGTTAGTGTGCATGCCAAGTTTGGGGTTCGAGGACTCACAATCTTATTTATTTATATATTTATATTTATTTATTTATTTATTTATTTATTTACAAGATTTTTTAGCCGCCCCACTACCAAGAGGTTTCTGAGCGGCATACAATAAGTATTAAAACTCTAAAACAATAAAATTATTAAAATTATAAAATATAATACAGTTAAATTATAAAACCCCATTCATGTGACCAGTAACCTAATCATCAAAGTTTTTAATTACTGGCTGAAAATCCTTTTTATGGATACTAATAGTCTACCCAAAATATGTTTAGTGGAACAAACAAACATGGCACAAACCAATTCTTGGATTAGCCGCCTTCATGAAACTATTATACACCATGGGCTTTCTATTCAGTATTTACTTTCAATAGCTCCACAGGCAAGAGATATCTTCAAACAGCGAGTCCTAGATATTAGTGCACAATCAGACCTGGAATTATTATCTAAAAATAGATCACTAAGCTGGTTGGCTAAGAATAAAATTACCTTTTTACCTGAAAAATACATTTCAATGCCCTTACCTCAAGTATTAAGAAAGGCCTTTACTAGAGCCAGATTTGAACTGCTGGATTCCATGGTCAAATATGGGCGTTTTCACCACCTCCCTTATCAGGAGAGAACCTGTATTTGTGGATCCCCTTCTGTTGAAAACATTTCTCATATTCTCTTTGAATGTCAATTATATGCATCCATCAGGCTTGAATATCTATCCCCCCTTTTAGAAAGAACAGTCCATAGGGACCCAATTCACAAATTGTCTTATCTTCTTTTGGGCTCTAATGTGTACATTGTTCACAAAGTTGCCAAGTTTGCAATTAAAGCTGCAGCTTTAAGAACGCAATACGTCGAACAAATTGGAATATCCTGCAAAGGAGATCTACATATATGACTCCTGTATATTCTGAATCTGTATTGTAGGGTACCCTATTGGATGGTGTTGCATGTACTTCAATATATTCTATATTCTGTGTTGTTATTGGTTGATATGGTCATAGGACTAATCAATAAATTTATTTGTTGTTGTTGTTGTTGATGTGTCCAACCAAATAATCTAATTAAAATGTTGGCCAAACAAGAAGGTTTTTGCCTGGCGCCGGAAAGCCAAAAGGGTTGGCACCAGGCAGATATCCGTAGGGAGGGAATTCCAGAGTTGGGGGGCAACTGCCAAGAAGGCCCTGCTTCAACATGCCACCCCTTTATCTCTTTGAAGGATGGCACCTTCAGCAGGGCATCCTGGCCTGATCTTAAAGTACAGGCAGGCTCATATGGAAGAAGGTGGTCCTTTAGGTAGCCAGGTCCTAAGCTGTTTAGGGCTTTATATGTAAGCATTAGCACTTTGAATTGTGCCCGGGCAGCAACTGGCAGCCAGTGTAAATTACAACCTTGGTGTTAACTATTTCACGAAATATTCCCCTTTATTATTCTACATAGAAAATTCCAGACAGACTTCATCTTGGTGAAGCTGGCTGTTAGATTCCAGATGCATGGAAAAAGAGACTCCAGTCACAATGTCACATAGCTGTTTTCATTCAATCTTGATGCTTTACCTTGACACTTTAGTAATAAAGGTTCTATATCTATCTATCTATCTATCTATCTATCTATCTATCTATCTATCTATCTAACTATCTATCTATCTATCTAATTTCAGGTAAGAGTACAACAATATATATATAATATAAAAACAATTCAATATTTTAAAAACACTCATTATTTTAAAACATATATAGATGTATTAAAAACCATAACAGTAAGGAAGTCTCCACTGTCTACCTCATTAATTCTTGAAGGTCTCGATAAATAGACATGTTTTAACTTGGTCCCATGTAAGAGGTTAGTGTCAGCACCAATTATACTCCAAAGGGGAGAACATTTCCTAACCAAGTGCTGTAACTGAGATAGCCCTCCCCATGTTGCTGCATACTAGTGGTTCATTCTTCATAGTAGGACATGGAACAGCAGTTCTTTTGCAAATCTTGGAAATCAGGCATGGTGAGTATAGGGAGAGGTGTTGCCTCAAGTTAGATTCTGAGCATCAACTGGACTACAGATGCTTCCAAATGGATATTTTCTAGCAGTACTATCAAAAGTGTTTGTGAAGCTACTCTGCCTGTCTGTTTTAATATGTGCTTTCATAAGGGAAAAAACCTTGAAGGAGAGTGGGGAAATGTAGGAGAGTTACAGATATGATGATAGTGATAATGGTGGTGGTGGTGGTGATGTCACCTGCTGCCCTGATTTTTTTTTTAATAAAGAAGGATTATTGTATAATAAAATTGCTGTTTGGAAGCATCCTTGCTAGATGATTCATTATGTTTCTTGAGCTCTTGCCCTTCACTGTTCTGCTTTGATACCATATATATAGTAGAGATGGGCACGACTTAGCGGTATTCCTGTTTCCGTTTCCGTTACTCGTATCCGTTACTCTACGGAAACGGAAATGGGAATTACTCCACCAGAATTCGAGCTTGAACGGACGAACGAACAATTTGGTCTGATTTGTCGTGCTCGTTACTTGCATTGCGGCGATCGCGCAATGCCAAGCGGCACAGAAAAAAAGGTTTTAAAAGTTAAAAAAAAAACGATTCCTGGCCCTAAAAGTAGGCGAAAACTGTCTGAGGGCACCTACCAGGCCAGAAGGGTGTTTTATTTGGGGGGGGGGTTCCCCGCCCCCCTCTCCTTGGCTATTGCTACTGCTGCGCTGCTGGTACCAGGCTGGGAGGGCGCATCCATTTGCCATGCAGTGCGGGGGATCCAAAATGGCGACCGCAATATTTCTTTTGAAATCGTTGCCCAAAACCCCACCAAAGCACCACAGAAACATGCGAAAATTAGCTATTTTAAATGCTTGAATTTTTACAGTAGCAGCAGTGGGTTTTTCTTGCAAAAAAAGTCTCCGTTGATTTTATTTTATTTTATTTTATTTTATTTTATTTTATTTTTTTACACCTGCACATTTGCAATGATGGGCTCGCCCATGGGAGTAGACCATGCAAATTTTCCACCAATCGCATGGCCACTTGGCCAGGTTGACCACAGAGACTTCTGGGATGTGCCAATCGGGCATAAACAGCCCACTAATCGTAGCCCAAACCCGAACCCTAAGCCTAACCCATATGCCAGTACACTGTCCTTCTAAGTGGGTCAGAGAGGCACCCAGAGGTGCACCCCAATACTCACCCTAACCTCACCCGTAACTAGCCTAACCCTAGCCCTTGCGCTAACCCGTCTTAACCCTAAGCCAGATCTACTTGCATTACACTACATGCAAGTTTGAGACACAGCGGGTGCAGAGTCTGCCAGTCCGTCACTTGTGGCTCTGGCTGAAGCTCCCTCCAGGAGCCCGCTACCCCCTCCCCAAACCAGTACTAACGACAACGAAAAAACAAAAAAACGAACGACTAATTTTTGCGAAATTTCGCGAAAAACGGAAACGAGCCGAAACGGACTGCCTCCGACACACGACAACTCGAAAACGTCATTTTCCCTAGTCGTGCCCATCTCTAATATATAGTCCTTGTTCTCTTCCTACAGATTTTCCATTTTCAAAAATATGGAAGAACCTTCAATTTTCTTGACTTAATGCGTGCACCATATACCCATTTCCTGATATTGGACAGTGTTTTATATATGTTGTTGGCTGTCTACTTTGACAAGGTTATCCCTGGTGAGCAAATTTGAATTAATACATGATAGCTTGAAGTTGAATTTCTGAAGATTGCATGTTCATATCACTGCATTGCTAGATCTTTCATCCACACCCTGCTTTTTTTTTTCTTCAAAGAAGCAATATTAAAAATATATGGCCAAAATGCTGCTATATAATCCATTTCCATGAAAGATGATGCCACCAGGAGCGGGCAATGATTGATAATTAAAAAAAACTTCTAACGTCTGCCTTAATAACCATTAATAATACACTTCGAACGAAACTTTTCTAACTCCTGTCTAATCTATTGTATTGCACAGAAGGAGCATGATCTCAAGATGGAAGGAGGAAGTCTTTACCAAAAACTGCCCCATTAGTGATATTATCCAGTAGCAGTAATTTGAGGTCAATAAAGACTTCCTACTTCCAATTCTGCAGTTCTTTTTTTTTTAAGTCCAAAAATTTTTATACAAAATACAAAAAAGACATAAAAGACAAATTACAAAAAAAGACAACAGTGCACCCCTTCACCAACGGGACCACTCTTCTTATTTACATTCATTATCCTCCCCTCCAGAACAAAATTGATTGTTGCACGGAAGCCTTACACTAATATTTTACAAGCACATGTTCAATAAATCTACCCCAAATATCATAAAAATATCTCTTTTTAACACTCCGGTTGGTGCTGGTTTTATTTTTAATATTTTTTTCTTTATTTTAGAGTGCTGACCCAGCCACCCCTGGGGCCGGATTGGTGCTCACTTTTTATTTATTTTTTAACTTCTGGATTCCTGCCTGCACTACAGCTGTAGCACGGGGCTCCCCCCCCCTTCAAATGCCAATCGGGGCCCCAGTCAGCACTGGGTTTTTTAAAATATTTTTCTTTATTTTAGGGTACCAACCCGGGCACCCCTGGGGCCGGGTCAGCACTCCTTTATTTATTTATTTATTTATTTATTTATTTTCTTCAAGCACCGACCATGTAGTCCCTGGGGCTGGGTCAGTGCTGGTTTTATTTTTAATATTTTTCTTTATTTTAGGGTGCTGACTCAGCCACCCTTTATTTTATTTTTCTTTATTTTTCTTTTCTTTTTACTTCCAGGTTCCTGCCTGCGCTACAGCTGTAGCTCAGGGCTTTGTTTGTTTGTTTGTTTTTTCTTCAAGCGCCGACTGCGTGGCCCCTGGGGCCCAGTCAGCACTGGTTTTATTTTTAATATATATATTTTTATTTTAGGGTGCCGACCCGGCCACCCCTGGGGCCGGGTTGGCGCTTCTTTATTTTATTTTATTTTATTTTATTTTATTTTATTTTATTTTATTTTATTTTATTTTATTTTATTATTTTTATTTTTATTTTTATTTTTATTTTTATTTACTTCCGACCACATGGCTCATGCTACAGCTGTAGCACAGGCCACCGGCTTTTCCCTGCAGCCAGGAAAACTGAAGACCAGCACCAGGTAGGAGACATTGCCGCCATTAACGAAACAATCCGAACTGAACCAATTTTTTTTTTTTGGGTTCAGTTCTGTTTGTTCTAAATTCACTCTGAGGTTCATTATTCGTTTTGTTAGGTAACAAATCTAATAACGAATAAAAATATTGGCTATTAAAATTAGATTGGAATATAGCTTTTGCTTCAGGATGCAGTTAATTGTTAAAATTATCAATTAAACCAGAATATCTCTACAGGTAAAATTAAATATTTCCCTTTATGATCAAAACTGGGATGCCATGTGGGTAATCATGTCTTCTCTGCTGCGAGAGATTATCAGAATTACAATTAACTTTCCACACCATCAAAGGATAAGGTTCATTTCGGTCCATATGTTCTACCTGGTTCCATCCATACTAGCTCCCTTTATATTCTTATTCTGCTTTTCACTAAAGGTTGTGCTTTTGATATGCAGTAGATGGTGGTAACAGGCAGCATTTCTATCATTCACTGCTAAAACAATGTTCCAGATATTAAAAATATCAAACTAGTAACACACAAATGAAAGGGAATAATGTTATAGCGATGAACCCCCAATTGTATGATTCTGTATCTACAGTATCTGTTATATGTGGAAAGAGGAGAAAAAAAATCCCAGCCTATTACAATGAGAACTGTATTGGCAAGTTGGTTAATTACAGTAACAGGAAATGATTTTAAAACATTCATTTTATGAGGGTGTGTTGCTATATCAATGTAATAGTATAACAATTTTAAAATAGCATTATACCATTTTAGAGATGCAACGCTGTATCCCCACAATACTGTTGCTGCTACTGCTGCTGTTGCACTACCGTATTTCTCTCTTTTTTACTTTTGGAAACTAGTCTTTAAATGCTGTATGCTACTTGAGGATAGGGAGGATGAAAACATGGCCGAAACAGTCATCTGACATCTTTGTAAATAGAGGTGAGATTGTCCAGATGAAGCCAATCAATACACAGTAACCCCCCCCACACACACACCATTTTGCGGTTTATATACTGCGGTCCCATTATATCGCGGGACTGCAGTATATGAAAAAGCCCCCCTGGGGTATGGGGGAAAGGCCTGTTTCAGGCCTCCTGTACTTACTCCAGGAATTGTGTTGTCCCAAACACGCTTGCAAGGGTCTTCCCGGAGGCCCCAAAAGGGCTTTCCTGCGAACTGGAAGTGAATTCTGGTAAACTGAAAGTTACTTTCGGATCGCCGAAAAGCATTTCTGAGGCCTCCAACAGGCCTTTTTGGCAATCCCGAAGTCACTTCCGGTTTTCCAGAAGTGACTTCCAATTCATGGGGAAGCCTTTTGGGGGCCTCCGGAAAGCCCGGGAAGGCTCTCACAAGCCCGTTCGGGGTAGGGCCAGGCTGGGGGTAAGTACAAGATCCCCCAGCTAGGCGCCCCAAGCCTGACACGACCTGCATCTTCATATTGCAGATTTTAAATGATCACGGGTCGGGTCAGGTCCCTAACCCCCTCGATAGGTGAGGGGTTACTGTACTGTACATTTGATCATGGCTAAGAAGGGCTCTTCATCTCCTCTGTCCTTCAGTACTTTATCTCCTTGATTTGCAATAGCTTGTAACATTAAATCACTGAGACTGTGCTATAGATTGGAGAAGGAGCCTGATCCATCACAACAGGATTACATACTGAGTGCACAAACAGACATCTACGGTACCTTGTGATCCAGAAGAGCCTTTCTGTTTGCTTGGTTTTACTTATTCCTTACAGACAAATATGGAGTGCCATATCCTCCTCTGTTTTTCCTGAAGAAGTCCTACTGGATTAAATCAAGAACTGGTTTGACAGAAAGTATTGTTGCCAATGAACAAAGGAGTATCTTCAATGACAATGTAGAGTCCATTCCTCCCGGGTTTGAGGGAAAGGAAGCCATCAGGTACATGTGAAATGCAATTGTTTTTGACATTTTGTAGATTTATTTCATTCATAAGACCATTGACTGTCAAGAAGAGCTAGTCTTTGTTTTTGTTTTTGTTGCCATGGGCTTTCAAGAAAAATAACTGGGTTTTGTTTTGGGTCTGGTCTGGTTTGGTCTCACGAAAGAGAGGTTCAGATGGAAACACATTTTGCTGCCTGTTTCTGTGGTGCTTTGGTGGGGTTTTGGGCAACACACACACACACACACACACACACACACACACACACACACACACACACACACACACAGAGAGAGAGAGAGAGAGAGAGATTTAGGCATGTGAACTGTGTTTTATACTATGACAGCCAGTTGGGTCTATGTTTAAGGAAAGGAGAGCCTATTTGCTCTTGGATATTAGACATGGATTAGAAGTAGCTGGATGTTCATTCTAGAAATGGAATATGCCCTTGTTAAATTGATGTTTCTACGCATTCCACTGCCAAGGAAGATGGTGGAAGGAGGAGTATATGCCTCCACTGTGATAAATGCATCACAGCAATGTCAGCATTGGGGTGGGACATAACCCCTTTTAAGGGAGCCTCTGCCCCTTCAGATCTCTATCGCCCATGACCTGCCTGGGTAGTCTCCCACCTCATCAGCCAGAATAATGTGTGATTGCCTCCTGGGGTGGGATAGGAATTTGGGGCTTCAACCTTAATTGGTATATTTAAGGAAAGGGGCCCGGGTGATTTTTGCCTATACCATTCTGATTCTCACCGGGCACACTGAGCAGATCAAGTGTGGTGTCATGTTTAAATATGTCTGGTGGGTAGTTCAGGAAGTGAGGAGATAGAAGTGAGCCCCTTAATTGCACCATTTGGCAATTAAGCAACATGAATTTGTGCCACAAAACATGTGATTTCAGGTGCACAAGCAGGGTGACCAACCCTAGTTCATGAGAATCAGGGGTGAGATGGTCTCGAAGATGTCTCTTCAATTTTGAGATGGCCAAGGCAAGGCTGATCTTGTATACCACCACCCTGGGGAAAGAGCCTCAAGAGTCCTGGGCTGTTTCTGTTCCTTAGTTGGCTGGACTACCTCAGATCAAGGATATAAATAGTCAATATTGTTGTGGCCTGAATTTGGACCCAGTTCCTGTATCTCACCTCTTTGTTTACTTTGATTACTAATGGAATCCTCAATCTTGTCAATTTAAGGGGTTTTATAGCTGTGAGTCTTTCAGGCTCTTTGTCCGTGTTCTGGAAGTTTTTCTCTTTGATGTTTCACCAGGCATCTTCAGAGGGCACAGTTTTGGTTTGCAAAGTCAACAAGTGCCTTAAATATTCCTCTTTTTCGTCATGGGTGGTGGTTGGAATTTTTATGTAGGTACCGATCTGTGTGGGAGGATTTTCTGTAGACCTTGTGTCCTAATTGGAGGTCCAGTTTATGTATGACCAAGACATCTAAGAATGAGTTTCTCCTCTATTTCTTTTCCTATGGTGAATTGTATTTCTGGATGGATATTGTTGAGGTAGTTTAGAAATTCTTCCAGTTTATCTTCACTGTGGCTCCAAATTACAAATGTGTCATCCACGTATCAGAACCAGACTGTGGGTGCAAAGGGAGCCACATCCAGAGCTTGTTTTTCAAAATGTTCCATGTAAAAGTTTGCTAGTGCCGGGCTGAGGGGATTCCCCACAGCAACTCCATCTGTCTGTTCATAGAAGTCATTCTCCCACTGGAAGTAGCTGGGCATTAGGCAGTGTTGGAATAAGGCCTTAATGTCTTCTGGGAAGATCTGCTGGATGAGTGCTAAAGTGTCCTTTATTAGCACCTTGGTGAAAAGGGATACTACATCAAAGCTGTTCAGTCTGTCCCTGGGGTTTTACTTCAGAGAGAGAATTCTCTCTCTCTCCCAATGATCTATAATTGGCACATAATGTTTCTAGTATCCTTTTTCTTTGAGAAGCCAAGGGAAGCACTGTGTGTGTGTGTGTGTGTGTGTGTGTGTGTGTGTGTGTGTGTGTGTGTGTGTGTGTGTGAGAGAGAGAGAGAGAGAGAGAGAGAGAGAGAGAGAGAGAGAGAGAGAGAGAGCAAATGTTATCTCAGAAAGGCTGGCTGTTGATTAAGAGGCAAAGAACCTAACTATTCAAATTCTTCTTCTTTTTAAAAAAGTAGTAGGCAGCCTAATTTGAAGAAATCTGACTGAAAATTGGTTTTGTGGGGAGTAAGGCAAAATACTGTTTTTGCCAATGTGAGTGAAGTATTGAAAGAATCTGGAAATTTCTTGTCCTTCTCATCGGCAATGAGTGGATTGTTATAACCTTTAATCCTCGCATACAAAGGCATGAGAAGTGAGAAAATACATCCCTAGCCTGCACAGCCACAACTAAGGCTCTTTCTATGGAAGCAATGATGCTGGGGTGATTGTGTGAATTTTAATTAACCCCTCCCAATATTACTGCATAGTAAGAGTTATTTGCTTTCCCATCTTTTAGGCTCAACAACATTAAAAAAACATATGGACGGAAGACCACAAAAACAGAACCTTTGAGAGGTGAATATATTTTACTCCCAATTTTCTTGTCCTTTCATTGGATCTTTCAGAGAAAAAAACACCCCCAAAAGATACATGGCTTTTTGTTTTTCTTCCTGAAATTCAGAGTAGTTTTCATTGTTTGTGAAACTACACTGGACCCGTTGTCCAAATTCAAGGCCTTGCACTCTTACCTGGGAGAACAGCTGTCATCTCTACCTTGGATATGCAATCTCTATATATTATTTATTTACAGTCCTTAGACCAGTTAAGGATGTGCAATCTGTTTCTCAGACTAGGGCCATGGTCTTACCAGAGTTTTCTGCGTATATAAATTTCCTGTGTATTTTTTGGGGGGCGATCATGTGGTTTTTAATGTGCAGTTAGTGTCCTCTCTTCTGCGTTGTATTTTCTTATTCTGGTTCGGTCTCTGCCTGTCTACTTCGCATTTTGTCCTTCTTTCCAGCTCTAGTTTCCAAGCCTCTGTGGTGTTAAAGGGGAACAACTGATTTTACTGTGTATTTTCAGGGTCCTGTCGTGGTTACAGAAGCAAACAAGTAAGCATTTTCAAGCGAAGTTTCTAAATCCAGCCCCTGGCGGTGGTTTAGGAAACTTTGCTGAAACTGCTGTTCCAGGGGCGTGGGTGGCCGGGACCAGAATTTACTTCTCTTCCCAGTTAGCACGCAATCTTTTACTATGCAGTTCGCTGCCGGGAAACTACACAGAAAATGCTGGTAGGACCACGGCCTAGGAAAGTGAAAGATGGCTTCCTGCAATTTGATTGAAACTGAGACAAAAAAAAATAATCCCAGCCTTTTCGTCTCCCAACAAGATTTTTTGTGTACAATGTTTTCCCCCGGATTAATCTCATGACATTTCTTGGATTTTTTTGCAGCCAACTTATTTTTTTCTGGAGGAAGTGCCAAGTTGTGCAGGAGATATTACAACTCCTGTACAGAGAGGCTTCTTTTCCTACACTGGGTTCACTGAAAAGGGAATTAAGCTGCTGAAAAATGGGTAGTTTCTTAAGTAGAAGAAGCAAAAACCAAAACCAGACCAGGATCTTGCTTTCTCAAGGAGCCAGGAAACCTTGCATCTGCAAGCCAATATTTCAGTAGTCTGACCTGGAAAACAGCCAAAAATAAGAAACTTTGTGAAAACTTGTCACAATCACTTCTCTGAGGTGATTTAAATCATGGTTGTGTTTTGCTCTGTTCTCAGAGACAGCAGTCTCCAACAACTGAATTTTCCATTGACTTTGCCCAAAATGTACTCATTTGCATCATTTTAGACTGGTGAGGAATTACAGAGAATAAATCATGTCAATATGAGTTCCTCTTAGGGCAGTAAGCCATAGGGCAAATTTCCCAGGGAGGAGATGATCTGGCAAAAAGCAGAGCCAGCATTGATGCCACCAGACCTGTTAAGATAATCCTGGAAGCTGTAGACTGAGAATTAGGGGATTTTATACAAGCACTTGCATCATGACTGATTTTTAGTGAGTAGTATTTCGTCAAAAGGATCTCCTGTTGCAATTTCTTGTTGCAAATCATATGCATGGTCAAATTAGTACAGCAGTCTTGGCAGGTGCTGTTATCAATTTCTGAAAGTCAAAAGCTGAAAGATGTGGAGGATGGCGTAGGGGAACAAATGAGCGGAAGGGGATGAAATATAGAAGCAAAGCTCTCCATACAAAATATAATGATTGAAGCAAATTGTAACAGTACAGAATTAATAACTCATTTATTCACACACTGTAGAAGACAAGTGAACAGTTCAAAATTAAAAAAAAACCCAGAGAGAAATATGAATGAGGAGAATGTTAAATGCATATCCGGGGTTGATATGAGGCTAGAGGAAACAGTAGTTGGTAAGCTGGAGAAGGCAATCAGAAATGAATTTTGCTAGAAAGACATCCCTTGGGTTTTAGTGGCACTTCAGTCTGGTTTTTATATCTGATAAAAAGGGAGAATTACAATATGTCTCAGTAGGTTTGCCCATATACACAGTGGGTTTGCCCACAATCACAATCACAGTGTATTTGTTTATTCTAAAAGTGCATGTTGTTTCTTGAATGTTAGGTTTGTCCCTGAATATTTATGAAGACCAGATCACTGCAGTGCTTGGCCACAGTGGAGCTGGAAAAACTACACTGCTCAACATACTCAGTGGATTTTCCAAGCCATCTGATGGTAAGACTGAAGACTTTGGTGCAAGGTAGACTGATAATCCAGCTGTTTATTTATTTATTAGATTTCTATACCTCACCATCTTGCAACAATGGCAACTCTGGGTGGTTTGAGAATAAAGGCTTCACTAGACCAGCATCCTCTTTCCAAAAATGTCCAACCAAGATGTCCAGGAGAAGTGTACGGAAATAAGCATGATGGGACATAGTGTGAATTGTTAAGCTGAATATTAAGTGCACGTTTCCGCCTTGTGTTAGACCTTATCTGAGGTATGTAGAGGAATAGTCATAACAGGCTAGCAGCATGGGATATGGTTAGCTACCATTGGTCAGTTATGTCATGTCATGTCATGTCATGTCATGTCATTTATTTATTTATTTATTTATTTATTTATTTATTTATTTATATACCGCCCATCTTCCAAAGGAACTCCTGGCGGTTTACAACTTCAATGACAAGAACAAGGTAACAATAATAAAAAGGATAATAAAAATAAACAATAGAAAGATATATCTGGCATGATGGTGGGATAAAGTACAAAAAAAATCTGGAAGCTTGAAGCGAGAAGATGAGAGGACAGAAAGAAGCCATGATTATGGTTAGGATCGCTTTGAGCAATGGGGCTCACCTCAGTTAGGTAGAGTAGGAAAAGTTAGCTTAGGAGAAATCTTGAATGTAATCAGTTAGTTAGGATGACTTAGATATATTATTTTTAGGGAAATAAAACTATGATTGAGATCTGTTAGGGTTTTGATATTTTTTTGAATTCTTATTTTTGCATCTTAAGAATAAAAAATAAAATACAACATGGCTTCTTGTTTTGAAAAGAACCCAAGAGTAAATCAGAAGGTGAAGATGTTTTGGAGTGTTTTGTCTCAGAGAAAAGGACTTCTCTTTACTTTTGAATTCAGCCAGTGCAACCTCTTTTGATTTACCATGCATGTCCTCTTGTCTTCACACTATGTCCCATCATGCTCTTTTTCATACAAGAAGCTCATGAGCAGGACATGAGGGCAATATCCTTCTTCAGTGGTCATCTCCTAGCGATGGCTATCCTGAGGAATTGTGCCACTCTCACGGCAAATGGTGCCTAGTAGCTGATGACAAGGGATTTTCTTTTTCCATGAACCGACATAATTCCATTTAAGTTGGTGGCCATCACTGGATCCTGTGCCATCTACTGCCATGTTTTAAAACTATATGAGGTTCATCATTTCAGAGGGACCTCTTCCAAAAAGGCATACTTAAAACTGCAGCCTTCTTCCCATTTTGCCTCCATCTTGTCAACCTATTGATTGCTTCTCTCATGCTGATTTCTCTTTCCCAAAAGGGAAACACAGGAAGGAGGACAATGTATTTCTCATGTCAGAATTGTGGACTTCTTATATGGGCATAGGGTTCTCCACAGAATACTGGACCATGGATTTCCATTAATTCCAGCATCGCTCTTCTTATATTTTCATAAATTACAATATTTTTGAAAACTAATCTTTTAATAGGCAAGAGCGTTTTACGTAATTCAATTCCACCACTCCTAACCTCTGTAATTTTAAAAATGATTGTGCCTTCTTTTTGCTTGTGTATTCAAGGGTCAGCATCCATATTCAGGTACAATATATCCGAAAAAGCAGACATGGAGCAGATCAGAAAAATAAGTGCTGTTTGCCCTCAGTTCAACATCCAGTTTGAGTTTCTAACAGTGAAAGAAAACCTTAAGACATTTGCTAAAATAAAAGGAGTGCCATTCAATGAAATAGATAATGAGGTATGTATCTCTCAGTTAGCTGGCTGAATAGCTCATTGGGTTGGGGTAGCAGGCTGTGGAGCAAGGAGATTCGGTGTACCTGCTGAGAAAAGAGCCACCCTGTGTGAATTTGGGCAAACAGCATAGTCCCCGAGTGCCATCAGAAAGAGGGAATGGAAAACCACTCCTGGAAACCCTGGAAAGGATTGTAAGTCAGAACCAACCGGTCAGTGCATATATCTTTCTGTTCATTTTACAAGCAGCAATGTAGATGGACATCTGTCCCCCAAATTAGACACTATGCATACTATGCATGCTGTGTGGAAGACTTAGGGCCTTTTTACACGACCCCTAAGATCCGCTGGTCCCTTAAATTCGGACCAGAGATCTTGAGGGTTCGTTGCTGTTCCTCCCTCCCCACCCGCTCGGCACTTCTTTGTTCTGTCTGCGGGAGGGGGGGGGAGGGAAAAAAAGCCTTAGACAGGGACAAAAGAATAAAAGGCTTACCTCCCGGTGTTGGAGGAAGTTGCTCCGATCTCCGTTTACTTCCTGGTTCCTCTTTAAGGGGCGGAGGCAAAAGAAAAACAACAGAAAGAAGCGAGGAGACCTCAGGCAGTCTCCGGATCAAATATTTTTCACCATAAAAAAGCAGGTACAAGAAAAGTGCAGTTTGGTCGCGCTAAGTGGGCGGGGTCGCACTTAATTGTCTGCAAACTCCGGAGCTGGTGGGTAAACATTTTTATCGTCCGGAGCTTGCAGCCATTTGCGGCGGAACTTAGGGGTCGTGTATAAACGCCCTAAGTGGGTGAAGGGAATGCACATAAATCATGACCCCATGTCTCTCCACCTCTGCTGAAAATGTAAAGCAAATCAAGGTCTTCAGGAGTGCGTGTGAGTGTGTTCAGCTTAACATGCTTGCACCCATGCCTCTTCTCTGCCGTAACTAGAGTCCTGCTTGCTTTGATGTGTGACACCTGAATAGGGCTTGTGTTTTGTTTAGATGCAAGCCAGTCTCATAGCAAGCACAGATCCTAATGTTCTTACTATGTTATCTCCCAGGCTCCTTGTGTTTATATTCAGTTGGCCCAGTCTGTTGAAACAAATTGTAAAGTTTTGATGAAATGAGTTTATATACATTATCACTCATTTCAGTGGAATATGTGCAACAAATGTTCCTGGGATTATCAAAATCCTAGATGAATGACTTTCCAAAATGTATACCGTAAGGAGCCCCGTGGCGCAGTGGTTAAATGCCTGTACTGCAGGTAAAACTGTGCTCATGACCTGGGGTTCAATCCCAGGTAGCAGGCTCATGGATGACTCAGCCTTCCATCCTTGCAAAGTTGTTAAAAGGAGTACCCAGCTTGCTGGGGTGGCAATGTGTATCCCAGGGATGGCGAACCTTTTTGAGGCCAAGTGCCCAAACTGCGACTGAAAACCCACTTATTTTTCGCCGAGTGCCAATATGGCAATTTAGCCTGAATACATTGATACCCAAGGTTAAAAATGCTGTGGGTTAAAAAAAAAACAGTTTGCAAAAATAATTTATTTTAAATGGGGATGCTTCAGGTTAAGAAAAAAAAAATCAGTGGAACGCCCTGGGTCTTACAAAGTGTAGTTTTCCATGGGAATGAATAGGGAATCAATTTTGTTCAGGGGGCTACAAAAAGTCAAAACAGCTGGTTTCTTGTTCAAAACACTTTATAAATTGCACTTTAAAGGCACATAGCCACCCCAGAAAGCATATTTAAATGAAAAAAATACATACCCATTCAAACATGCACTGCCAGCAACTCTCCTATTCTGTCAGAACTCCCAGGGAAGAAAAGGCAGAGGCATTTTAAATTTCCTGCTCATCTCCAACAGCCAATGAAACGTTTTGGTGCCATTCGCTGGAGCCAGCGAACGTAGGCTGGCTGGATAGGAGCAGGACTGGTTAAATTAAGAAAAATGTTAGCTAAGTTTTCCAGGCAAAACTCAAAGAAACAAAACCTAAGCATCCCTCCTCCCTCCTCCTCCCCCTCCTCTCCGTCTTAGTGCTGGTTAGCTGACTTGGCTTCTTCCCTTCCCTGCTTTTCCAAACAAGTCCTTATGGCTGCTAAAGAGGAGTGGGAAGTGCTGACTCCCAGGGGGCTGTCACATGCCACCCAAAAGCTTTCCGCGTGCCACCCTGGGCACCCGTGCCATAGATTTTGCCATCCCTGTTGTAGCCTGTAATTAAAACTGTAAACCGCCCAGAGACTACTTGAAGTGGTATGGGGCGGTATATAAGCAGAACACTTTCCTTTCCTTTCCTTTAATTGACAAGCTTTGGGGCACTTTTTAAGTATCGGAAATGTGTGGTTCCTGTCTTTATCTGTCTCTTCCTTTATCTCAAACCCCCCCAACATTCCTTTTTGCTTCCCTCTGTCACTCTTTGTGGCTCCTTCCCCTCTCTGGCCTGTCACCCACCCACCTCAGGAAGACCCCTGAGTTCCCTAGAATACTGACTAGAAGCTTGGGCAATTGCTATGGAATGCAGAGTTGCAGTTACAGCCATAGTTTATGACACATGTCATATGTAAAATAAAGATCCTTAAGGTCACATATCTTCTAAACGTTATGACGACAGTTTTGTATTTTTTTTTAAAAAAGGTACACAAATGGAATGGTTTTCCTTTTCAGAAGGCAGTGCTAACTAGTTTGTGAAACAAATAAACAGGGATGGGAATAGTTTTTAAAAACAAAAAATTAGAATGTTTGAAATACTTGTCCCATACTTCTTCAGTGTTGGCAGGGAGCAAGCCCATAAGATCTACTTCCATTCTTCAAATAGAGTCAGAGTTGGAGAACCTATTGAACAGTAATGGCTCATGGCAGTGGTTCCCAACCTTGGATAACCCAAGTGTTCTTGGACCACCTCCTGAGAATTGCTGGCCAGGATTTCGGGGCATTGCAGTCCAAGAACACCTGGATTACCCATGGTTGGGAGCCACATATGTATAGAATGCCATCCTGTAAGTAAAGGCTTAGGCAATGTTATTTTGTCTGGTTATGCAACCTCTGTAGTGTACTCCAGTACACCTCCAATATAGTGCTATATTCCTCAGTGTAATACTGCAATGCCAACCCCAGCCCCAATAAAGAAAAAAGAGTGTGAAGAAAAAGGTTTGAACACCAGCTTTAATTTTTTTAAATTACAAGCACAAACATGAAATGTGATTTTTTTTAAAAAAAATGATAAATGTTCTTTCTGAAGATAATACTGCATAGCAAAGAATCATGTTGTAGGACTGGTATGGCAGATATGGATTAAAATCCATCTAATGATCTGTTCGACAAGGATGAGGGGAGCTGAATTTAGTTCCTATTCTCTCCCTACAACTCTTCATTCGATGTTTTAATCGTTTTCAAAGGTCTTTATGAGTGCAGGATAGATAAGGATGGGTGATGTTGCCTCTGGAATGCAAGATGATCGATAGTATACACCTGCCTCATTGACCATTCCTTAATCAAATGAATCAATACTGCTTTGCCAGTCCAAATTTAGAGGCTGTTGTAATGGCATTGATCATCAGAATAATGGTGCAAACTAGAGCTTTAAAAACAAAGTTGCCAATGAACGTTTTGCCACAATGTTGGATTTCCCCAAAAAACTGTTTGAACAGTGTATCTACATTACATAGTTAAACTGTTTGATGATGTATTCTCAAAGGATTTCACAGCCAGGATCTGTTAGCTGTTGTGAATTTTTTGGGCTATTTGGCCATGTTCTGGAAGTTTGTCTTCCTGGTATTTTGCCTGACTCTGTGGCTGGCATCTTCAGAGGGCAATGAGCTCAGGGAACTAGGAGTTTTCTCTGTGCTCTGGGGTATAGAATGAGTGAGACTGTGGGGTTTTAAATCATAATACAATGACTAACACCTATTCTCCTGCATAGAGAAGTTTCACCTTTCCCACAACTTTAAAACCCCACAGTCTCACTCATTCTATACCCCAGAGCACAGAAAGAACTCCTAGTTCATTGAGCTCCTTGCCTTCTGAAGATGCTGGCCTCAGAGTTTGGTGAAATGTCAGGAAGAAAAACTTCCAGAACACAGCCAAACAGCTAGAAAAACTCACAAACATCTATGTTTGATGATGCTTTAATGCTTTCATCCTCTGGAATTGTGGGAAGCTAAGTTTGGTTTGGTGCAACTGCATGAGAGAGAGTTCTACACCCCTTATCCAAGTACAGGTTCTAGGATTCTATGGTATGGATCCATGACAGATACAGTGGCATTAAACAGTACAATCATGTAGACGTAAATGCACACACAATCAATTCTAAAGGCAGCAACTAGTCTGAAAGCACTTTTGTGTTTCAAAAACATCAGTCATGGGAAGTTAGATGGCATCCTTTTGAGAATCTATCCCAGGTGAGGTCTAGATCTACACATAACCTGTAGCTTTCACTCAGTCTAGAGACTTAAAAAGCAAGACAGGAAAGAAAAATGAACATTGTAATATTTGTTTTATTTATACCCTTTCCAGGTGCAAACACTATTGACCCTCTTGGATATTGAGGCCACGCAAAAAACGCAAGCTAACAAATTAAGCGGTGGACAAAAACGAAAATTGTCCCTTGCAATTACCTTGTTAGGACAGCCACAGGTAAAAAGGTTGTGGAACATACTCCATAAATGCACGTCCTTTAATTTCATGATGTTTCTTTTCTAAATAATAATCTTAAAAGATCTTTGCCATGCCACTGCTGTATAGGTGCTTTTTATCTACATTATGTGGCTTCTTTCTGATTATCAGGGAAAAGACTCATATAGAAAGCTGGATAAGAATTGGCCCTTCCAGAAAGCTATAGATGTCATCCAGTGGTGCAATGATATTTTTGGAAGTCCCCTCCCTCATAAGGACAGTACAAAAATGCAGGCAGCTAGAATGGCCTGCATCAATGCATGAGGAACAGCTCTTGTGTACATTTGATGGCTGTGACTTGCCCATTCATGACCAAGTTACCTTCAAATATTTTGTTTTACAGGAAGGACATCCAGCACAGTGATTCCTAATCTTGTGTAACCTAGTTGTTCTAGGATTGCAGTTCCTAGAAGCCTTCAGCCACAGCTGTGCTGGTCAAGGTTTCTGGGAGTTGCAGTCCACGAACACCTGGGGTTACCCAAGGTTGGGGACCACTGACTTAGAACATTGCATTGATTTTGGATAAATCTCTCTTTTCTGTCAAACATGAGGATCCCATTTGGGCAGTCTCTGGGTTGTGCAACTACAAGCCAAGATTGGGCAGACTGAACATGTGAATTGCTTTGCAATGACCTCTAACAGGATCCTGCCAAATGAAATTACTGGAGCACTTCGAAAAAGCCACAGTCATATCTGCTATCGCACAGAAGAGTAATCAAATGGCAACACTGTAGGCTAAATGCTGATTTCTCAGTGCAAGTGCCTAAGAGACAAAAACAAAAACAAAAGCGGAGCACATCCTTGCTTGCAGGTGTTATTGTTGGATGAACCAACCACAGGGCTGGATCCTTATTCCCGACACCGGGTGTGGTCTCTTCTGAATGAGCGCAAAGCAGGGCGAGTAATTCTGTTCACTACTCAGTTCATGGATGAAGCCGATATTCTTGCTGGTGAGTGGAGTTTCATGGAGCTGACCCCTTTATTAATGGAAGCATAAAGGAAAAGAGGCAAAGTCATGTTGCTTGGAACATGAAGATGCTTCCCCCTCCCAATAATATCGACCATGGTATCCTTCTGGCCTGTCTCTCTAGGATGAGATTTGGGGACACTGTTTTATGTGGCTCTAGTCCTTCTTGGAGGGGAGAACTCAGAAAGTGGTGCTGGGGAATGACACCCTGGTCACTGACCTGTGCGGTCTCTCAGGGCTGTTTTGTTTCCTATTTTATTTAATATCTACATGAAACCAATGGGAGAGGATATCCAGAGTTTTTGAGCTTAGTGTCTGATGATGTCAGTAATGGGAAGGATGAAGGTGTATAAACTGAAACTGAAACTTAACCCATACAAGACAGAGGGTTTTCTAATCAGCCAAAAGACAGATTAAGGAAAAGGGATACAGCCTGTGCTGGATGGGTATACACTTCCTCCAAGGGTTGCAGCTTTATGTGCTTCTGGATTTGTATCTGAGCCTGGATGCCCAGGTTTCAGCAGTGCCAGGAGGGCATGTGTACAATCAAAACTAGCATGACTGCTGAACCCATTCCTGGAGAGAGTTTTGATCTGGCCAGGGTAATACTGGACATGGCTTAGTTCAGGCTTGCACAATTCGTCGACTGTGGGTGACTGGTAGCCCATGGAGCTCTCAGAAGTTGCCCACTAGGTCCTTGCCCACCTCCTGACTGGTTGCCAGTGGTGGCATGTTCGGGGGGGGGTTGCTCACCCACCTGCCCGGATGCTTGCTCCTAATTTTTAGCCTTCCCTTCCCTTCTGCAAATGCTGTGCCACATCTCCTCATTTGTGTCTCCTCAGTAGAAAACTCCACCCTCCTACCCAGTACCGGGGACCTTGGGGGGTGGGTGGGTGGGCGGCTGGGCAGCCAAGACGCCACTGCTGCCGCCGCCAGTGCTGAGGACCTTGGGGGTGGGTGCGTGGGGGGTGTCCAAAACTCCATTGCTGTTGCCACCAATGCTGGGGACCTTGGGGTGGCGTAAGTGGGTGAAGCAGCAGTGAGTAGTGTGGGCGCGCGCGCGCACACACACACACACACACACACACACACACACACACAGAGAGAGAGAGAGAGAGAGAGAGAGAGAGAGAGAGAGAGAGAGAGGAGCCCGCAGGGACATGCGGCACTTTGGAAAGGAGCTCACAGGGATGTGCGGCGGGCAAAAGGAGCCCATGGGGTTTTCAAAGTTGGACTGCCCTGCCTTAGTTACTTCCTAGCTGATTTACTGCAACACTTTCTACCTGGGGTTATCTGTGGAAAGTGTCAGGAAACTTCACTGAGTCTCAAATACAACAGCCAGATTGTTAATGGGGGTTGTTAAGAGCCTTGTGGTGCAGTGGTTAAATGCCTGTACTGCAGGTAAACTGTGCTCATGACCTGGAGTTCAATCCCAGGTAGCAGACTCATGGTTGACTCAGCCTTCCATCCTTCCGAGGTTGATAAAATGAGTACCCAGCTTGCTGGGGTGTGTGTGTGTGTGCAATATGTAGCCTGCATACTGTAATTAAAACTGTAAACCGCCAGAGACTACTTGAAGTGGTATGGGGTGGTATATAAGCAGACCACTTTTTAGGGGGATCACATAACCCCCACATTACAGCAGCTCTCCTAGCTTTTGACCCATTAGTGAACAGAATTCAAAGTACTAATTCTAACATATAGAGCCCTAAGTGATTTGGACCCACACTATCTCAAGGCCCACATCTCCCTTTATGACTGTACTGAAATATTTAAGATTATCAGAAGACAGCTACCGGTACTTGTCTGCTCCAGCACCTCAATTGTGTTTAACAGAGACACAGGACAGGGCCTTCTCTGTTGCTGCTCCTAGACTCTGGAACTCCCTCCCATAGGAGACCAGGTGACTCTATCTTTGCTGTCCTTCCAGAAGCAGAGAAAGACATTTCTCTTCAGGCAAGAGATAAAACAGGACATACTGTATGTGTATTTTATTTTTTTCTTCTTCTTCTCTCCAGACCGGAAAGCTTTTATCTCACATGGGCGGGTGACATGTGTTGGTTCCTCTTTGTTCCTGAAGAAAAAATGGGGGATTGGCTATCATTTAAGGTATGCTAAGTTTTTGTAACATGATGCTTCTGTTTTAAATTCATTTATTTCCATATTATGGCAACAAACAAATATGTATTACCTGTTGATTAAGATGCTAAGTTTCCTTTACATTCTGTAATGGGAGTTCTCAGTGCAGCCCATGAAAAGCAGTAATTAGTCAGATATAATTACTAATTATTAATTAGATAAAATGTTGAGGCAATACAAGGATATTCCTTGTCAGGGAACAGAAGGCTCTAAGAATAGGAATTCAGCCTATTTCCAATGAAAAAAGTATGTGAATATTCTCAGTCATCCAGGTGAGCTTATCTGAAAGTTGAGTCATGGCAAAACTGGACTTCTTTTCTTGAGAGACTGAAACATTTCGCTGCTTATCCAAACATGACCACATGAGGTCAAAGTGAACTATAAAATGGAGGATTTGCCACTAGCTTTCCCCAGACTGACAAAGCTGTTTGCCTGAGCAGTGAAACGTTTTAATCTATCAAGAAAATAAGTCCAGTTGCCATGTGACTCAACTTCCAGTTCCAATGGAAAAGTTTAATCAATTTAGTACAGTATACCAAACACAATCCTTTCTCACATAATCAGACCTAGCCATGCAGACACATGTTTGGGATTGTGTCTTGGCCTGATCGCTTCTCTGTGAAGACTCCGAAGAGTCTTTGGAAACTGCAATTGTTCCAGAATGCAGTAATGTCAATGCTGGCAAGCAGTCCCTTAGAGGATCAGGTGGCTTCTGCATGGCAAGGGCTGTATGGGATGCATCAGCTTGTTTCCGGCACAATTCAAAGGGATTGGTTTGGGTCTATAATGCCTTGGGGGATCCTCACTTTCTTCTTTCCAGCCAAAGGATCCTCCTGATCTGATCTGGAGAATGAGTTATGCTGTGCCAATGCAGGGAGGGCCAGTTACAGCAGAGGCTAGGAAAACAAGTCCTATAAACATCATGCCAAGCAGAGATTCCACCCCCACACCCCCGCAATCTCAGGTCCACTGTCCCAAGCCTGCAGCCTGCAGAGGGGAAAACAATAGTCTAATACAGTATACAGAACACAAGAGACAGACTCAGTGCTACAGTATTTTATTGGCTTCTTTATGCATCATGAGTGGGGTGAAAGCATCAGAATGGTGGGCTATAATTTTACATTTTCTTGTATAAATTAAAAAAGCAAAAAGCAAAAACCAAAGCAAAAGGTGCCACTTATATATGACCCCATAGCACTTAAAGCACTCTCTGGGCAGTTTACAGTTTAATTATGCAGGCTACACATTGCCCTCCCTCAGCAAGCTGGGTACTCATTTTACTGACCTTGGAAGGATGGTTGGCTGAGACTGAGTGAAACTTCAGCCTCCTGCCTGGAATTGATTCTCAGGTTGTGAGGACAGTAAAAACTGCAGGTGAACCACTGCACCACGAGGTTCTTGATGAAAAAGCAAAAACTAATTAATAATTAAAAACAACAAGCACTCACTAATGAAAAGAATGCATTAAAGTAAATTGAATCATCTTTTTGTCCGAACATAGTAATTCATTATTGTCAGTAGAGGTGGGCGTGAAATGAGCTAATTGGTGCTTGGGGTGCCAAAAAAAATAAAAAAAAGGCGCTGACCAGCAGGATCCCACACTCCAGCTGGTCGGCACTAGTTTTTTTTTAAAAAAAGCACTGACTGGAGGGCCCTGTGCCCAGCTGGTCAGCGATAGTAAACAAAAGCACTCACCGGCAGGGCCCCGTGCTCCAACTGGTCGGCACTAGTAAAAATGAAAAGGTGCCAACCAGCCGACAGGGCCCCAACAGTTGTAAAAAAAAAGAAAATTAAAAAAACAAAACAAAAATGAAACAAAATGAAAATGAAATGGTTTTTTTTTTAAAAAAATGTTTCATACGAAATGAAATAAACCAAAACAACCCAAAACGAAAAATGAAACACCATTTTGGCATTTCATGCCTTTCTCTAATTGTCAGAGTTATTCTTTAAATGGGTTCTGGCCCATGTGTTGTTGGACTCATAATGAGTTTTCCATTGCTGCTGAATTCCATCTCCGACGAGATGTGCCTGGTACAATCCCTGCCTGCCTTTAGGAGAGCTTTGAAGATCTGGCTCTCCAAGGAGACCTTTGGGTAATTTGTGTTGTTTTGTCTTTGTATTGATTTGCTGGACATCTATATATTTTATGTATTTTTATTGGTTTTTGTTATGTATTGTATTCTTTGTTGTTCCTATGATTCTGAGATTTTTTTTGTTCACTGCCTTGAGTTGCCTTATGCAAGCTGGCAGTATATAAATCCTAAATAAACTAAATGAAACAAAAACTAAACTGATGTAGATATATTCTGCACTACTTCATCACTGGCAGTACTCCAGAAAACAAGGTGGCCAAATTTGCTCCAATGGGAGACGTGAACTATAGTTGATGACCTGAACTAGTTCAGAAGGTTGATTAAAGATTATGAGACATGGCAAAAGAAATCTGTCATCTGAAGGTGGATCACCTTGATAAATCTCTTAATCCTCTGGTGTTCAAAGCACTAATTGATGTGACCTTATCATCTGTGATCAATCCATGACAAAGGTCTCTCAGGCTCCTCTGCACAACTCATTGGGTTGAAAACATTGAAGAGTAGATACCATGACTCACACTAATTTAAGCTGTTTGGGCCCCAGCCTGGGAGAAAGGCAAGGTACAAATTGAGTAAATAAATAAATATCTAAATATTAAGAAAAATATCAATGGCCCTAGATCTCTAAATGAAAGAGCATCTGTGGTACTTGATCTCCCAGTGTTAGTATTCTTCTATTACAATGTTGTTATCGGTATGATGACACAGGAAGGATTTAAGAACTTGAAAAGTTGCAACTAACACTGGAATTGATGGAATCTACTCATGCACATGTCTTTCTCCTTCCACGTATATGATGACGGATTTGGCACTACATAACTGCATTATCAGTTTCCTGCCCTGTGACATTATTTTCTGAGGGGAGGGGGAGTATGATGATGCCCTATCACATATGCCATTAATTAGATTACCAGGAAGATAAACAAACAAACAAACAAACGACCCCATAAAATTGGTTGCTACTTTCAGGAGAGGTACCACTGTTTTAATATTTTTATTTTTATTTATTCCTATAACCTTGTAAAAACTGGAAAACAAAACTTCAAAAAGAAATTGAATAATATGTGTTTCCTTACTGTTACTGAAATCCATGAACTTGGAAAAGATGTTCAATACTTGGTTTAAACAGTGCTCTAAAGAAATAAGTGCAAGACTTGGCCACTTAGGCAATGCATCTAAATGAATGTTTAATATGAACAGGATGCATGTGAATGATTCGTGTGACTCTGAGAAAACAACATCCCTGGTCAAACGATACATCCCTGGTGCAAAATTATCAGGACAACGGGAAAATGAGTTGAGATACACACTACCTTTAGAAAATGTTGCTACATTTCCAGGTAATTATAAATGTATGGATGTTGTTGACCACTGATGTATAATTATCTTATTTTACTGTTTCATGTTACAGTATGTGTTAGACATGGGCACAACCAGAAAAAATGACGTTTTCAGTTTTCGTTTGTCAGAATGGGTCCGTTTCGGGTTGTTTCCGTTTGTCACGAAATTTTTCAAAAATTTGTCATTTCCGTTTGTCTGTCATTTGTCGTTTCCACCGCAATTTAGCGCGATTTGACTTCCCAGGGGCGTCCCGCAATCAGGGCCGGTGCTAGGTGTTTTTGCGCCCTAGGCGGTGGGCGGGGTGGGGGGCGAGTGGGCGGGCGGCGGCTGCGGGTGGGCGAGTGGGTGGGCGGCGGCGCAGGCCGCAGGCAGGTGGCGGCGTGGGCGGACGGGCGAGTAGGCAGTTAGGATATCACTTAGGATAGAGGTTCTGTTCTTGGCTTGCACCCCAAATGTGTGTGTGTGCAAGCAAATTGAAGTTGGGAAAATAGAAAATAAATGGTAGTATATAATATATTTTTAAAATAAATCCACACCTCCCACTCCCAGTCAAACCTCCCCCTTTATCCAATATCAGAAAAAAAATCCTCACAAACTGCCAGAGAAGAAATAAAGAATAAACTGCTATTCCCTTTAGCAGACAAAGCTGCAGGGAATCCAAGAAATTATTTTCTAAATTCAATTCCCTCCCTGCCTGCGTAACTTAAATCCTAAAGCCTCCAGCCTCCCTCCTCAATCTCGATCGGATCACACCAGCACCAGCAGCCAGCCCTCCTCCCTCAACCACATCGAAAAACCTGGCAATGCCATTGGTGGAATGGTTCAAACAATTTGCATGGTCCCATCCCATGCCCAGCCCAAATGGGCAGGTCTAAAAAAAATAAAAAATAAAATAAAATAAAATAAAATCAATACGACGTTTTATTGCTATTAAAAAAAACCCACTGCTGCTACTATTAAAATTCAGGCATTTAAAATAAATAAATTTCACATGTTTCTGTGGTGATTTGGTGTGTTTTTTGACCACGATTTCAAAAGAAAAATTGCGGTTGCCATTTTGATTCCCCCCCCCCGCATGGCATGGCGAGACGACGAGGATGACCCCCCCCCGCCTGGTGCAAGCAGCCCAGGACAGGAGAAGATGGGGGAGAAAGGCCGGGGACCCCCCCAAAACCACCCCTCTGGTAGGTGGCAAAGCCTCAGGCAGGCATATTTTTGCCTGCTTTTTTGGCCGGGAGTCGGGGTTTTTTAAAAAAACTTTTAAAAACTTTTTCTTTGCTTCGCATTGCGCGATCGCCGCGATGCCACAAACGGAAACGAAAAACCCGACCAAATTTTTCTTTTTTTGGTTCGAGTTCGAGTTCGAGTTCTGACGGCTTAATTATCGTTACCGTTTCCGTTACGTAGCGGAAACGATAACCGAAAACGGAAACGACAATTTCGCCGAGTCGTGCCCATGTCTAGTAGGTGTTACAGTAGTTTATTTATTAATTTTTCTTATACACAATTCATTGTATGCATGTAGTTTGTTGTACACAGCCCAGGGTAGCTTACAGGCCATATAAATCAAATTGATCCAATCAATCAAATAAATAAACTTCAATAATGGGAAAAAGTGTATTGTTGCTATTATTCCTGTCCCAAACAGCAATGTCATTCCTTAAATGCTCATTAATTTACCTAACAAGCATTTGAAATCCTTCTTGTGGATTATAAGGGCCAATCACACCTATGTCTGCGGGTTTTCCTCCCCTTTCATGTAGATTTGTTCAATGACATGGACCACAGGACCGATCTGGGAGTGGTAAACTATGGGGTGGCTATGACAACACTGGAAGATGTCTTCTTAAAGCTAGAGGGAGATGAGATCATTGATGAAGAGGGTAATGTATTGTTCCAAATCTTGTCCTTCCTAGTAGTGTTGTGGGGCATTCTGAATGCACTCTAGGGATGGGCATAAAACAGAAAAATGGTATTTCGTTCCATTCCATTTTGTCCCCCCACATTTCATTTCATTTCATACAAATCCCCCCCCCCCAAATTGTACAGAACGAAAGGTTAAACAAAACACTTCATTACGCTAGGGAGCCTTGGGGGTTTGGTGGTGGCAGTGGCTCCGGCGGCAGTGGCAGGCCTAGGTTGGCCTGCCGGGCTCGCTCTCACCCTCTCATCTCTGGTGGGGATGGTGGCGGTGGCGGTAGCAAGGCCTCCCATTGGGCCCGCTTGCCCTCTTGGCTTCAGTGGCAGTGGCAAGGCCTCCCGCCAGGCCCGCTCAATTTTCCTCTTCAGCTGCGGCCATGGCTCTTCAACGGCAACAGTGGCGTGGTGTCGAGGCCTCCTGCTGGGCCTACTTGTCCTTTCTGGCTGCAGTGGCAGCTTTTCAGAGGTGGCGGCGGAGGTGACCGGACCCCCGAGCCCAGCAGGTAAGGGAGCCGTCACCATTTTACCGATAAGACAAGACGGTTTTACAAGGAAAAACTTTTTGTTTCATCTGTAACAAAAGGCTGCTTCCTCATTTCCTTTTGCTTCATTACCTTTCATTATGTAACAAAGCAATGAAACGGCATTTCATTTTTCATTTCGTGCCCATCCCTATTCCCATCTTTTTGAATCTGAGAGAGCAGGGTGGGATGGTCTTTCAGAGATGGCTAATGGTGTCAGCAAGAGAGAGAGGGGTATGAGCTCTCATCACTCTTAGTCTGAGGAACAGGGTACAAATCATCCTGCCATTTAAAGGCAAGCTGCCCTCCTCTCCCCATTTGGACCCCATTCTCTGGCTGGGGGCAGTGTCAGAAGGGGAGGTGTTTGAAAAAGCAGGCCACTTTAAGCGAATGCCAAATTTTGTATGTTCCATTTTGGAAATTGTCTTAGGTGATGAACTTCTTCACAGAGAAGAGAAGAGAGGAGGAGTGGAAATGAGCCAGCCATTCCTTTCAGATACAAGCGGGGCAACAATGAGGGGCACAGCTCTCTGGAGGCATCAAGTTTGTGCCATGGCAAGAATGCACTTCTTGAATCTCAAGCGTGAGACTAAAGTCTGGGTATCTCTGTAAGTACCAACTCTGTTGTTGTTGTTGCTTTTCCTGAAGATTCTATCCTTTGTTCAACACATGCTGAGAATACATACTGTGGAAGGGACTAAGACATAAAAACCAGAATGTAATGAGAGGGAGTGAGGATATCTTAATAACAATTGATACAAATAGTGGGATGCAACAGAGAAGTATTAAAAGAATATTACTTTTTCCTTATCCCACAGTGGCCTGGAACAGGAAAATCTGATTAGAGTAATCAAACCAAATTGATGACACAGGTGTGTCTAGATGAGATGGATGTAGCATATCATCTTCCCTTGGAATAGTAACTCTCTCTCTCTCTCTCTCTCTCTCTCTCTCTCTCTCTCTCTCTCTCTCTCTCTCTCTCTCTCTCTGTGTGTGTGTGTGGGGGGGGGTTCGATGGGACAGGCAAATTTGCATCTATCTCATCTAATCACACATGTGTCATCAATTTGGTTTTATTATCCTACTCAAAAGTTGGCATTCTGAGCTACTGTGTTCTGTTCCAGCAAGTTTGGGGACAAGACATGTAAGGGTAATAATGTTTTTTGCATGAGTCGTGAAATATTGTTCTGATGTCTGTCCATTACATCTCCGTGGTTTTGGCGTTCGTTTTTATTGAGTTCTCATTCCACCCTATTCTATTCTGCTCTGACATTTACACGGTTGCCATTTGCATTCATACGGTGCTGGAGGGGTGAGATGTGTGCCATATGAGCTGAAACGCACATTAAGTTTCTTATTCAAAGCTATTCTGTGCCTTCATGTCACTTCCAGTTTGTAAATTAGTCCCGTTAACAGCTCTCCTAAGCTCATGCAAGCTCAAAGCTATGGGTTTTATGACTCAAGTCAACTCCTCTCTAATTTGGTCTCCTTCTTTTTCCAGCTGCCTTCAAGTTGTCCCAGCATTGTCTTTTCCAGAGATTCTTCTACTCCAGTGAACCTATTAAGGCCAAATGCCTCAATCTGAGGAAGTCTTCTCAAAAATGATGCTTGTGACCAAGGAGACCATGGAGAACTGTGGCTAGTGGCTACCCCATACACCAGGCATGTCCAAACTTCGGCCCTCCAGATGTTTTGGACCACAACTCCCACAGTCCTTTGTCATTGGCAGTCTAAGCTTAGAATTCTGAGAGCTGTAAGCCAAAACATCAGGAGGACCTAAGTTTGACCATGCCTTGCCATACACAATACTTTGCCCTGAGGACAATTCCTTTAGAGCGGTGGTCCCCAAGCTTGGCCCCCCAGCTGTTCTTAAACTACACCTTCTCCTGGCCAGGATTTCTGGGAATTCTGGTCCAAGAACATCTGAGGACCCAAGGCTCGGGAACGCTGTGTTAGGGTGAGGAAGCATGGTAGTCTGCCCCACCTTTCCTGCATAGATCGTGTAATAAAACTGAGTAAAAAAGTCGCCTCCCTTCCAGAGGTAATTAGTGTGTCTGCTTTATTACAGATTAATTCTTACTGCAATTTTGATCATCCCTTTTATAATTGAGTTAACATCCCTTGGTATTTGGCTGAAACTGCATTATGTAGAGCTTCATCCTAGGCTTTATTTTGAGCAAGGAAAGCAGTCTTTCACAGGAACCAGTGGACTTCTGATCCTTAATGATACAGGTAAGGGCACAGAATAGAATGAAGTAAGAAAGGGGGAAGAATGCCATTTGGCTGTAACTTGCAGCCAACCCGGAATCTTTGTGGAATGCCTTTAAGGAGGTTAGGGTAATAGAAGACACCGGCAGGAAGTGCTTTCTTCCTGCTTCCCCTGGTTCTTTCCCCTTCTTGTTATGTGTAATCAGAAAGAACATGTTTGTGCAAATTCAGAGCAAAGCCCTATGGATAACTAAAACAAAGAATGGTTTGAAAGAATGGAGAGTGGATCCATGTGGAAGAGTGAGTAAGTGAAAGAGGTAGCTAGAAATATTTAGAGGGTGTTTTTTTTTAATTTAAAAAAGAGATTCTTTTTGAAAGCTGCACAAAATATGGCACTGCTTTGGAACGCTATAGGGCAGTGATGGCGAAGCTTTTAGAGACCAAGTGCCCAAACTGTGATTCAAAATCCACTAATTTTTCCCCAAAGTACCAATACAGCAACTTTACCTGCATACAGGTGACTGTGAAGGGGCGATGTTGGGTGCCCATAGAAAGGGCTCTGAATGCCGCCTTTGGCACCCTTGCCATAGGTTCACCAACACTGCTACAAGGACTGCCTATTTTCACATTTTGCTGTGCAAGTAAACATTCAAAATATGATCCCTAAAGGCTGAGCTGCTCAGTCCATTTGAATGCACTAGAATTCTGCTTGCTTTTCCTTTGTTTTAGGACCTGGGTAAAAGTAGAAAGCCCAGCAGAATGGGACCATAAAATGAACTATTGAAGACCTGTGCCTGTTCTTTATTTTCTATACATTGGCAGGAGAACACGTGCTCCTCATACAGATTCAACACAGACCAAATTATCCTTTGCTTCTGTTGTCATCCGCTGGCTGGGCTCAGCTTAATGACCTTTTGCGGTGTTAAGCAGCAGCAAAGTTCTATGTCAGTGATGGCGAACCTATGACATGGGTGCCAAAGGTGGCGCTCGGAGCCCTTTCTGGGGACACTCAACATCACCCTTTCATAGCTACCTGTATACAGGTTCAATTACTGTATTGGCAGGGAGTTGAGTCATGGCTAGTGGACTTCTTTTTTGAGAGATAGAAACGTTTCGCTGTTCATCCAAACAGCTTCATCGGTCTGAATACAGCTAGTGCAAGAGACCTTCTTATAGACAGCTTGACCTCTTGTCCCCTGGTATGATTGGCTCATAAGATGAACAAAGCCTGAATAGGCTCGTTAGGGAGACATTAGTGTCCATGGCCTTAAGGTAAACAATGGCCTAAGGTGCTGAAACCCATCAAGAATGGGTCGTTAGCTGTGACCTGGTGGTGAAGGCTCCTTGATTTGCCTGGGTACTTTGGAAAGTACAGCCTGATAAGTAGCAGATAGACTATGCCGGAGCCCACCACCTCTGTTGAGGGAGGGATTTTCAATGCTAACATGAATGGCTTCCCTTACTCCTCTCTCAAACCCCCTCTCTTCTTTGTCTAATATGTGTACATCCTCATCTTTGAAAGAGTGGCCTTTTTCCTTCAAATGGAGGTGTACTGCTGATTCTGGTCCTGAGCTGTTACCTCTCCTATGTTGGGCCATTCTTCTGTTTAATGGCTGTTTAGTTTCTCCAACGTAGAGGTCTGAACACTCTTCACTGCATTGGACTGCATATACTATATTGCTCCTTTTATGGTTTGGTATCGGATCCTTTGGGTGGACAAGTCTCTGCCTTAGTGTGTTCATGGGTTTGAAATAATCAGGGATGTGGTGTTTGCCAAAAATCCTTTTAAGCTTCTCCGACACTCCCGCCATGTAGGGAATGACCAGGTTCTTCCGTCGGGTCTGGGTCTCAGACTGATCCCTTGTTCTTCTGGGATGGCCCACTGCTTTGTTGAAGGCCCACCTTGGATATCCACAGGCCTTAAGTGCTGTCTTCAGGTGCCTGTCTTTCTTCTTCTTGGCTTCTGAGGAGGTGGGGATGCTCTCTGCTCTGTGGCTTAGGGTCCTGATGACTCCTAGCTTGTGTTGTAATGGATGGTGGGAGTCAAACAGTAAGTATTGATCTGTGTGGGTGGGTTTCCTGTAAACTTCTACTCCTAGGCCACGGTCAGATCTGATGATGACTGCACAATCCAGGAAAGCCAGCCTGTTGTCTTGGGTGTCTTCCCTAGTGAACTTAATATTAGGATCCACTGTGTTGATGTGGTCTGTAAAGGCCTGTACTTCCTGCATCTTTATTTTAACCCAGGTATCATCTACATACCTGAACCAGTGGGATGGTGTTGTCCCTGGGAAGGTGTTGAGTGCCTTCTTCTCCACTTCTTCCATGTATAGGTTTGCTACAATTGGTGACACTGGGGAACCCATGGCACAGCCATGCTTCTGTCTGTAGAAGTCCCCTCTGTACATGAAATATGTGGTGTTCAGACACAGGTCCAGGAGCAGGCCTATCTGGTCTGGGTTGAGGCGGCTTCTGGAGGTGAGGGTGCTGTCTTCTCTTAATCTTCTCTTTACCATTATTAGTGCATCAGTGGTGGGTATGCTGGTAAAGAGTGATGTAACATCAAAGGATACCATGGTTTCCTCTGTATCCAGTTTGAGCTCCCTGACTTTAGAAACAAACTCTTCTGAGTTGTGACTATAAGAAGGTCTCTTGCACTAGCTGTATTCAGACCGATGAAGCTGTTTGGATGAACAGCGAAATGTTTCTATCTCTCAAAAAAGAAGTCCAGTAGCCATGACTCAACTCCCAGTTAAACGAACCTGGATGACTGAGAATCTTCACAGACGTATTACTGTATTGGCACTTTGCAAAAAAAAAAAAATTAGTGGGTTTTGAATTGCAGTTTGGGCACTTGGTCTCTAAAAGGTTTGCCATCACTGTTCTTTGTTGTCCAAAACCAAAGTGTGCTACTTATATACCAACACATGGACCTGAATACCTGACAGAGTGGATTTCCCAGAGGTTAACTGATACATGTGATTGTTGTAAACCACCCAAAGTTTCACCTGGAAGATGGATGGCAAATAAGTAAGTAAGTAAGTAAGTAAGTAAGTAAGTAAGTAAGTAAGTAAGTAAATAAATAAATAAATAAATAAATAAATAAATAAATGGCCCATAAAGTACTCTCAAGGCAGTTATTTATTTATTTATTTATTTATTTATTTATTTATTTATTTATTTATTTTTATACCACCCGTCTTCCAATGGAACACTGGGTGGTTTACAACATTCACATATATAAATAAAAACAAATTATCAAATGTCAAAACCAAACAAAACCAAGGTAGAAATTGGTCAAGAGGGTGGCAGGGGAATAAAACAAAAACTAATGGTCACCAAATGCCTCTCTAAAAAGCAAGAAATCCAGTAGCCATGACTCAACTTCCAGATAAGGTCTTAAGCACTTTTTTGAAGACCAGCAGGGACTGTGCTAGGTGAATCTTACTTGGCAGATTGTTCCGAAGCGAAGGGCCAGCCACAGAGAAGGCCCAGTTTCAAGTGATTGATTTCCGGGCCTCCCTAGGCGTGGCCACCTGAAGTGAGAGTGCCCACGATATTCTGGTGGCTCGGGCCTTAGTTAACCTCTGGGAAATTCTACTCTGCCAGAATTTATTTACAAAGGCAAGCTTATTAGTCATTTTACCAACCTCAGAAGGCTGGAAGACTGAGTCAACCGCAAACCACTACGCCATAAGGCCCTTCCTTCCTTTAACTACTGTCTCATTCCTATATTGAGACTCCTCTGATTCACATGTCTAGTTATCTCTGTATACGGAAAAACAGGGATTTTAGAAAAAGCTTTCTTGGACTCCCTGACTTCAGCTCTAAGTGGACTTTCCACTGTAGCTACGTTTTTCCACATTACTGCTCTGGATGTGCACAACTGTAACTGACTTCTCCCCCATCACTATCCACCAGACTGCCTACACTAGTGATGGTGAACCTTTTAGAGACCGAGTGCCCAAACTGCAATTCAAAACCCACTAAGTTTTCGCAAAGTGCCAATACAGTAATTTAACCTGAATGCAGGTGGCTGTGAAGGGGCAATGCCGGGTGTCCTCAGAAAGGGCTCCGAGTGCCACCTTTGGCATCCATGCCATAGGTTCACCAACACTGACCTAGACAAAGCATGAGATCCTCACACTCCTATGTTCTACTCTACACATATCATTGTGGTGTAGAGACAGAATGATTAAATTATTATTAATCTTGTTTTATTGATTGATTGATTTACGTTATTTAAATTCCGGTGTTATGCTTCATTCTGGTACTTTCTTGTTTGTTTGTGAACTAAATATTTTGTGGTGATCCTCTAGTCATTTGGCAATTCAATTCTTAAAAACTAGGTGCAAGCATTGACGATTTTATCCATGCAGTGAAGAGTCAGAATATCCTGTTGGAAACAATCTCTGGCAGCAATATCTCTGACCAGTTAGTACACAATGGTGCTATAAAAGTAGCCCTTGAAGACAAGGTAGTGTTTTGTTATTTTGTATTTTTGTTACCTTTTTCTATTACACTGTCAACATACTTATAGGTGATACCACCCCCGCATCTATGCAAAGGTGGGTTGCTCTGGTTTATAGCTGCATAAGAGTGCAACTACATTCCTGTGTAGTAGAGCAAATCAACATTCAACAAGGGAATTTTAAAAATGGGGAGAGCCCAAACAAGAAGTAAAGAACTTTGAAATTAGATTTTGGATCAGCACCATCTTTGGTTCAGTCGTATTAGCCAGTCTGCTCTTGCTCTGTGCCAGATTTGGGGATGTTTGTGCAAAGGAGCTTTTCATTTATGAAGACATCCCTATAGAAACAAGCCACCCTAAAAGTGTCCCCATTCAAAAATTAAAGAAGACAAAATGTGGTGGCATTTTGTAGACTAACTGCTATATTTTCATGTCATGGACAGTCCACTTCCTACGATTGCTTTTGCCTGATGTGCTAGCACAGACTAACACAGCTGTCTCTTCCAAAACTACTACCCAGATTTAAAATAGCTCATATAAACTGAAAAGGCCAATCTTGCTTACCTTGAAAGAGAATGGTTGGTCCTACCCACTTTTTTTTAATTTGGAAAGGATTGATGTTGCAGGGGCTTAACATGTGGGAAACTTTTGGCAGCCGGCCCAATTTGAGTCTGCCCCTGTCCGTTTCCCACCTGTCACTGCTCCATCTTAATAGAGAATGGGGGAATCATTTGCCTGGGATAACGCTGAATGCCTGTTTCCCTCTCCTTGGATCTGCTCTTAGGTGACAATTTGATCCAAGCAGCTGCCAACCAAATGGTAACAACCCTGCAAAGCGATGCAACTAAAACTCTTGCAAATGATCTACTTCATAAGTGAACATAGAATGCAAAGTGACGGGAGAGAGAACTCCCTGTGGGTGACTGCTGGAGAGGATTAGAGGAGAAAATCTCCAGCTCATGCATGGTTGGTGGTCCCTCCTCAAAGTTGCTCAAGATTGGTGACACCGTCCCCAGAAACCCCTCTGTTGTGCAGAGAGCCCTGGGAGAAAAGGTTATCTGGCACGTTAACAGCTGATGGCATCTCTCCTTCCCAAGAGGTCAGCTAAGGCCACAGAGTGGCGATGGCTGCTCACAATTTTAGAAAAGTGGGATGAGCACTGCTCCAGAGGCCTGGACTGGGGAACATGGGGGGGCGTTACCAGGTAAATGATAAAACAAGAGCAAGGATGGTTTAGTTTGATGCAATGTCATCCTGTTCTGTTCAGAGCCCATATATCTTTGCTACTACCTATAAAGACCTTGGAAACTGGAATTGGTTCTTATGTTTGTCGATGGATGATCTGTCAAAGCTCTAGGGTTGCTCTGTAAAAGTTGTCTGTCTTCTGCCTTCTCCCAGCCCTGCCTTGACTGGTTTACAGCCGATCTGATGCTAATCTTATGTCTTTCATTGTTTTAAGCAATACAGATTCACTTTAATGTGCCACATTGAAATTACCAACTGCTTTCCTGTACTCATCAATATCATCAGCAATGCCTATCTTCAAATGTTAAATTCTACCACCCGTCTTCGAATCTGGAGTCAGCTGTTTATAAGGGTAAGTAATTTCTCCAAAGAGATTCGAGAGTGGGAGACTGTATAGGAATATCCTCCTCGGGTGATGTATTTTTTTAATGGTGGGAAAACAACAACTAAAAGAAAAACTGTGATCTGTTCTGTTTAGTATGTTCTACATACATATTTGTGTGACATTTTATTTCATTGTTTTCACCTAGAATCAACAGTAGTAGCAAGTGTGGCTTTAATGAAACGATATATTTTATGTTATATGACCACAGCTCCATATTACTACTTTCAAATTTTCAGATTGTTGAGAGTTTGGAAGTAAAGTCTTCAAGTAACAACATTACTTGCAAAAAAATACTCTTGTGGAGTGGCTGTTGAAACTGTCTTACCTCTATGCTAAACTGCACACCATACCATGGGGATATAACGCTATTTCTTCTGTGATGTAATGCTCTTTTGAGGGACCCCTACAATTAACTGCCTATTATAATTGGAGATCAAGGAATACTGCTAAATCACCTTAACAATACAAAATGGCAGTCCAAATCTGTACAAAGCAATGTAGAACCCTGTCTTCTGCTGGCCCCATAGTTCAGAGCAGAGCAACATAATGGAACTAGCCATTCCAGGCAATGCGGCTGCAATCTGCACTAAAAGAAATGTAAAAAAGTACAGTGCAGGAAAAATTCTTGGGTCATCTCATGTTGTTTTGATAAGTGCTGCCAATGCTTCATCCCATCCTGACTGTAACGGCAATGGTTATGAGAAGCCAATTATGATTCTCTGTTGAAAAAGAAAGAAGGAAAAAAAAGAAGAAGGAGCAGCTTCTATGTCAATGAAGTTTGATGTTTGCAATGAACAATGAAACAAAAATTATTTATGAAAAATCGCATTCCAAGCTCAAAATTATTATTTTTTTCATTTTAAGCACAGTTTGTCTCATTCTTGTTCTCATTGAGTCTTAGTACACTACCTCTGTTTCTGACATGTCAACAGAATGGGTGGGACAGACAGACAGACAGACAGACAGACAGACAGACAGACAGATAGATAGATAGATAGATAGATAGATAGATAGATAGATAGATAGATAGATAGAGATAAAAAGCTACAGACCAGGAGTCATATTCTAGACCTCATAAGGCCATTTTTTGGCCTTGGAGGCCCTGACTAGAAATAAAGACCATCTTTGACGGTGGCAGTGTTACACTAGAAGGTTGCAGGGTCCTCTCATCCTCTCTCACAATCATCCAACACAATAAACCCGGAGGTAGAATTTCAACAACATTATGTTATGAATGTTCTACTCACGGGGAGGGGCTGATAATGGTCTTTACTTCTATGGTATTTCTAATCTAATCTACTGTACAGTATACTTTTAATTTTTGTGAACTGCTTTGCATCCTTTATGGGGAGAATGGTGACATATATATAAAATAAAATACAATACAATAAAGCATATACACCATTTTCTGGATGATTTGTTGAAAAACTGTAGTTTTAGATAATAGGTTATATATAAAACCTATTACGTAAAACTATATATACAGTGGTGCCTCAAGTTAGGAATGCCCCTAGTTACAAAAAAAAAAAAAAACCAACTCAAAATACAAAGGGAAATACATTTGGGGCGCAATGCACCCTGGGAATGGAAGTCTTCCCCGAAAACCTTGAGATATGAACATTTCCCATGGAACGCCTTGAGATAACGAAAATTTTGTGGAATACTTCATTTCCCAGGGTGCATTGTGCCCCATTTGGATTCAAGTTACAAATATTTCAAGAGACAAAGCATCACGAGGAACAGATTAACATCATAACTCGAGGCACTGCTGTACTCTCTCTCTCTCTCTCTCTCTCTCTCTCTCTCTCTCTCTCTCTCACACACACACACACACACACACACACACACACACACACACACACACACACACATTGTAACAACACACTTTTCACCTTTTTTGTTTCTTCCCTTAGGAACTGAATAGTGAAAGTGTATGGTATACATTTAGAATTTTTCTTATTGGAACATTTATTTTACTTCCTGCATTTCCACCTCATTTTGCTATGAGAAGCGTTTCTGATTACAAGGTAAAATAATCAATTGTATATGAATTATATTCTATCAAATGAATAGGTCTCAGGCTAGTTGACAAAGGAGTAGCATCATACTTAGATAAAGACACAAGTATAACCTATGCACTTATACTTTACCACGGGGATAAAAAGGTCTACAGTAGGTTGGGTGTGTCCAGTGTAAGTCTTGGAAGCCTGCTATCTTGTGCTGATTACAATATCTTGTATTAAGTGGAAACTGAGGGTAGAAAGAGAATTTCTTGGTATCAGTACTGTTTGCCAGGGCCCCAAGCCTTGCTCAATGGGACAGAAATACAGGGTTTAAGAAGAGGTGAGCCAGGCAAGGCAAGAGTTAAAAAGATGATGTCTCTGTAAGCAACCTGTTTGGTGGTAGTCATTGCAGGGCTAAAAGTCCACTTCTACTACATAAATACAGATAGAAAAACTAAGAAAAGCGAGGGGGCAACTGAAATGTCTCATATCAGGTCCCAGCCTGCTGCATTCCATGCCTCCTAGACTGACATCCTTTTCCTCTGCTGCTGCCATCTGAGATGGACAGAAATTCCACCTGTCTCTGGGTTCCACCTCATTATTTCAATGGTAACATAAGCTCTCCCACTGCATGAGACAGGAGGACATGTGCCTCATCTCATTTGGCCCTTCTGGCAGTCAAAATCCCAACTGCCTGCCTGGTGCTTGGCCCAGAAGATTCCCTCCAGGTTTTAGGCCTGCAGGCAGGCTTGCTGTCCTAAAAACCCACCCCATGTCCCTCTGTGGGAATCACTGAAATCATACACTGGGTGATGAACATGCCTGATATTTGGCTTGGAAGACTCCTGAAGACTCACTTCATGGGTGAGTGGTGTCACAGCTCTGGCTAGGTGGGTGGAGTCCATCTAATTTTATTGGGGGAGCAGCTATGGTTTTAGTTCTTTTCTCTCTCTCCACCAAATGAGTTCTCAAAGCACAGTAAGCCTTTCATTTGCTACACCTAAACCCATTAGCCCAGGGGAAATGCCATATAATTGTAGTTAGGGGTCTCTAAGATGGCTGCTTTGTCTTGATTAGAGACGGCCACGGCCATGAACTGCTGGTTCAGCCATTTGGAGTACTTAGTTTTCCTAGTGCTGCCTCTGGGTAGGTGTCCACTGGAGGAACATATTGGCTGTTTGACGAGGAAGGAAACTCTGCTGAACCACCAAAGCAGCACTTGGGGACCATCTTGGGTCTTCCTTGTTCTTTCTTCCCTTTTCGGCTATGAAAAAGGAGGAGTCCTTATCAGTGAAGGACGAAGCCAGCTCTGTGACCAGATACTTGACCAGAAAGTATTCACTAAGTGTAGAACAAGTTGGAAATGGTAACTGCTGTACAAAGTAATGGATTATTCATTTCCCTCCCACTGCGAACCCATGACCAGAGTTTGGAGAGAGCCCTAATGTGCAGTAGTGTGCACATCCTCTGGTCATTCACATATAACTTGAGGCTGGATGGGGCAGCAGTAATCAGTCATCTTGAAGGTGGTTTTAACCAGAAAATGAAGGGCTGTTCCAAGCTAAATGGGTAATGCGTGAAATATTTAAAAATGTAGAATGAGTTAGAGCAAGAATCACAGGTGTAAATAAACCATATCACCACTGTGCCATCAGCTATGAAGCCTGTACAATTGGTGCAGTGGAAGAGGCCTTTGAGAAATCAATAATTTTTCATTGTTTCCTTTGCCAGAGAAAAATTCATTCGCAGCTGCGCGTCTCAGGGATCTTTCCTTCTACCTATTGGTTTGGACATGCTGTGGTGGATTTTAACCTTCATTGCATTCTGTTCATGCTAGGGCTTTGGCCCTTCTTTATTATATATTTCATTGATACAATTCCGAGAACTGCCGTCATAATTGTCTGTTTTGTAAGTATGATAGTTTCTAAAACTGTGGGCTTAACAACTTGGTATTACACACTTCTGTTAGGAACCAAATTGTTAGGCTTAGGAAGCATCCTTGTCAAGGCGGCTTGCACATTCCTGGTCTGGACTAGCTACACACCAGCAGAAAGACCAGGCTGAGACAGAAGCAAAAGACTAGAACCAACAATTAGGTGGGATCATAGCAATGGAGGCAACAGCATTAGAGGACCAAATCATGTGTACTAAAGTTTCAAATGTTTATTTCTAACTCATACTCTATCATGAGCTTGCAGTGCATGTGTGTTCAGTGTAGAATGACTAGTTCCTATGCTATGCAAAAGGAGTAGAGGGGCACCTCCATCACAGGGGGAAACAGAATAACCTTCTGGCTGTGTTGCTACATGCAGGAACTGACTCTCCATTTTGCACCCATTGCATGGCCAAAGCAATGATGGAAGTGATGGGGCTGACCTCTCTTACAATGTTGATGGTTCTGTGTTGCCGAATGAATTATTTATTTATTATTTATTTGTTTGTTTGTTTCATTTTTATACCGCCCATCTTCCAATATGGAACTCTGGGCGGTTCACAAGATTAAAAAAGAAAACAATACAAAACAGTACAGCAAGATGGATCAGCGGGCAGTAGGCAAAATAAATAAATAAATAAATAAATAAATAAATAAATAAATAAATAAATAAATAAATAAATAAAGTTAAATTAAATTAAATTAGGTCACCATATGCCTCCCTGAAAAGCAGAGTTTTCAAAGCCTTTCTGAAGGCGGGCAGGGACGGTGCAAGGCGCAGCTCACTCAGAATGTGGTTCCATAATGAGGGGCCCACAACAGAGAAGGCGCAGTTGCGCGTGGCCAACCTCCGCGCCTCCCTTGGAGTGGGCACCCAGAGTGAGCGCTCCTGCGACATCCGAGGGGGTCTGGCCTCAGATGACCTGAACGGATGGATGGAATTCTGACACAAACATGAAGGGAATGTTTAAGATGCCCAGGTCCCACCAATGGCAAATAAATTTTTAAAGGAGACTCCAGTAAATGCTGAAAAATGGCTTTCTGATCTGTGATATGTGCAAATTAGTAACTAAATTTCTCCTGCAAATAATCATGTAGTACTTCCGCAGGACTGTTGGGACTGGTCAGCTTTCCACTTCATCTATCTTCATTACCTCTTGCTAGCATGCCTGCCGGTGATGACTTATGAATTTGTCCCTAGGTTTTCAGAAACACATTGCTGGTGTTGTATGAATAAAAAATTACTAAATCAATGTAACATTTAGTCCTAGGTATCATATATACTGTATTTGCCAATTAAAGTGGGGGAAACATACCCCATTATCTCATTGTTAATAGGGTTCTTCTTCCTAACAGGTTGCCTTCACTGTGGGCTACAGCATCTCAGTTGTCTCATTATTATATGTGGTTGCCTTTGTATTTCGCAACAAATGGCATCCTAGCAGTTTTTGGTCATTCATCTTCATTCTGGTAAGAACATTTCAGATTTGGATCCATGATTTGAGTAGTCCAGTACTTGTAGGTTCATTTATATTAAGTTAAAATATGTACATAACAGATTTTTGTGTGTCAGGACTGTCTTCACCAAGTTTTTCATGCAGCTTCGTCACTGCTTTATACATTCAGCAGAAAGGAGTATGAACAGTGAACCTATGTATGTACTGTACAATTGAAAAAGAAAATGCATCCTCTTTGAATTTTATGGTTTTACATATCAGGATGTAATAAAATCATCTGGCCTTAGTGGGTCTGAAATTTGGGTCAATACAGATTCAGATTAACACAAGACACATTGTGTTATGCCATGATTAATTTTACACAAATTAAGCCAAAATGGAGAACACATGAGTGAAAAAACAAGTACACCCTTACTGCTTCCATAGGAATTAAGAGGCTAAGTAGCAACTAGATACTGCTAACCAAATGCACTTGAGTAACTGACCAACAGCAAATGTGACCAGCTCTATAAAAGGTCAAGTTTAACAGTTTGCTAGTCTAGAGCATTCAGTGTGTGTTAACACCATGCCAAGGAGGAAGCACATCAGCGAGGAATGGATCATAAAGATGCAATTGTTGCTGCCTTTCAATCTGGGAAGGGTTCTAAGACCAGTTCCAAACAATTTCAAATCCATCATTCTATAGAAAGGACGATTATTCAGAAGTTTAAAACACTGAAGACAAGTTGGGAATCTTTCTAGGGGTTGGCATCTAAGCAAATTTATCTCAAGGTCACACCATACAATGCTCAGAGAAATTGCAAAAATACCCAAAAGCTACATCTCAGATTCCACAGGCTTCTGTTATCATGTAAATGTTAAAGTTCATGACAGTACAATTAGAAGAAGACTGAAGAAGTGTGGTTTGTTACGTGTAAAATTAGTTCCACCAAAGTCATGTCAGTCTCCCTTCTATTGGTGACAAGCCAATATGTCCTTGGGTGGCCCCTTCTTCTTTTGCTGTTGATTAGTCCCAGCAAGATTGCCTTCTCAAGTGAGTTGGCTCACTTAACATGACTTAAGAATGCTATTTTTTGTTTGGTGACCTTGGCTTCCAGAGGTATATTTGGTTTGATTCATGGAGGACTTCCTTTCTGGTCATCCTCAGTATCTATGAGATGTGTTATAGTTGCCTCCAACAACACAATTCAAATGCCTCTTATTTTTTTTCCCTGTTGGTCTTTCTCATAGTCCAAGTCTCACAACCATACAAAGCTATTGGAAATACAGTCAAATAAACCAGTCTGCATTTGATTGGATGGCTGGTGTTTTTATGTTTCCAGAGGTTATTCATCCTGATCATTGTTGTCCTTCCAAGCGCTATACATTATCTGATCTCTGGGCTGAACATTAGATTTGCTTAACGAATACAGTGTTCCCCCGTTTATCATGGGAGTTAGTTACCTGACCCACCCATGATAAAGTAAAATCCGCAAAATGCAGACACCACAGCAAACTGACCTTTACAGTATCAATATATCGTGGATTTTGTGTTGAGAGTAGCATGCTTCCAAAGAATGGTTTTTAATCCCCTCCTGACACTTCAGCAAACAGACCTTAGACTGCTCCTGCTGGCGTGCACTTCCAAAGAGAGGCTTTACCCCATCCTGACACTTCAGCAAACAGACCTGGGGCTGCTTCTGCTGGCATGTGCTGCCAGGAGGAGCCCAAGGTCTGTTTGCTGAGGTCTCGGGAGGAGGTTAAAAACCTCTCTTTGGAGGAGCTCACAGCCAGGAGCAGCCCAAGGTCTGTTCACAGAGGTGTCAGGAGAGAGTTAAAAGCCATTATTTGGAAGTGTGCTTCTCTCAAGAAAAAAATCTGCAATATACTGAGACCATAATATATGAACTGAATTGTGGTGGTGGACTACTGTATAGTGTTCCCAATTAAGGCTGGTCCATGGGGGGTGGGGGGGGTGGCACCTCCTAGAAGTTTGGGAAGAAACATCCCACATCATGATCCATGAACCACCCTTGCTTTCAATTATGCTTAATTTTCTTCTCCCAGAATTCATATACAGTGGACCCTCGTATAACAAACGGTTTCTATGACATAAAATCTATACAACATAAAACATTCCGGAGATAGGGGAAATTTGCTTAACAGAATCGCCTATGGGGCAGATCCGTAGAACAGAAAAATGGTGACGATTAGGGATTACTCTGTTTTCAATGTATTCCTATGGGAAACTTGTATAAAGGAAAGTTTGCTTAACATAATTTCATTTGGAATGAATTAATTCCTTTATACAAGGTACCACTGTACTGACTTATTGTATTGCAGTAGTAGATGAACTAGCTCTTCTTATCATTTCACACACACACACACACACACACACACACACACACACACACACACACACACACAAAATTTTAGGCAATAAGGTTAGCATATCAAGGAGTTTGTAATTTAATTTTCAACAATTAAAAATAAAAATGGAAGAAGAGGAAGGAATATGAATAAATAAAATTACATGCACACTTTCTTTTTGTTGGGGTGATAATTAAATGTTAAGCCATAGGATTTAGGAAAAAAGAAAAACTGATGGCATTTTCTGCTGCAAAAAATTACAATGTTTTCTCTTTTTTCATTTTAGGCAGGCATTTTGACTGTGATGATCCATAATAGCTTCCTCGCTGAAAATCTGCATTACTTACTGAATGTGCTTCTTCCTACATCCCCATTTATTACCTTTTTAATGTTCACCTTAACAGTAAGACACCTATTGAATTTGTTTCTGGCTGTGCCTCCATCTGTTAGCCTTTTCATTTTCATTATAATATTTATTTATTTATTTATTTTATTTTATTTATTTTGACAGCTTATATGCCGCCCACTACCCAAAGGTCTCTGGGTAGTCAAAATCCAGTGCTTATGCCTTTGTTTTAATTTTGTAGGATTTAACTGTGCTGTTACTGCAACTATTATAATGCTGGGTTGTTTTTTTTACATGACTCTTTCGTGCTGAAAGTGATACAATAGTAATCTAAATGTTTAATGGAAAAAGAGAATTTCTCATTGAGTAAATGGCGCAGTATGAAGAGAGAGAAAAAGAACCCAAACTCATGTGTTTGAAAAGTATAATTTGGATCCTGATGTAATCAAGTGAAGAATGAACCAGGCATGATTGGGCCATAAAACTGTGGTATAATATTAATACAGTATATCTAATCAGTGTACTTGGGGAAATCCCAAGTAGAGGCAATAGGCAGAATAGGGATTACTTTGTTATTTACAGTAAATCTCTATAAAGTTGGGGAATACCTGTTTGTGTATACAGTATACTGTTACTTTAAATATTTTATATAACGATTGTCAGAATTTTTGAAAACTGGAGCCAATCTTTTCTATGTCAAAATATTGATTGCATTAGAATTTTTATCTTATTTCTGTTAGCCACTTTAATATGTGGCTAACAGTAATACTGATTGGATGGATGGATTGAGAATGAAACCAATAACAATTAATTCTGCCTTTAACTGATCTTTCATTCTTATCAGGTGGAATACATTGGAGACTATGGGGATCAAATCTTGTCATCAACTCTTATGGTAAGAAAGGAACACAGCCTTCTTATTTATAAGAAAGAGCATTTTAACAAAGCACTGGTGATCTTGCTGTCAGCAATTAATCTCACAGTTGGTAAAACAGCATGGCAGGTGATATGTTTGTTGCTGATCATCATTTGAGTTGGTACTGCATTCAGAGGAAATTTCCCCATGTTTCTCTGAACAGCTACCTTTCTGCTTCCACCTGTTCCAAAACTGAATGTTCATAGTGAGCAATGAGCCCATAACCAAATTACACATCCTATGCTAAAGATGTGAATTAATTGCTTGTCGCTCATTTGCTATCTCAGTAGGGACTGAGAAATGCTCGGATAAACCCCACCTCATTCCTGCAGTTACTTGACTATCCTTTTATTGCCTATCTTCCTTCACTCCACCCCAGTGAAACTACTGAAACACTTTAGCTCTCTTCTTAAACTGGCGGTGGTGCAAAAAGACAAAGGAAAGCCAGTAAGTAATTTGTTAGCACATTAAAGCCCTGATTTCCAAAGAATTATGTCCATATGTTTTGAACAACTTCAAATAATAATGACATGTGTAAAGCAATTCATGGCTGAGACCAGGCAGGACTCTGAGGAATTGGACTTTCTGTTGGGCACTTGGTTTGGGTTGATTTTCTGCCCTCTTGGGTTGTATTGATTTTCCAAGTGAGGTCTTCACTGAGGTAGATTCCCAAGAATTTAGAGGAGGAAACTGTCCCTGATGGCTCTTCCCTCTCTTCTGCCTCCCAGTACATGTGGTAATGTTTTTTCAAAAGATCCTCGCAGTAGAATCATAGAATCACAGAATCATAGAGTTGGAAGAGACCTCAAGGGCCATCCAGTCCAACCCTCTGCCATTCAGGAACCCCCACCAAAGTGATATTGATAACATAATTAACTCTCAATTGTATTTCTTCAGTGAAGGAGACCTGCAATGTAGTGCAAGCAGGTTCTGTGCCACATTGTATCAGTCTCTTATTTGAAATGGATTCAGGGAGATTTCCTTCTCAGAAGGATGTTGCCCACCTGTTCAGCATCCTCCCCACGTGGAATCTACTAGCCCAGGACAGCCTACAGTTTCACCTACCATTGTCATCTTAACTTTGTTTAAACCTAATACCCTAGTGATGGCATTTCATTTGTCTGAGGATTGTCAAGTGCCTTAAAGGCAGCTTGCCTAGGGCATATACCTGAATCCCCTGTACCCCTTGTACTACCTGGCAGCATTGTGACCAGTGATGAAACTAAACACCTTTCTCCATGCTGAAGGGAGAATAGGATGGGCGAAAACTCACCCCCACTCCATGCCAATTTGAGTGACAACCAAAAATTCCCATCCATCCCCAAAGCAACCAGATAATCTCATTTCCTCCTTACTACAGGGTGAGCAGGTGGAGCTGAGTTCGCAATCAAGAAGGAAGAACAGTGGAGGAGCTGGGCTAAATAGCCTCCCAGCCCCTCCCTCCAGATTGCATTTTTGGCACAAATTCTATGATGCCAAGGAATCATCTGAGTGGGCAAAGAAGCCCCACTCACAAACCTTGTCTGAATCAGGGCAGCCAATCTCATACTTCCCCTGTGTGATCCTTTGCAGTGATAACAATACTTGAAAATCAGTGTCATACCAATACATTTGAGAATGCAGCTATTCCAGGAACACAGAGTGTGCAAGACTGTTGACAGGTGCTGGCTTGAGACTTGGTGGAGCCTCCAAAGCCAGTAGCAGTGCACAGGGAAAAGTGACATAACACAGTGGTGTTTTCTCTACAACTAAACTGTATTTACTAAATATATACACACATACAGGCATATAGACTACTGTAGTGCTCTCTACGTGGGGCTGCCCTTGAGGTTAATGCGGAGATTGCAGCTAGTACAGAATACAGCTGCCAGACTTCTAACGGGGTAAAGAAGGCATCAACATACTACCCCTGTGCTGGCAGCCTTGCACTGGTTGCCAGTATGCTACCGCATTGACTTCAAGGTTTGGATGTTAATATACAAAAGCCTAAACAGTTTGCGACCTCAGTATCTGACACAGTGGCTCCTCAAAAGAACTGCCCGGATCACCTGTGCTAGCCAGGCAGGACACCTAGGAGGCCCAACCCTGAGGGAAGCCCAGAAAGTTGTAACAAGGAATAGGGCCTTCTCTGTGGCTGCTCACCAGTTATGGAACCATCTACCCCCTGAAATTTGGCTGGCACCCTCGCTTCAAATTTTTTAAAAAACTATTGAAGACCTGGTTGTATAGAATGGCCTTCCCTGATTTCTCAAACATTTAGTAAGGCACTATTTTTACTGCTTTTTACCGCTTTTCTTCTCTTCTCTCCCCCCCCCATTTTATCAATCTCCTGTCATTTTTATCTTTATTTTATCTTTATTTTAGTTTTTTTGTTGTTGATTTCTGTATACTTTGTTTTATTATGCGATTTGTATTTTGGTTATTAAAATGTATTCCTTTGTTAATTGTCATGTTATCACATGTTGTAAACCACCTGGGGTAGCCCTAGGTCTAGATGGGTGGGATAAAAGTCAAATAAATAAATAAATAAATAAATAAATAAATAAATAAATAAATAAATAAGCACCTAATCAGAATTGGCAGGCAAAACCACGTAGTCACAGTCCAGTCCAGTCCAGCAGTTCAGGAATCCAACAGACAGAGTGACACACTGCTTCTTCTCCAAAAATCCCACACTGGAGTGTGTTACCTGCTTACTTATATCTGTGTAGATGATGCAGTCCTGACACAGCATTTTGAACAGGGAGCATGTGCAAAGTGTTGCCTGACTTGGCTGTCTGCCAAGATATCAAATGTGCTTCTTTCTGCCTAGTCACTCTCGCACAATGGAACAAGACAATTTCCCTTTGTTCAAATCAATGGGATGCTTATTTGTAGATTAGAGATGGGCACAGATTGCTTTGTGCAAAGTTGTCACAAGGCATTGGTATGGCACCACAGTTGTGGCACATTCCCTCCCTCCCTTCGGTTCCCCCACTCACCAACTGGTGCACACTGCTTGTCTCCCACTGTTCAGAACTGTACAGTCACAGCACAAGTACATGCTTCCCTTTTCCACCTCCATTGGCTGTTATCTCCTCTGTTGGAGGTGGGGCAGGGATCCTTGCCATGCTGCTTTGGAGTGGGTGGCTGCTGGAGGTGGCAGAGAAGGCAAGTCCATCCTCCTGCTGCGACTGGAGAGTCGCATGAAGAGCAGAAGATAAGCAGCACAAGTCAGTTAGTGCATGGTGGAGCCAGCCGGGAGGTGGGGGTCTTCCCAGCTGCAATGTGGGAAGGGAATACTGGGCAAATTACAAGCTCTTAAATTATATGCAGATGATCTGTGGCTTGTGTATTTACAAGTGTTTCTCATTTGCAACAAAAGTATTATTACTGGCTCTGAAATGGGCCTTTCCTCAGCTGTCTGAAAGATGGCAGTTCTAATGCACTAAAAAAAGCAACAGTGCCTGAACAATTTATATAATTTAAGTGAAAAACGTTTGATGACCTAGCCCAGTGGTGGCAAACCTTTGGCACTCCAGCTGTTTTGGACCACAACTCCCATAGTCCTTTGTCATTGGCAGTCTAGGCTTGGCACTCTGGGAATTGTGGTCCAAAACATCTGGAGTGCCAAAGGTTCACCACTAGAGATGGGCACGACTTGAAAAAAAAAAATTTCGAGTTGTCGTTAGTCGGGCCAGTCCCATTTCGGGTCGTTTCCGGTTTTCGCGAAAATTCGCAAAAATTAGTCGGTTCGTTTTTTCGTTTTTTCGTTGTCGTTAGTACTGTTTTTTGGGGGGGGAGCGGGCTCCTGGAGGCACCTCTGTGGGGTGGGTGCCTCCTCTGGCCCGCTATAAAGGGAAAGTGGGCTCCTGGAGGCACCCGTGGGTGCCTCCTGCCACTAGGAAGGGGAAGCAGGCTCCAAGAGAGACCCCTCTACATGGGGGTCTCCCCTCCTCACCTGCTGCTGCTGCAAAATGCTATGCAATAGCCATATGGATATTGCATAACAGAATGTGCAGACAGTGAGACCAGTGAGAGTGATAGCGTCATGCCCGCCCTGCACAAGGCTCTGGCACCACCATGTCTCACACAGAAGGGAATTGTACTTGCTGCGTGTAGTGCAATGCAAGCAAGTAGATCTGGCTTTAAGGTGGCTTAGTGCAAGAGCTAGGGTTAGGCTAGTGACGGGTAAGGTTACGGTGGGCTAGTGGGTTGCACCTCTGGGTGCCTCTCTGACCCACTAAGAAGACAGTCTGTGACGTATGGGTACGGAGTCAAGGGTTAGGGTTAGGGCTAGGGCAGGTTTTAGGGGGCTTTTTGGCACATCCCAGAAGTCTCCATGGCCAAGTGGCCATGCGACTGGTGGGATGGCTCCAAAAATTTGCATGGTTGTCCACTCCCACATGGCTGGCCACTTGGCCAGCCCATCATTGCGCAGGTGTAAATAAAATAAAATAAAATAAAATCAATGGAGGACAGAGGAGGAGAGGAGAGACATTTTGTTGCAAGAAAAAACCCACTGCTACTGTGAAAAATCTGGCAGTTTATAAATTTTCGCGTGTTTCTGTTGTGCTTGTGTGTTTTGGACCACGATTTCAAAAACAATATTGCGTTTGCCGCCCCATTTTGGATCCCCCGCCCGCACCGCATGGCATGGCGATGGCGACTCGCGAGTCCGGCTGCCCAGGACGGGGGGGAGGCGGGACCCCCCCCCTCCAGAAACCACCCCTCCGGTAGGTGCCCTGCGCCCTTAGTCAAGCAGGCATTTTTCCGCCTGCTTTTTTGGCCCGGGAATGGGTGGGGGGGAGAGTTTAAAAGTTTTTTCCTGTGCCGTCCGTGCCGCTTGCTTGCGCTTTAATTGCGGCGGCCGGCGGCGAGACTGGGCTTTTTGCTGGCTGCGAGCCTGCGGCGAGTCCCACCAGAGCAGCCCAGGACGGGGGATGAGGGGGGAGGCCGGGGACCTCCAGAAACAACCCCTCTGGTAGGTGCCCTGAGGCACGGCAGGCATTTTCCCGCCTGCTTTTTGGCCGGGAACCGGGTTTTTTTAACTTTTAAAAACTTTTTTTCTGTGCCACGTGTGGCATCGCGCGATCTCGCGATGCAAGGAACGAGCACGACAAATCAGACCAAAATTGTTCGTTCGTCGGTTCGAGCTCGAAGTCTGGGGGAGTAATTCCCGTTACCGTTTCCGTAGAGTAACGGAACCGAGTAACGGAAACAGAAACGGAAATACCGCTAAGTCGTGCCCATCTCTATTCACCACCACTGACCTAGTCACTAGCTGACTGGTGCAATCACTGATGAACAAAATGAAATAGGGCTCTAGTAATGAACAATTTTGTTTTAAATCAGTAAAAAGTACTAAAAAATAAAATAAGATACAATGTATTATCGAAGACTTTCACGGGCAGGATCTGATACTTGCTGTGAGTTTTTCAGGCTGTTTGGCCAAACAGCTCGAAAAACTCACAACTATCAAAATAATGTACACTTAATGGAATGATATGGAAAACATGTTCTTGTGCACAATATTTGAAAAAATGTTTTTGAAACTCAGTGTTTCAAGCTTTTGTCTTAAGAGCTTCAGTTAAAAAAATTAACTTTACCACCAGTCATGTTTTATAGTGTATCTACATACTTTTCCAGAGAAAGATGTTTAAGCCTTTACCCTCTGATTCATTTCCTTTGCCCTCTGATTGAAACAATCTCAGCCTCTGCTTAGAGAGGGCTATCTTGCATGGTTCCAGGGCATTAGGAAGAACAAATACAGTAATGGCATGGCAGAAGTGCAATTCGTGAAGGACCTTGATAGGTGCAACCGTTTAGTGAGCCACACAATCTATTGCACAATCAAATTGTGCAATGCTCCCTGCCTATGCATAATGACTGGAATGCTTTCACAGGAGTAACTTTACTTGACATCTACTTAAAACCGAATTTCATGCAAGATATCATACGGGGGGGGGACACAAAAAAACAACAACAACCCAAAACATAGTGATGAATAAACATAATTCAAGGTGAGCATTTCTGGATCCATCATCATCATCAACTCAGAGCTTAGGGCTGTAAAGGACCTTATGTATAAGAACATAAGAACATACGAAGAGCCATGCTGGATCAGGCCAAAGGCCCATCTAGTCCAGCTTCCTGTATCTCACAGTGGCCCCACCAAATGTGTCTGGGAGCACACAAGACTAGATATCTGTCTCCTGATACCACTCCCCTTGAAGTACCCTGCTTTTAAGCCTGGAGATTACACATCTCCATCATGGTTTGTAACCTGTGATGGAGTTTTCCTTCAGGAATCTGTCCAATCCCCTTTTGAAGGCATCCAGGCCAGATGCCATCACCAGATGCTGGGTGAAAAAATATTTTCTTTTGTCTGTTCTCACTCTCCCAGCCCTCAGTTTGAGTGTGTGTCAAGCCCAGACCAAGGATGCACAATAGGGAATCAAACTCCCAATCTCTGGCTCCACAGCCAGAAATGTATGCGATTGAGCAACAATGCATTCCTTGATATACTTCTACTTATTATTTATTTTTGCTATAAATTCATTTTATTCAATTTATTCATAGCATTTATATGCTGTCTTTCTCTTGGTAGGGGACCCATATTGGCTCACAATAGATAACACTATGAAACAACACAGTTTTAAAATACTATATAACTATCATATTTAACCTACAATGAGATCAAAACCCATGATATAATAAAATGGCAGAAAGACTTAGGTTTGCCCTTCATCACAAACAGTGGCACACACCACATCTAGTTTATTTTTGTTTTGTTCTTTCTCTGCAACGAGCCTGATTGAGGGCGAAAGTGTAGGTTGTTTTAAAATTGCAAAAGAAAAAGACCCCCCCCCAGCAAACACGCAAAAAATAATAATAATCACAGTACAATATATAAAAATAACAGAGGAGAAATCACCCTACCTTTCTTGCAGTAGAGAAGTGCAGGAAAATGGAAAGGGTATTTTAAAACCAAAGTGCCACTGGAGAAACAGTTTTCCAAAAAAAAAGAAGAAGAAGAAAGAAAGAAAGAAAGGAAGGAAGGAAGGAAGGAAGGAAGGAAGGAAGGAAGGAAGGAAGGAAGGAAATAAATACATTCGTAAGGCAGTGGGATTTACAAACCAATGGAATCGCGCTCGTAACTCGGGATTTCCGTATGCCAGGCGTGTCGTAAGTCAGGGTACCAATGTATCAAATTTGTTATACACGTTTGTTACCCTGATTTAATATATTGTTCTCTCTCTTTGTGTGTTTCATTTAGCCTTGCTTCCATGGTATTGTTTTTATTCTTCTACTTCGCTTTCTAGTGATGAAATATGACAGACCGGTTATGAGAAGAGATCCTGTGTTTAGGTTTGTTTGTGCACTTCTGTTCATATGTACATATGTGCTTCTCATGCACCTGTGGATACATTTATTTTTTCATGACTTAGTAATGAAAGATCTTATAAAATATTGAATTGCAAATACATTTACAGTGCTCCCTTGAACTTCATAAATCTGAGCAGTGGAAACACACACACACACACACACACACACACACACACACACACACACACACACACACACACACACGAATGCATGCATCCATGCATGCATACATACATACATACATACATACATACATACATACATACATACATACATACATACATACCTACATACCTACCTACCTACATACATACATACATACATACATACATACATACATACATACATACATACATACATCATACTGTGATGGGTCTCAAGCTTGCCTAGGGCCCTTTTGTTGGCAGTTTGATGGTGGCAACTTGACTCGCCTTTTGACCTGTCATGGCACATATCTTAGAAGAACATATTTTCATATTTTCATACTTAGTTTCCTTTTTATTCCATCAGTATTTTATCTGTCTTTACTCATATCTGTTTTCATCTGATACAAAAGACAGAAATAACCAAATACAATATTGCAATAACCTATCTGATATTCAATCCTAATATTTTGATTATCCATTTAACTAAGCAACTTTTAAAAAACTTTTAACTAACTTAGTAAATCCTTAACAAGGCATATTAACCTATTCTTCTAAGAATTACATAATTTGCTTATTTGGAGAAAAAGTTCCAAGCATCTCCAAAATGAAACCTCGCATAGAGAGATGAAGGGAGAAGAGCAGTTTTACTCACGACAATAAAGCACCAAAATATACAGCTATAAGCTGTCAGGTGCCAACAGCTTTGCCATCATCTTCAACCTAGTGACTGGTGTCCTGGTTTTCCTCCAGTGGGAGATAAGACAATTCCTGGACTCACAGAGTCTGCCGCTGCTTTCTCCGTGGTCAAAAAGGTAGTGTTTCTCTTAGTCTCCCCTTCAAGGACATTTGCCTCTTTTCTAAGAGGCACAGTCTGAGGATATTCAACCTGATAAGCCACAGAAGTTATAAAGTTGTCTTGCCATGGTGTAGCTGGAACCAGAACCGTTTTGTAATTATGTTTGAGAAGAATAAGAATTTTGAACTACCCAGGGGTCCAGCACCTCTAACCCTTGCACTGTTGAAGGGTGAAATGTACAGCACTTTACATAAGAACATAAGAACATAAGAAGAGCTGTGCTGGATCAGGCCAAAAGCCTATCTAGTCCAGCTTCCTGTATCTCACAGTGGCCCCACCAAATGTGTCTGGGAGTGCATGAGACTAGATATCTGTCTCCTGATACCACTCCCCTGCATCTGGCCCTTGAAGTACCCTGAGTTTAAGTATGGAGGTTACACATCTCCATCATGGTTTGTAATCTGTGATGGACGTTTCCTCCAGCAGTCTGTCCAATCCCCTTTTGAAGGCATCTTTATAATTTGAGAACTGATTGAGATCCACTTTGATGTTAACAGTGTCTGCTTTTGAAATGGCTCAGAATGTTCATTGTGTTCCTATATCTTAAAAACCACAGTGTGATTTTCTACTCTAAGCAACAGCATGTTGGCCAGTGTATTCATTGACATTCAGAGCTTTCAAACTTTCTAATTTCCTTGATTGATAGGATTTCTCCAAAGAGAAAAAAAATCCATCAGAATCCCGAAGAGTCCTGTGAAGATGAAGATAGAGATGTTCAGGATGAAAAAGCAAGAGTCCAAAGTGCCCTGTCTTCTGCAAATGAAGAAGAGGTAAAGCAGGGGTGAGGGACTTCTGTGTTGTTATTTGTGCAATTACTTGGGTTATAGCAAATTTTATTTTAGTTTGTTGGTGTTTATTTATTTGGTTATAATTTGTTTCATTATGTTGTTCTAGTTTTGTTGTTTAATGCTGTTGTTACTGTTAGGGTGAGATTTTATGTTGTAAACCGCCAGAGTAGCTCTTAGGGCTAGATGGGCAGTATAAAAGTCAAATAAATAAATAAATAAATAAATAAATAAATAAATAAATAAATACAATGTGTCAGATATTCATTTTCAGGATGGTTGACTTGTCAGGGACCATACAGTGGATCCTCGTATAACAAGCCGATCCGCTTAAAGGGGGGAAAATCCGGTGATAGGGGAAATCTGCATAACAGAATTGCCTATGGGGCGAATCCGTACAACATAAAAATAGTCGCAATTAGGGATTAATCTGTTTTCAATGCATTCCTATGGGAAATTTGTACAAAGGAAAAATTGGTTAACAGAATTTCATTTGGAATGAATGAATTCCTTTATACAAGGTGCCACTGTAATTCTGAAAGGGTGTGGACTAAAGGGCAGGAAAACCTTTTAGTCATATTAAAATAGTGTTTGGATGTTATGTATTATTTTCATTATACTAAAATGTTTCCATAATACTATTTAATTGATTAATTTGTCTCAAAAACATTTAGCCAGATAAATTGGGAAAGTATTCTTGAAGGCTTTGGAGAGGATTTAATCAAGTCTACTTCAAATTCAACAAATTGCGTTTATTATGGAAGATAGCGAATAAATAATAAATGTGACAATGTGTCAGTTAAACTTCTGTGCTTCTCAGCATGCCACTAATAATTTTTTTCTCTCTGAATCCTGTCTGAATAACCAGACTTTCCCCTCTTCCTGCATAGAAATTTTGTGCAGATGATGTTTCATGTGAACCTTTTCCACATTTTTTTCCTACTGACTAAAATGTGCAAGCATTTTTTTCAAATATAGTACATGTTTTCAGTTGCATTCTTATACTTGCATATACTTTAAAAATTGTGTTTCTTCCAGATGGCAGGAAGCTAAAGACATGCCTGTGCTTTTCAGCATAGATTCAGAGACCAGAAATTACATAGAGTATGTTATCAATTAAAGAGTTTGTTCTCCCTGTTAGAAGCCGGTTGTCATTGTCCACAACCTGCGTAAGGAATACAGGAGTAGGGACGCTTGTGCCTGTTTCAAGAAGAACAAGGAGAAGATCAAAGTGGCCACCAGAACAGTCTCTTTTTGTGTTAAAAAAGGTTAGATGGGGACAAAATTTCTGTTACTATTTTATAACATCTTTGACCAGAAATGGTTTTTCATTTCATACTAGTTTATAGTAATAGTCGATATGTTTGATGGGAATATTAATGTTCTTTGTGCTGGAAGAGACTCTGCTTGGAAGTGTCATCTTATACATGTTTATTCAAATGTACATCTTAATGCAGGGGTGCCCAAACTTTTTGTAAGGAGGGCCAGATTTGGTGGCTGAGAATGTGTCAGGGGCCGGTTGCTCCCCGACCCTGCCACCCCACTGCAAGCCCCACCCACTGACCCATAAGCCCCACCCACTGACCCCTTGCAACCCCACCCGCAGGAAGGAAGGCGGGGACCAAGGGAGGGAGGGAGGAAGGTGGAAACCAAGAGAGGAAGGAAGGGAGGTGGAGAACAAGGAAGGGAGGGAGGGAGGTGGAGACCAAGGGAGGGAGGGAGGAAGGAAGGAAGGTGGGGACCAAAGGAAGCACAGGGAGCCGTGGCCACAGGTCTCCCCTTGGAAGAGGCGATCTGTGTGACCTTGCACCCCCCAAGCTCCCCAGCGGTGGCAATGACTCACCCGCCAGCCCACCCCAAAGCTCCTTGGCGGTGGCAGAGGCCCGCTGGCCTGCCCACCCCCACACATTCCCCTGCGGTACCGATGGCAGCAGACCGCCCGTCCACCCAGCCACCCAAGCTTCCCAGTGGAGTCAGTGTTGGCTGAAGATTGTAAAAAAATGGGGTGAAGGAGGGGGAGGGAGGGGCGGGCCAGCCAGCCGTGGGCCACTCAGAATGGCCTGACGGGCCGGATTTGGCCCCTGGGCTGGACTTTGGGCAGGCCTGTCTTAATGGGTCAATTTGCTCATCATCATCTTTCACCCCGGACTCATCTACATTGGCTCTTCATTCGTTGATTGAATGGAAGAAAACCTACTGTTAGAGGAGCGGCAACGTCAGGTTCCAGTCGACTCATGGCAACTGGACTTCTTTTCTTGAGAGATACCAAGTACCGAAACATTTCAATTTCTCAAGAAAAGAAGTCCTGTTGCCATGACTCAGTTTCCAGATAAACTCACCTGGATGAGTGAGATCCTTCACAGACATGTTCCAACTGATAGAAATTGTTCATTTCTTACAGAAATGGGGTTCTTCTACTCTTCCTGATCCATGTATTTTAATATACAGTAATTAATTGACGTGACTAATCTTCTGAGAATTGAGAGTTGCTCTGTCTTGGAGATGTTATCTCTCAAACTCATGTCAGAAGAATCTATGACTGAAAAACCTTTTTTGAGATACACAAAATGTTGCACATGGAAATAAAGCCCACCAGGCAATTTGTTAAACCTAACTCCCTAAAATTCCCTAAATCAATAAACATATGGAAATTAAATTCTGCCCTAGTTCTTGCATATATTGGTTCGAAATGTTTGAGGAATTGGAAGAAGCATCCTAAATCTATGAAGCTGGTTAGTAGTGTTAGGATATGGCCCCTCACCCATGGAACCTGTGCTTAGAAAAATGAACTAAAGAATGATGATTTACAATGCTGCCACCATCACAGTAGTGATGCTGGATCTCTGTAGAGCACACAGAACAAATCTCTATGAATTTGCAGATCATCCTGTTTATTAAGGAGCATTTTGCTAATGAAATTAAGAAGAGAGAGAAGTGATGCTGTGCTTATAAAAGGGAATGATTTTGGCATTCTATTAGTAGCAGTAGTATCCTTGTTGTTTACTTGTATGATTTAATGCATTTCTCTGTATTGCTTCATACTTTGTACCCTTTGCCTGCTTGGTGCCCTATATTTGTGCATGCATTTGAGTAAGTTATTCAAAAAGGTGGCTGAAGGTACCATCCCTCAAAGAGGTGAGGGGGGTGGCATGTCAAAACAGGGTCTTCTCAGCAGTTGCCCCCCCCCAACTTGGGAATACCCTCCCAACAGAGAACTGCCTGATGCTGACGCTTTTGATTTTTCAGAGCCAGGCAAAGACCTCCCTCTTCCACCAGCATTTTAACTGGATGCTGATCATTTTAGCTGGGCTCATAAGCAGCAGGAGTTTATTACAGTATTTGTTTATTGATTGTTTTAAATTGTTTTTGGCTTTTGATGGTTTTGATAGCTATGTTGTTTTATGGTTTTAATATATTTTCGTATGCTGCCCAGAGACTGCTTGGCAGTGGGGTGTGTAAATATATTTGTAAATAAATAAATAAATAAATAAATAAAATTAGAATACTGTATATTACTGTATATTGAAAATCAAGCAATTCAAGCAATTAAATACCTACCTAATAAATAGAGTTTTGTAAAGTTTGTACACATACACATATGCACGCACCACAAAACAACACCAAAGCAGGAGTTGCTTGAGGAAATAAATAACTGCATGGTGGTATGATGTACTATTGTGCATCACTGTGTGTGCCATTTGTAAAAATGATTAGCATGTCTGTGTCTGTTGTAGGAGAAGTTTTGGGACTACTTGGACCCAATGGAGCTGGGAAAAGTACAGCACTCCGTATCATAATAGGAGATACAGATCCAACTGCTGGACAGGTAGGCATTGGTTCTTCTGTCCTGTTTCCCTTTTCTTTCTTTCTTTCTTTCTTTCTTTCTTTCTTTCTTTCTTTCTTTCTTTCTTTCTTTCTTTCTTTCTTTCTTTCTTTCTTTCTTTCTCTGCAAGCATGGATCTAATTTTAATTCAATTTTTTTATTATGGGAAATTAAAAAATATATACAAATATAAGAATATAAGCTGTATATTATGGGAGAGCAATGAAGAGGGCTTCCTCAGCTGTAGAAGCCAGAGTGTGGAAATGTCTTCCCCTTGGAGGCTCAGGTAGTGCACTGCTAACACTGACATGATTTCATCAGCAAATCAAACCATGTTTATTTATTAAAGCTTTGGGGAGTTGAGGATCTTGGGCTGGATGGCTTTGAATGCAGTGGTTTTAATCTTTTATGCCCTCTTAACTGTTTTTCAACAGTTATTTATTTCTTTACATTTATACTTTAAGTTGTCCTATATGGGTCTGTAAATAATAGTTGCCACCACCTGCCCCCATGAGATCTAGTGGGATAGAGTAAATTTCAAATGTTTTAAATAAAATGAATGCTGTTAATCATCGTAAGAAATGTAAGGTTCCATAAGTTCTCGCTGTAGCGCGGGCCACATGGTCGGCAGTTAAAAAAATAAAATTAAAATAAAAATAAAAAAAATAAAATAAAATAAAAAAGGAGCGCTGACCAGCTCCAGGGGTGGCCGGGTTGACACCCTAAAACAAAGAAAAAATATTAAAAAATAAAACTGGCACCAACCCAGCCCCAGGGGCCGCATGGTCGGCACTTTGAAAAAAATCTAATAAAAATAAAATTAAAAACAAACAAACAAAAAGGAGTGCTGACCTGGCCTCAGGGGTGGCCAGGGTGGCGCCCTAATAAATATATATAAAATAAAAGAAGTGCCAAACCAGACCCAGAGGCCACACGGTCAGTGCGTAGGAAAAAAATGAGGTGCTGGCCCCATGCCAGTGCCTCAAAAAGCCCCTGCCACAGGAGCCAGGATTGCCCTGCCGCCGCTGCCACTGCCACTCAATAAGGATGATGTATTGATGATTGAAGATGATGAGGATGATGAGGATGAGGATGCTTCCAGTCCAGTTTGTGCAGTTGTTGTCAACGTCTGTGTGGGTTTTTTGGGGTTTTTTTAAATGCTTTTTCCCGCCTGCATGCTGGCAAATGGATTAAATCACACAAAGCAGGGAACAATGAATAACGAATCAATGAACCAATGAAATGAATTTTTCAAAAAAATTGTTAAAAATAAAACAAAACAAACCTAAAACGAAATTGAATCGCCATTTTTTTCAGGTTGTGCCCATCTCTAGTTAGATCTATGTTAAATCCTTAGATCTATGTTAAATGCATGGTATATACATAAAAAAAATATGTCCCTTGGATTCACCTTTGAGATCTGTAACTAAAACATATAACTTCTCTATCAATTTCAAAGTTTTAAAAATATATATTTAGGGAAAAATAAGTGATTAGATTGAAATATTGAATAGGTAAGATGAGAGGGAAGGAACAAATGAAAGAAATTCTTCAATGTAGGGATATATCGTGGCATAAATTATATAAAATTATATGGATGAAGAGGAAAATAGGGAAGGGTCTGGATTGAAGTTAATTTGGGAACAGGACTTTTAAAAAGAAATAAAAGAGGAGGATTGGGCTAAAATATGGAAAATGAGAATGCTTAGATTTATGTCTTAGAATAAAGGGAAAAATTTAAATAAGTTTAGCATGGTATTTGACACAAGTGAAATTGAATAAAATAAGTGCTATTTTTTTAAAGTTTTGTTGGAAATGTGACAATGAGTTTGGCATTTTTTCTATTTGTGGTGGGAATGTAAAACGATACAAAAATTTTGGAAATACATTTTTAAAGAATTAAGTGACACATTAGAAAGGAATATAGAGCCCAATTCTGAAATTGCTTTGTTATCAATATTTGTTGATAATACTTATGATTTTAAAATGAAAGCGTTGATTACTAAATTTATTGACAGTTGCTAGTTTAATAATAGCTAGAAATTGGAAATCTAAACATGAACGATGCTTGGATGAATGGTACAATGAAATATGGAATATTGCTTTAAATGACAGTGCATATGTGCTGTCTTAGGTGAATATTCAACATTATCTGGCATGACAAAGTTCCAAATAGCATAGTCCTGAAATGAGTGGGAATCTCTAGCATGTATACTTTATTGAAACAGTGATGCCTACGCTGGCTTGGACACGTTGTGAGAGTGGATGATGGCCGGATCCCAAAAGATCTTCTATATGGAGAACTAGTGCAGGGAAAGTGCCCCAGAGGGAGACCACAGCTGTGGTATAAGGATATCTGTAAGAGGGACCTGAAGGCCTTGGCAATGGACCTCAACAGATGTGAAACCCTGACCTCCGATCGCACTGTCTGGAGGCAAAAGATACAGCATGGTCTACATAAATTTGAAGAGCCATTTGTCCAACAGGCAGAGGAAAAGAGGCAGGCACGGAAACAACGAAATTCGAGGACTGGACAAGAAACAGTATACATCTGCCCCCAGTGTGGTAGAGACTGCCATTCCCGAATTGGCCTATTTAGTCACATTAGGTATTGTTTTCAGGATCTCTACTCCAGGCATGATACCATAGTCTTTCGAGACTGAAGGAGGCCGATGATGCTTTAAATGATAAACTGACATCTACTTTAAAGATTAAAAGAGATATTTTTATGATATATGGGGTACATTTATTGAAGATGTGCTTTTAAGAGATAAGGGTAAGGCTTCCGCGCAACAATCAATTTTGTTCTGTGGGGAGGATAATGAATGTAAATAAGAAGAGTGGTCCTGTTGGAGAAGGGGTGCACTGTTGCTGATGTTTTGTCTTTTTTGTAATTTGTATTTTGTATTTTTTGTATTTTGTATAAAATAAAAGGCATTTGGACCTAAAATAAAAAATGTAAATGACCAACAAAATGTCACAATACCAGATATTTTGAACAGGTGCTGATAAAAGGGGTGGATGCAGCTGCGGGGGAAGAAAACATGACCAACTTCCTCGGCTACTGTCCTCAGGAGAATACCCTCTGGTCCAACCTGACTGTCAAAGAACATCTGGAGATATATGCAGCTGTGAAAGGGATACAGAAAAATGCTGCTGCAATAGCTATTAACCGGTATGGATGGCAAAAGTTGCTGATTTCATTGTACAATTCAAATCTCAGAGGTTTGGGCTACTGGAACTAGAAATTCTTCCTTGATATGCTTCAGCTCTGCCAGAGACTGAAAGTTGGTCATGGTGTGTTCAGGGCCGGCGCTTCCATTAAGGCGAACTAGGCAGTTGCCTAGGGTGCCAAAATGGAGACAGGGTGCTGGACAGCCTGCCACCCCCCCACCACTGACCACCACCGCCACCCACCCGCTGCCCCCCACGCCCCTCGCCGCCCCTCATGCCCATCGCCACCCCTCGCCATCCACCACCCCCCACCGCCCCGCCCCTGCGCCCGTTGCCACCCCCACACCCGTTGCCTTCCCCTGCCATCCGCTGCCACCCCACCCCACTCCACCCACCAACCGCCTGCCCCACCCCCTGCCCCTCTCCTAGGGGGCAAAAAACCTAGCACCGGCCCTGGGTGTGTTTTTGGCCCGGAAATGGTCTTGCAGGGCCTAGTTTTTGCAATTGCCATGCAAAATGTCACAATTACCAGAATGAACTAAACATTCTATTTCTACTTTTCTTTTAGTTTAGTCGAAGCTTTAGAACTCCAAGAGCATGTAAATATAGTGGCCAAGAAATTGTCTGCTGGAGTAGCTAGAAAAGTAAGTTCATTTTTTTTGTTCAAATCTGTAATGTTAGTTATAAGGAGGACAGGTAGTCTACTTCTGCCAGAGTTGCTTCCTGGCTACTGTACCAACCCGACCATTTCATTCACTTCCAGAATGCTCCCATACGCCTTGGTGAAAGCAAACTTAAGTATTGTGAATATGGCAGAGAGGAATTAGAGTTACTCGCAACCATAGTGAGGGGGGATTATTGGAATGGGTGTGGAAGAACACACTGAGGGCTCCTACAGACCTGGAGCTCATCCTCATTACTTCCTCCACATTATATTTGTGTGGTTAAAAGACATGATTAACATACACAGTATGTCCTCCAGGTTCAAAGATCAGCATGAGTTCATTGGATTATTGTAGTGTGAATATGGGGAATCTGTACTGAGGGACCACAGAATCCTGCAGAGTGCCAGCTAAATGAACATAAGAAAATAAGAACATAAAAAGAGCCATGCTGGATCAGGCCAAAAGCCCATCCAGTCCAGCTTCCTGTATCTCACAGTGGCCCCACCAAATATGTCTGGGAGTGTACAAGACAAGATATCTGTCTCCTGATACCACTCTCCTGCATCTGGCCCTTCAAGTACCCAGTTTCTAATCCTGGAGATTACACATCTCCATCATGGTTTGTAATTTGTGATGGACTTTTCCTCCAGGAATCTGTCCAATCCCCTTTTGAAGGCATCCAAGCCAGATCCCATCACCACATCCTTGTCAGGAATTTGGTTCATTTTTCCTCTTTATTTCATCTGGAATGTAAACCAATGCTGTGCATCCATACACTTTCAAATGTTTTACAGATGGCCTTTTTTATACAGCAAAAAATAAGGTATTTCTTTCACTACAGAATTCCAAGTTCTGTTTAACAGATAATTGGCTATCATTATAGCAGTCTAGAACTAATTACTACTCATTCCGCGAAACTTATCTAAATTCATTGCACCTCAAAAATTATTCCAAACCACCTCCCGTTCTTTTTGAAGTCCAGAGGCAGGAACATCATTGATAGTATATGACCAATCTTTAAATAATTTAATGTGAATATTTGGGAGAGGTAGCCGTGTTAGTCTGTGCAAGAATTCCAGGCAAAAATCAAAACAAAACAAAATGTTTTTGTTTTTTATTTTATGTTGTCTTGATTAATGTGAATACACACCCATGTATCTGATGCTGTGGATAGTTGATTAGGGCACATTGATATTGTTACTGGACTTCCTGGTTTGCAAATGCCCAGTATGTAGTGCATGTATCACATGCTGCTAATCTATCAGCATTTCCCTGAAGAGTTTAGGATCTGAAACTGATATCTCAAGTTTAAATTCATGCTGAACTCTGAAGAATATTCTGCCGTTATCAACTACCCTGAAATCCTTGAGACCACAAAGTGTGATACAATCTGGAAATTGCTTGTCGACTGCCTTAGCACTGGCATCTTCTATTTTGGTCATGCTCACATGGAGTAGAGAAGTTTCAGAGCTTCTTCTCTTCAGCCATTGTCATCATGGAGACACCCTGCAGACATCATTGACATTAATTACTTCTATTTACATGCTTTTCATCTTTAGCTCTCACATTCCTGCGAGAGTTTCCAAGTGACTGGAACCATCTATATGCATAAGCTGGAATTCTATATTTTCTAAACACCAGGTGTCTATATTTTCAAAGCTGGAATTGGCTTTCTCTCCTTTTAGTTGTGCTTTGCCTTGAGTTTGTTGGGCAGTCCTCCCGTGATGTTCTTCGATGAGCCAACGACAAGGCTGGATCCCAAAGGAAGGCGCCTGGTGTGGTGAGTTGCCCCTCTCTTTCTGTGTTTTCTCCTTTTGGAGTTGTGAACAAATCCTGTCCACCCCCCACTTCCCTGATCTGTGTCATCTTAGCATCATATCCTCTGCTGCCCAGAGTTGTGTCCTGCAGTGGTTCCCAACCCCGGGGTCGGGACCCCTTTGGGGGTCGAGCAACCATTTTACAGGGGTTGCCAAGAGCCAGTGAAGAAAAAGGCACACACGGCTTGGGTCTGGAGGAGGAAGGTGGGGGGGGGGGGAGTGAGTTACATCTTGATAGGTTGGAGGGGAAGTCAGTCAATGGCACCAGAGACTGTGATTGGCTAAGGATGCCTGTAGAGGAAAGTCCTCTATGGCACCTGAGGCAGTGGCCTGCCAAAAGGGGCTTGTGGCCTCTTCCAAGCAGGGCCAGGGGTTACCACAACATGAGGAACTGTATTAAAGGGTTGCGGCCTTAGGATGGTTGAGAACCACTGTGCTCGTGTCTGTCCTGTCCCCTCTGTCTCTTCTATTCCTGTGGCAATTTGACCCTGGAGATGTAATGCTCCCTTCTTCTCCCCTGGAGCTTAAGCAAGGTCCAACTGAACAGAAGGAACAGGTGTAAGGGTTCGATCCTTTCTAGGGTCGGTTCCGATCCATAAATGAGATATGAGTCGGGTTGTAATTGAACATTGAACATATTTTTATGAATAGGATCTGCATAACAACTTGAAGACACATTCTCTTCAGGCACTTGTGCTTGTTTCAGTAACTTAGGTAAATTAACTGGCTCAAATAAAGGTTCTTCTAAATCTAACTGAACTGGGCTGTATTCTTGAATCAACCCCTTTAGCGATAAGGGCGACCGACCGTCCCCCGCCCCAAGCATTGAGTGCCACAGCACGGGTGTCTTGTCCACTGCACGACTGGATTCTCTTGGCTGGGCTTCTTCCATTCTGGCTGGAACCCTTTCACTGGTTTCGGCCACCTTAGGGGTTTAACCTGGACTGACCATCTAAACTCCTCCGGCTCTTTCTTTCTCCATTTCTTTTCCTCTTCCTGAGGAAAACTGCCTTCTGTCTGACAGCTCCTGTCAGTTACTGGTCGCTTCCAACTGTCACCTCTCGCGCCTTCCCCCTCAGGCTCCACCCACTCATCACTCTCGCCCGTGTGCCTGTCACCTTTCTCGCGCGTATCCTCCGCTACCCACAACACCTCTTCATCAGGTTTATTTACATTCTTCTGCTCTGCAGGTATTCTCTCAGATGGCTCACTATGGCTTGGTCCCTCACAACAGGTAGTACTGGCCAGTTCAGCAGTCTACCCCTGTGACCCATCTTCTGTTGTCTGCAGGAAAGCGATTCATGATGTTTTGAAGGAGAAGAACCAAGGAGCCATTCTGACAACTCACCACATGGAAGAAGCTGAGGCTGTGTGTGACCGAGTTGCCATCATGGTGTCTGGACAGCTCAGGTGGGCTTCATCATGCACTTTGTTATGTAGCCTACAAGCATACCATGTGTACAAAATGATCTGATGGGACACTTCATTTCTCCCATGTAACTCGGAGAAGTTCATTTTGTTGAAGTGACTCTTTCTACATATTTTATTCTATTAGCATCCATGTGCCGTTAAGAATAGATAACACGTGTCAATAGGGATTGTGAAGACCAAGAATCAATTGCAATAAGAGAATAAATAATGACATTTGGACTTTTAAAGAAAGCATAAAGAAGACTGTTTGGACTTAGCACCCTTTCTCCCTTCCAAATATATGATGTGGGGGGGCAACATAAAAGGCCATGCAACTTCTTTCTCTCATACATCCTTAATCTACCTAGAACAGCACTGAAAGGAAAAATATTTTGAAAGGGAAGATCGCACAAGTACAGGTTACAGGGGGTGGGGGGAAGATACACATAATTTCGTTGCCACATAAGGAGGTGAGACCAGTTGAGATCTAGTTGTCCAGGGCCATTTTGGTTTGAACACATGGCTGTCCTGATGGGTGCACTTTGGTAGGAAGGACTGAGGCAGGGAAACACCAATAGCAACTCACTCACATGTTTTATATAAAGAAATTCTCCTGCAAACTTCTTTCATTGATTGCTTTTAATTGGCTGATATCAAATTTTAATTGACTCAGATGAAATTTTAATTGATATGGCTGAACTCTATGTCTTTTAATTGGAGATTGCTTCAATACTGCTAATAAGGAATGAAAATACATTAACAATAAACTTCAAATAGTCAGATGGTTTAGCAGATGGTATCTATCAATGATTGGTAATATCGAGGCCAACTATTGCTTTGCCCAATTAAAGATTATTTATTTATTTATTTATTTATTTATTTATTTATTTATTTATTTATTTATTTATTTTTATACCACTCATCGTCTAAGGGAACTCAGGGCGGTTAACAATCAGGAGCAATTAAAAGAAAAGACAACACCAATATAATTAGGAAAAAAGATGTATATAAAATGAGTTGACTATTCTAAACAGAATGAAATAAATAAGTAAATAAATAAAATAGAAATACTCAGCAAGGTAGCGGAATACAGTAAGAGGGAAAAAAAGAATTAAATTAAAATTAAAGGTCGCCAAATGCCTCACGAAAAAGCCAGGTCTTCAAGGCTTTTTAAAAGGCTGGCAGGGACTGTGCAAGGCGCAACTCACTCAGGAGATGGTTCCAGAGCACAGGGCCAGCCACAGAGAAGGCTCGGTTGTGGGTTACCACTTTCCGAGCCTCCCTGGGCGTGGCCACCCGGAGTGAGAGCGCCTGCGACATTCTAGTAGGTCAGGCCTCTGTTGATCTCTGGAAGATCCACTCTGCCAGGTATTCAGGTCCCAAGCCGTGGAGGGTTTTGTAAATCAAAACCAGAACCTTGAATTTTATTCAGGACACAAAAGGCAACCAATGCAAGCGGGCCAGAACTGGGGTGATGTGGTCATATCAGCCCGCACCAATATGAATATAAATTTGTCTTTGTTGTGCACCCTCTTGATTTCTCTGTCAGACAAGATATCTGAAAAGTCTACATTTGTATTACAGCAAGGGAGTGGGGGAACCAAGGGCCTAGATCAGTGGTGGTGAACTTTCGACACTACAGATGTTTTGGACCACAACTCCCAGAATTCCGAGTCTAGACTGCCAGTGACAAAGGACTGTGGGAGCTGTGGTCCAAAACATCTGGGGTGCCAAAGGTTCGCCACCACTGGCCTAGATGATGTGATGGTTCTAGACCTCACAAAACGTAACACCTAAGAATAGTGGGGGAAAGGAAGGCCAAAAAAAAAGCTTGATTCTCCAGTTTTGAAGATATAGACACCAGAATAATCTCCACATAGTCAGAATCATCTCCACATATGGAGAGGCACGTTGTGAAAGAAACTCCAGTCTCTGTAGTAACAAACATTGTAGGCAAATTTGAAGATAGGAAATAAGCCAAACTGGTGTTTTATTTAATGGGTGGTGGGGCTGGAACTTCAGAAACAAAAGTCCCAGCTGCTCTGCTGTGTTCCAGACTGAGTAGTGAAAGCTTACAATAATGTCTGAGACAGGTGTAGGCACCAGGCAACTGAAGGAACCCCATGGTGCAGTTGTAAAGTTGTAGTATTGCAATCAAGCCTCCGTTCATAACCTGAGTTTGATCCTCAGGGATTCGGGTAGCTGGCTCAAGGTTGACTTAGCCATCCATCCTTCTGAAGGTTAGTAAAATAAGTGTATTGGGGGGAGGGCAAAGTGTTCCTTGCATAATTATGTTGTAAACTGCCTAGAGAAGGCCTACATGTGCTCCTGTCTTATTGAAAAGCCAGTGAGATGTCCATGTTTATTGCCCTTTGTCCCTTCAGCTGATTCCTTTCTTCCTCAGGTGCCTGGGGCCTATTCAGTATCTGAAAAACAAATTTGGCAAAAATTATTTGCTGCAGATAAAAGTAAAGGGAGAAGAGCAAGGGGAGCTTCTGAACAGTCACATTCTGCGGATCTTCCCACATGCAGCTCGTCAAGAAAGGTAACTGCAAAACAGATCTGCAGCTTGATTCTTGTGTTCTTGTGTGATTTTTTGCTGCACTTGATTTGATTTCTAGAATGTTTGGCAGGAGTTGGATTAAGAAGACAGGGAAGAAATACCCCTTTCCCCTTTTCTTCCACTTACCCACCTAGTTCTCAAATGTGACGTACCACGAATGAAGCAGTTCATGTTATTTCTGGAGACAAACCCATGCATTTGAGGACTGCTGATATCTGCACACATGCTTGGGTAGGTCTGGAGACCTGCATGTGGGTTTTTTTTCTGATCTATTACCCCATGCAAGTGGTCCCGGATTACAAATAGTCAAACTAGATAGGGCTGGACTTTCAGAGCTGTGGACATGAAGCAGAAGGGCTGCTATAGAGTACAGGATGTCTATGTTTGTGACTGTTGAACTCTTAAAAGAGGGGCACTGCGCATGCAAATCTGGTTGCCCTGCCCATGCTTTTTCTGATTTTGTTTATTCCTTCGTTTAGGCTGCCCACTTTGTTGGTGTACAAAGTCCCAATGGAAGATGCATTGCCCCTGTCCAAAGCCTTCTCCATGCTAGAAGAAGGTATGTCAGAGTTAAATTTATTTATTTATTTATTTTAGAGTATTTTACCCCGCCTTTCTCCTTGAAAAAGGACCCAAGGTGGCTGCTGTTAATGGTTCGTGTAGATAGCTCTTCCCCTTTCCTTCCCCATCCCTCAATTCCACACGAGAAACGGGGAAACAGAGCACAGCCAGTTCCTACGTTGAAGCACCCAATGGAAAACTGCCATGGCCAGAAGTCAAGGGAAATTTGAATGGAGCTTAAGTCAACAGACTATAATTATTTTACTTTCATCTTCACACAGCTAAACAAAGATTCAATCTTGAAGAGTACAGCTTTTCTCTGAACACTTTGGAACAGGTACTGTATTTTTAAAATCTAGTTACATGTTGGGATTGGTAGAAGGAACAAAGTTTACTGTCTTGGCTCCATTGTCAGTCCCAGTTATTCAACTTGGAAAATCAGCACTTGAACAAAAGACACATTCAGTGCTCTCAGAAAACAGCATGCAATGATAAAAACATGTATTTTCTGTTGTATGAAACATACAGTTACCATAAAACAAAACATATACAGTATTTCTAAACAAAGCAGTGATAAGTTTCATTATGTCTTGTTTTGTTTCATTCTTGGACATCAATCCCCGACTTGCTTCTTGACCTCTTATATGTCCCACACATGGATTCATTAATGAACCTCTATACTTCCAATATCGTCAGTTTCCTGATCAAAGGAAGTTCATATACATTTTGAGACTAGTCTATGAGTTCTAACAATGAAGTAGCACAAGGATTAATAGAAGGAGTCTTTCTGGGATGTACAGAAAGATCTCCCAGGAAATCATTTCCACTCCTTAAGTTAATAAATTCATACCACGCTGAATGCTGGACAGTTGGCAAAAGAGCATCCTCTACAGCTTTCTTTTGGAATCTGAGGAGCTGGAACAACATATGGCATGGGGCTTCAATCCAAGAGTGTTTTACTTTGATCTGGAACCAGCAGGGAAAATACACATCAGCAATGTGCTCTACTATCAGTCAAGTTCCAGAGGATTTTACCCTTGAAACCATGTTTTGATAACTATATACAGCAAATCCTGTTTGCAGTTCTTAACCATCTTGAGTGACTCACTGGAACAATTTCAAGACAGGCAAGATCTATGGGAAGTACACCTGTCCTTATGGCCTGTGCAATTCTGTACCCATGGACTTCATCTGTTGACGAATTATTTATTACACTATGACTAAGGGCCTTTTTACACGACCCCTAAGATCCGCTGGCCACTTAAATTCGGACCAGAGATCTTAGGGGTTCGTCGCTCTTCCTCTGTCTTCCTCTGTCCCCACCCCCCTCGGCACTTCCTGGTTGCTGGCTGCCTGAGGGACGGAGAAAAAAGAAAGCAAAGACTGCCGGTTTACCTCCGTTTTGTTCCGGACAGCATACAGATCTCTTAAAGGGGCGGGGCGCAAAAAAAGAACAAACAGAAGCCAGGAGAGCCCCGCACTCACTATCCTTACACCGGATCAAATATTTGTCACATCCAAAAAGCAGGTACCTGAAAGCTGCGCTGGGACGCGCTAAAGTGGGCGGGGTCACACATAATTTCCTGCTAACTCTGGAGCTGGTGGGTAAACATTTTTAATCTCCGGAGCTGGGAGCCATTTGCCCCGGAGTTTAGGGGTCGTGTATAAACGCCCTAAAAGAAAGGAGAGGCTCTCTACTTAAGACTTTAGAGAATGAAGGATGAATTTCTAGTTCTGTGGCACTGTCTAGCATCTTCCCCATCTGACCCGTCCTTTTGTTGTTTGATAAGGATCTTCCCACTTAGGTGGTTACTTCACGTCCTTCCTCGAGCCGAGGTGAACTTGCCTCCGTGTTGAAATCGGTTTTCAACACGGATTGAGAAGTGGATTGAAAAGATTCCCCAGCTCCAGGACGGGAATATCTCGCCCTGCTTGGAGCGCAGTTCAGGGGGCGTGGTCGGGGTGAACTCGGATTGACCCCACAAGGACATGAGGTTCCATTCCTTCGAACTCGGATTGACCCCACAAGGACGTGAGGTCACGTTCCTTCGAAATGGTCTCCAGCGGGGCCGCGAACTGCAGCGACAGGGACGTGAAGTATCAGCCTTAGTGTCTTGAGCAAGTCTCGCAGGGGCAACTCACTCATATGAAAAGCACAGACTAACCAGATCAGCTTGCAGAAAAAGTTTAACCTCAACAAAGTGCATGATGCCACCAATCCCACCAATGCTTAGATTTGTGGAATAACCCCAATGGTCTGCAGAGTTTTATCAGTGCCCTTCTTCTACAAGAAAGCCACTAGAATATCAGCAGTAACTTCAGCAGGTTTATGCTTGAATATTTCTCTGGAGTAAAGTGGTACAGATACTGTCCCCCTGGCTCGCTGCATATAGAATAATGCTCCTCTTTGATGGTGTTGAGGAAACACTGATCAGAATTATTAATGTCTTGAGTTGGGTCATGGTGGCCATCAAAGAAGATGCAGTCAATTTCAATCTTCTCACAAAGATAATCAAATTCGTGATCTAGCAATGGTATAAGTTTTTTTTCTTGGGCCCTCTTGATTTTATTGTGATCCACTACAAATGTCTTGCCTTGGTCAGTAACTAACCCAGCATCTATATAAGCTGCAGTGGTAATGGCAGTTGTGGCACACCGGCCAACATTATAGCTCGGTGATGGCGAACCTTTTAGAGACCGAGTACCCAAACTGCAATTCAAAACCCACTAATTTTCCACAAAGTGGCAATACAGCAATTTAACCTGAATACAGGTGCCTGTGAAGGGCTGATGTCGGGTGCCCACAGAAAGGGCTCTGAGTGCCACCTTTGCCACCCGTTCCATAGGTTCACCAACCCAGTTATAGCTGATGCTCTGCACAGCAACATGCTGTATTTCCAATGTGTTCTGCTGTTTATTTTTATTTGAAGTATATTTTTATAAGATGTACTTGGCAATTCAAATGGCATTATATAACTCTCATTCTTTCCATCTTCAGGATCAGCCGCTTCTTCTTCCTTATCAGTTGAGAAAATAACTTCATTTGATGATATTGAAACATCTGGCTTACCCTTCTGCTTATAGTCACAAAGTCTTCCTTTTTTCATCTTCTTGCCATTTGTTCTTTTTTATTTGTCTGTTGTGTTCTGGCAAATATGGCAGACTAATTTGATGTGATCCTATAGAACAGTGGCGGCGAACCTTCGGCAGTCTAGATGTTTTGGACCACAACTCCCAGAATTTCAACCCCGTATTGCCAATGACAAAGGACTAAGGGAGTTGTGGTCCAAAACATCTGGAGTGCCAAAGGTTCGTCACCACTGCTGTAGAACCTATCTTGTATCTCTGATCCTTAATGAAAGCAGGTTCATTTGCAGTGGTCTTCAACTCCTTATGACATAGACACTGAATATGAGTTTCCTTTTTGTCATCTGCAGCACAACCAGCTTCACAACAAAGCACAATTTTATACTTGCAGTTAAGGATGTCAAAAAGCTTGCCAGGTTTTTAATTTCTTTGGCTTCTAGCTTTCCCCTACTGACCAATATTTTCTTAGCTTACTTTCAGCTGTCTTGAATCTGTATTTCTGAATTTATAACAGGGAATACAAAAGCACTGTTAGCAAGTTCCCACTTCTCAATCACTTTGAGGTAAATGTCCTTTACAAGACTGCATGCTAGATAGTTTCTGTCATCCTCACCACTTTGTTCTTGTAGCAAGACATCTTGCAGAGTTAGTAGTATTCAGAAAGTGAGAGGTCTTGACTAGTTCCAATGAAATTGCTCCTATGAGTGAACATTCCTTGCCTAGTTTTTCTTTTGTGGGGCATTTTAACACTTACAATGGAGAAGTGTTGCCATAAGTCAGACACTGAATAGACTTGACACCACACACTTATTAGACTGAGATGAAAGCGCTACTAAGTTATTTTCAGTTTTTTAATCTGCTATAGCTGCTATTGCATTGCATGCCATTATGGAATATATATATGGGGAAATTTGCCAGGGCAAATTCTATAGCCAACACTGACTGGTCCTGCATGAGAGGTGAGGGATCTGCTTCCCTCTTTGATTTTGACCATGTAGCTTCTTTCTGCTACATATTTGCTTATTAATGGTCTTGCTTCCCTCTATAATGTTTTGTAACAGAAGTTGGGAGCTTCTGCTTTTTGGAGCCTTTGAATAGTTTTAGAAAAATGTCTGGAATTTTTAAAGCAAAGCAAAGTGTTCTGCTTATATACCGCCCCATACCACTACAAGTAGTCTCTGGGCGGTTTACAATTTTGATTACAGTGTGCAGGCTACACATTGCCCCCCCAGCAAGCTGGGTACTCATTTTACCGACCTCGGAAGGATGGAAGGCTGAGTGAACCTTGAGCCTGCTACCGGGGATTGAACCCAGGTCGTGAGCACAGTTTTACCTGCAGTACAGGCATTTAACCACTGCGCCACGAGGCTCATGCCTCAATATGAGTTTTATTAGTTATTAGTTAGATGGTCTTATTAGTTATTCTTAAAGCTATGATCTGATCTTGGAAAAGTGTTTTCTCTCTCTCCTTGTAGAAAAAAGCAGAAAGAAGAGGAAAGTCAGATTCTAAGTTATTTACCTTTTATTTTTTTGACAACATTGATCATTGGGGTTTGTTTGCATCTTTGTTTTGAGGAAATGGCCCAGGTTTTGGATTTCATACAATCTCACTCATATGGAATGGGTATAATCTGCATTCAACCCATTTTCCTTCTGCAAGATGTTCAGAGTTGTCAAAGCAGAACACATTGACTATGTGTTTAGAGGTTTAGATGCACTTGAGAAATCAAGAGTGTAAACTGCCAAATTTGAGGGAACTGGCAAGTATCATGGTGCTATTACTATGTATCATCCAAAAACAAATTTTATTGTTTTAATTGAATTGGAATAACCCACAAGTCTGGTAGGAGATGACAACCCTATGAAAATGTATGTGGTACCTTGTGCTTAGCTGATGGAACTGTTTCATTGTATTTATTTAGGTTTTCCTAGAGGTTTGCCGAGAACAAGAAAGGGAGGATGCCGACATGGATCTGGATACAACTTTTGAATGGAAGCAACTGCAGAAGGATGATCTCTAAGTCCAGTACAAAGACCAGTGTTTACAGGTGGGAGTAACCTCGAACAAATGTCGCATCTTGTTTGCTGGCATGACTATAAGCCCTGCGGGGTAAAGACAATGTAGCTCGTATAGCCATCCCTATGCCAAAAGGTCTGTGTGCCTAACTAACACCTATATTGGTCATATGTAAATAAGTAACATTGCTGTAAATTTTAAACCCATAGGAGGCATTGGATTCTCTCTTCCTCTTTTACAAAAATGTTAAATAATTGAATTGCGAGTTATAGCCTGCATTCAGTATTTTCAGATAAACTGTTTACTGCTTAGCATCTATGACAGTGCTACTGGTATATGTTTGAAAGTTCTTAAGTGCCTTAGTTTTTCTACATGATGCTTGTGAATATATCCAGGGCTAAGAGATGGATCATACCTAGATCATGACACTTGAATAATGGCCTCAGAGTAATATAACATTTTATAAATCTTCTTTGGCAATTTGAGTTTGTAGTCCACCACACCTGAAATTTGCCAGTGAACTGCACATTTTTTGAAACCCTGCAGCTTCTCTGCACATGTGGAGGACTCTGCCAGACCACTTATTAAATAATCCTCAAACTAATGAGTTACAGGAGGGTGACCTACCATCTCCTCGAGTATCCACTCTAGGAATGTGCTAACTGTTTCAAAAGCGGCATAAGGAACTGTGTACCACATTGGCAAGGGTTGTTGTAATATCATGAAAAAAATTAAACATTGATCCTAAAAAAAAAAAAAGTCATTGAGATGCACTGGAACTGGAAAGCATCTGAATGCAGGCTATAGACTACACTTTGCCATTAGAGTCCTCTTTCCATTTGAAGTCATCCGCCTGACTGTGTGGTCAAAAGAAGCGTAATTGCTTGAACAAAGCTCTGTTGGCATAGGATCCTTAACTGATGATCTCTCAGGTCTTAACCGATGGCGGATTAGCCTAAATCCAGCTGGTGTTTTCTACAGCACCATCCTTGTTGGGGAAATCACCATATTAAGAAAAGGTGAGCACTCAAAAGGGCCTTTTATTTTGTCTGCTAATTGCTCTTCTTCAACCTTGGCCTCTGCAAAATGGGGCATATTTCTGGCAGATTTGAAGTTGCTAGGTTCATGTGGAGGTTGGAATTTCCCCACTAGAATTCTAATATCAAACCTCAATCCTTCCAAAATATAATAGGTAGGTTACGTCATAGTGATACCTGGCTAAGAAAGACAGCAAGGCTGGACAAAGAGCATAGGAGCAATCACCTGCCCACAAAGCTGTGAGAGAAATTTTTGAATGGGTGGGTATGCAGATGTGTTTCAATTGTGGAAGCCAGAGATGGAGAAAGGGAGAAAAAGAAGGGAAAAGGGGAAAGAAAGAAAAGAAGGAAAGGGGGAAAGCTGAACCTACGTTTAACATTTGGTTGTTGGGGAATACTGTCTGTATGAGAATGGTGCAGCCCACATATCCAGAAAGGGGCTGGGACTTGATGAATAATTAAAATTATCAGGCAGAGCATGCAAACTGCAATTCCTGGCCCTCAGGTAGTTGGCTCAAGGTTGACTCAGCCTTCTATCCTTCTGAGGCTGGTAAAATAAGTTCCCAGCTCATGGAGGTGGAGCAATGTGTAGCCTGCATTATTATTTGTAAGCTGCCCAGCGAGTGCTTTAAGCACTATGGAGTGGAATACAGGAGGATGCTTTCTTTCATTTTTTTATTCTGGGAAAAAGAGTACGTATTGTTTCATTCATGGTGAAATACAATACTTTTCAGATTTTTTGCCTTTTTATTCTACTATGTAGAAATCTGAATCAGCTAAGTCCATACTAATTTCAGTTTAACCTATATTTTCATATACAAAAACATAACCTTCCAAAAAAGGTAAAACCTTATAATCATGTAAAATACAGCCAGAAGGAATTTCAGACACATACTAAAATGTAAAGAGTAATGTAATCCATAGCCATAAGCAATTATAACATAGACACACATCAAAAAATCTAAACGAAGATGTTAACCAACACCGCTATTTAATTGTAATTCTTGTTGTTTCTATTCTCCTATTAACTCGGTTTTAAATGAGTTGGATTTATGATTGCCTGAAATCAACAAATAAGGTTTATCTACTGGAAGGACAGATTTTGAAGCTGAGGCTCCAGTGCTTTGGCCACCTTATGAGGAGAACGGAGTCCTTGCAAAAGTCCCTGATGCTGGGAAAGACTGAAGGCAAAAGAGAATGAGATGATTGGATGGTGTCATTGATGCAACCAATATGGATTTGACCAAACTCCGGGAGGCAGTGGAAGATAGGAAGGCCTGGCGAGCCCTGGTCCATGGGGTCACGAAGAGTCGGGCATGACTGTATGACTGAACAACAACAACAACTTGTAATCTAGGTGTCTATCTGTCGGTATAATATAGTTGACAAAAAGGTGCCAGTGAAGCAGTAATTCCAAACAGATTTTGGTATTAATAGAAATATCTTTATTCTGCCAGAAAATCTAATTATTTTCACTTTGGCTGGTATCTTGTCACACTAGCAGATATCTAAACATTATTCAGTAGAGATGGGCACGACCAGGGAAAATGACGTTTTCGAGTTGTCGTGTGTCGGAGCCGGCCCGTTTCGGCTCGTTTCCGTTTTTCGCGAAATTTTCTAAAAATTTGTCATTTCATTTGTCGGTTTTTCATCTGTCGTTAGTACTGGTTTGGGGGGGAGCGGGCTCCTGGAGGCACCTCTCTGGGGTGGGTGCCTCCTCTGGCCCGCCATGAAGGGAAAGCGGGCTCCTGGAGGCACCTCTCTGGGGTGGGTGCCTCCTCTGGCCCGCTACAAAATGGCATGCATAGCCAATTGGATATGCATACCAAGTTGAGACTCGAGGCACCTCTTTTTTGGGTGCCTCTCTGTTGACCACAGGCCCACTGCTAACTGCAGTGTCACAGTGCGCACACTGGGGGAAGGCTCCTCCACCTCCTCAGTCTCGGCGCTCTGTGGTTCACCAAGAAGGGAACTGTACTTGCGTGTGTGCAATGCGAGTACAGATTTGGCTTAGGGTTAGGGGGGGTAGCGCAAGGGCTAGGCTTAGGGTTGTTACGGGTAAGGTTAGGGTGAGTTCGTGGGGTGCACCTCTGGGTGCCTCTCTGACCCACTAAGAAGGACAGTGTACTGGCGTATGGGTTAGGGTTAGGGTTAGGGCTACGGTTAGTGGGCCTTTTATGCCCGACAGGCACATCCCAGAAGTCTCGGTCAAAACCTGGTCAAGTGGCTATGCAATTGGTGGAATGGCTCCAAAAATTTGCATGGTCCACTCCCATGGCCAGCCCATCATTGCGCAGGTGTAAAAAATAAAATAAAAATAAAATAAAATAAAATCAATGGAGACGTTTTGTTGCAAGAAAAACCCACTGCTGCTACTGTAAAAATTCAGGCAGTTTTAAAATAGCTATTTTCGCATGTTTCTGTGGTGCTTTGGTGTGTTTTTGGACCACCACGATTTCAAAATAAATAAATTGCGGTCGCCCCATTTTGGATTCCCCGCCCACACCGCATGCCATGGCGAGTTGGCGAGACGACGAGGAATGGATGCGCATTGCGCAGCCCAGGAGAGGAGAGGGGGGGAGGCCGGGGACGCCCCCCCCCAGAAACCACCCCTCTGGCAGGTGCCCTCAGGCAGGCATATTTTCGCCTGCTTTTTTGGCCGGGAATCAGGGTTTTTTATTTTTAAAACTTTTTTTCTGTGCCGCTTGGCGAGTTGGCGACGAGACGACGAGGATGCGCAGCCCAGGAGAGGAGGGGGGGAGGCCGGGGAACCCCCCCCAGAAACCACCCCTCTGGCAGGTGCCCTCAGGCAGGCATATTTTCGCCTGCTTTTTTGGCCGGGAATCAGGGTTTTTTATTTTTAAAACTTTTTTTCTGTGCCGCTTGGCGAGTTGGCGACGAGACGACGAGGATGCGCAGCCCAGGAGAGGAGGGGGGGAGGCCGGGGAACCCCCCCCCCAGAAACCACCCCTCTGGTAGGTGCCCTCACTCAGGCAGGCATATTTTCGCCTGCTTTTTTGGCCGGGCCCGGGAATCGGGTTTTTTTAATTTTTAAAACTTTTTTTCTGTGCCGCGCCGCTTGGCGAGTTGGCGACGAGACGAGGATGCGCAGCCCAGGAGAGGGGGGGAGGCCGGGGACGCCCCCCCCCAGAAACCACCCCTCTGGTAGGTGCCCTCAGGCAGGCATATTTTCGCCTGCTTTTTTAGCCGGGAATCTGGGTTTTTTATTTTTAAAACTTTTTTCCTGTGCCGCTTGGCATCGTGCGATCGCTGCGATGCCGCCAGGAACGACCACGACAAATCAGACCCAATTTTTCTTTAGTCGGTTCGAGTTCGAGTTCTGGCGCAGTAATTGTCGTTCTTCGTTTCGTTACGTAACGGAAACGAGGAATGGAAACAGAAACGAGGATTTCGCCGAGTCGTGCCCATGTCTATTATTCAGAGATTATCAGAAATTTAGTCTAAATCTTTTTATCAGCCCTACATCCAAGCAAATTCAAGAACTTATAAACTATGATTGCCACTTTGGCAAATTTAATGTAAATCTCAGAAAATACTAATGAATTACAAGAAAATGGAGATAGTGCTTCCTGCCACCTGGGGCCTTTTCACTTCCAAAAATATCACTTTTGACATTTCCTGAAGTAACTTCAGTTCTAGAAACATGTTGGCTTATGTCTGACATCTGTTGTCAAAGAGGAGCTTATTTATAGGGCTTGTATAATGAGAGCAATGCTACTTCTGTTTTTTCCTGCTGATGCTAGCAAGGAAAAACTTGTTTACGTCCTTCAAAGACAATAGAACTTTTAAATCAGAATATTCTCACCACTGTGGCTGAATGTTTTCAACATCTCTATTCAGAGGCTCAAGGTTAAAAACCAGTTCTGCTGCTATTGCCAAAAGGGAAACAATTTGTAACTTAGTCATGAAGCAAGGAATTTGGAATGCTTAATGCAAACAGAATCTTATTGACATTGACATTTGAAAGTGCTATTGGGACTGGCATAAGTTGGTTTCAACTTGAATGGACATAATACTGAATGCACACATTGTCTACACAGCATTTAATTTGCTACCAAGAGCGAACTAGTCCACGGTTTCTTCTCTTTCACCTTATGAACATTTTCAACAAAATGAAGCATTTCAAATACAGTAGTATAATTGGTAAACAATGAAAAATGTAAATGAGTCAGTTTATTTAAGAGAGGGATCTGCTATGTATTTCAAGATATCACCTCACAGAGCATTCTCTGGGCTGTTTACATCATAATATAAGGAACACTTTGCCTCCCCACCTCCCCAGGTACCCATTTTACTTGGAAGGATGGAAGGTCTAGTCATCCTTGAGCTGGCTGCCTGGATCTGTCAGCATCAAACTCAGGTTGTGACCAGAGGTTTAACTGCAGGGCTGCAGTTTAAGCACTGAGCCATTGAGCTCTTCCTCAATTATTTTTCAAAATTTCAAAAACAAACAATCAGTTAAATGCACCATTGAGGTTTTTTTTTGGGGAGGAGGGGGGTATTTCTGCCTTCCTATACTTTCCTGATTATACAATTAAATTGCCCGGCGATAACAGACATCATTCAGATCGTCACCATTTCCCTACCATATATTGTACCAGCCAGGATCATGACATATTGCTCCCCGAGACAGAGCAAGAAGTAGCACCATCTGCAATTCAAGGTGAGTTGCTTGCAAAGCCAGTCAAAATATTCAGGACCCTAAAATATAGACACCCCCCCACACACACACACAAGCAGCACTCCCATTCTCTGGTGGCAAAATACCACAAAAACAGCAGTAGTAGACGTTAAGTTATATAATTTACAAGAGTTGCCTTTTCCTAACACCCCATGTGCTTTGCTAGCTATTGCTCCTCTTTCAATGCCTGAAAGTTGAACAGTAAATGTAATATTGCCTTCAAAACACCACAAGCATGTGCTGCCTTTTAAAACAGAATAGGCATCTAAACTGTCGGTTGCCTCCAGTTTTGAATAATATTTTTTATCTATTCCTTCTCCGAGATCTAACTAGTTGGACTAGTTCACACTTGTCTCTTTTGCTCATGTGTTATTTCCAAATATGTAAAGACTGTTAAATGCTATGGAAAATGGAGATATATGGAGCAAGCAAGAAAGTTAAAGAGCTGTACACCTCTGCGAGATGCAAGTATTCTAATTTCATATACTGCAGCTTGTTTGAAGCAGTGATGCACAGAAGGCAGCTACAGGTTGAACCCTGTGCTTAGTTTATTTTTCTGAGAATAATCTCCAGATAATAAAGTGAGACTAAGTAAACATTGGCATTTTTATACTACAGCACCATATGTCACAGTGATGGATTTGCAAAATCGCTAATATAGCTGAAGTGGTAACGAATACTTCCCATCATAGTCTTCGAACTGTTTATCTGCAAACAAAATTTCATTTAAGTGGTATCTCCAATGTATTGTAATGTGGTCTTAAACTTTATAGCTGGGTTTCCATTTTGATGTGTTGATTAAAAAATAATCTGGGACCTAAAATAGCATCCACCAGAGATGTGGTCATGAAAGGGAGTTTGATTGGCATAGGTTCACCTACCAAATATCTTAACTCCACAACTCCTGATATCTTAACTCCACATCAAAACTCCATCTTTTAAGAAGACAGAAGATTTGCACTAAGGGTACCTACTACACCTGCAGAGACTATTCTCTGCTCCTGTTCTTCTGAAAAGCTGAAGACTACCTACAGGCTAAGAAAATACTGTAAGAAGCTCGTCCAATATCTTGGAGGTGATGCCATCAGTGTTTGGAATCTGTGATGGACTAGATCAGGGGAAGATGAACAGAACCTTAATGCAGATTAGATGAGAGTCTTGCGGATTTTAAATATACATGACCCAGGAATGGATGTACAAATTATATATACCAAGCCTGGGTTCTGAAATAATTTTTGCAATACTCAGGTGGCAGTAGTAGCCAAATTTATTTTACCAGTTTGTCCACTGCAGGAAAAAGAACAATATAGTGATCCATTCCTTAATAACTTCCAGACTTTATTAGTGTATGGAGCTTTATGGCTTATAATAAGCAAGAAGTTGATGGGAAATGTTGCGAACAAGGTATGGGCTGAAAATACATTATAGTGATCTTATAATAATTTTATTGCCTTACAATTCAAAGTGATAATCTTCAGCATTGTTTTAGAAGCACCGTATTGCCTAGGTCAGGCATGTCCAGAGTCAGGCCTGGGGGGCCAAATGTGGTCTGTTTTCAAATTTTGAGCAGCCCACAGCCTCTTCTCCCCACCGGCTCAGCCTGTCATGCATCCCTGCCAGCTGGCCTCTCCCCATACTGGATGGAGGCGCCAGCATGCAGTTTTACAGTTTGCCTGCCCTCCCTGCCTCTGTCCATACCCCCAGGCACCTGCCCAGACTACCCGCACCCCCCCAACTCCTCTGCTGCAGTGTCCTCCCTGCCTCCTTACATGTTGTAGAGACGTGTCCAAAGTCTGGCCCAGGGGCCAAATGCAGCTGAATGGTCAGCCCCCCACACATTTTCACCTTGCCAAATCTGGACCTCCTTGCAAAAAGTTTGGACACCCCTGGCCTAGGTAAAGCTTACTCAGAGAGTAACACTCTTAATATATGAATCTGGCTTTTTTTTAATAGCAAAAAATGGCAGAGGACAAAAAAGCTTATGTTTCTATTTGGTAAAGATTAGCTGTTTGTGCGCATGCTGTTTTTAGTAACAGGTAACCAGGCTAAATATATTTTCACAGAATAAAAAGAAACCAGGCAACATTCATTGACACTCTTGAATTTTAAAGGAGGTTCCCAATATACTACAAGTATGAGGAATATCCTCCTCTAACACATCTTCCAGCAGGGTTAAATGATCCAAAAGGGCTTTTTTTGTCTTTGTAACATGCAAATCAAGCTCTTCCAGATGTCAGTTAAATTTGTTTACAGAGATTCATAATGTCAGAAAATGCCAAGCAGCATATGCCATTAGTATCTGAAAATGAGCAGTGAATAATATTTCCAGAAGACCACCTGATGAAACAAATGCAAATTTGCTGTAATCCAACATTCAGCTGTCATGCAGTAAAGCCCAGCTAATGGTTGGGACATTTTAAATTTCACAAATACAAATATAATGGGTTGTTTTTACTTCGAACAGGTTTTTAATAGGAATGTGATAATGCAAGTTCCACTTCCTTTTTAAAAAAACATGCTAATACTAAATTGATTACATAAAAGTATGACATTATCAAAAAAAAATCTTTTTTTAAGATTGAGGAATGTTGACTTAACATTTCATATGCCATGGAACTAATGCCCCTCTATGTAATCTACATGACAAGTACTGTGACAGTGACCTCTACTCAAACAATGCAAGCTTAATGGGAAAAAATGAGTCAAACTGAATTTCAAAAGTCTTATTGGGAAAATTAACTTCCATCAATTTTATGACTTATTTTGAAACAAAACATACACATTCAACTCTAGGTCTTTTAGTTAGCAGTGTATTACAAGTGGTTGTGCTTGAGTCTTGCTTTGTTATTACACTATGTAATGCATCATTTGGTTTATGGTGCCCCTCACAGGGTTTCCGACGTATGTAAGATGTTCAAGGGATGGTTTACCTACTGAATCCTTGATCCCAAGCGCTTCCCAAGAGCACGGTTTCCATGCATCATGCCCACTCTCAGACCTGAGCTTTTTGAGTCAGCTGAAGAACAGCTCCCAAAAGATGCACCACTTAGGGCAGGAATGTCCAAACTTCAGCCTTCCTGATGTTTCAGACCATGGCTTCCAGAATTCTAAGCTTAGATTGCCAATGGCAAAGGACTATGGGAGTTGTGGTCCAAAACATCTGGAGGGCTGAAGTTTGGACATGCCTGGCATAGGGGGCATCAGAACAGAACAGAATGGAGTGCATGAGGCTGCTCTGGAGATGGAAGCAATCTCAGTCAAGTTGGGCAGTTAGGAGACAGGCAGACAGGGAGGGAACCAAGAGGTGGAGACAAAGATAGCTGCAGTCCTAATTTAATTGTAAGCACCTGTTTATAATATGAGGAACACTGCCTTCTTCCAAGATGCATTTTAAGTTTGCAGTTTGAATATATGGTGAGGTTGCAAAAATGTTAACAAAGCATTCTCCTGGTAAAAGTGGATACACCAAACTGCTGCTCTACTTCAGTCTGCTAAAGTCACAAAATGTTCTTCCTTGTGATTCTTAAAATTCTTAAAATGAAACTTCGTAAAATATAGCATGTAGCAGAAAAAGAGTTATTGACCTAAAATACAGCGTTGGGATCCAGATGCACCAATCTGAAAATACAACAGCTTCTTCTGCAGGATCAAGTGAGATGGATCCAGTGAAGGCTCTTATTCCATTAGAAGGGGAATCTTTCAGTGGTGAAACAGTCAGCTGCAAAGTCGGCAGCTTGGCGGTTTGAATCCCGGGTGCCACGCAGCAGAGTGAGCTCCTGCTGTTAGCTCCAGCTCCTGCCAACCTAGCAGTTCGAAAGCATGTAAAATGCAAATAGATAAATAGGTACCGCCATAAAAAAGCAGGAAGGTAAAACAGTGTTTCTGTGCAGCCATGCTGGGCACGTGGCCACGGACTTGCACAGCACTGGCTCTTTGGCTTGAATACGGAGATGAGCACTGCCCTAGAGTCAGATACAACTAGCATGCATGTGTGGGAGGGGGCTTTACCTTTACCTCTCAGTGGCATGAAGGAGGGAAGGTGAGTTTTGTTGATTTCCCTATAATTCTCGGTGATGCCAAGTGTGCTGCTCTGGAGAATCCCGCTCTCCAGAATTAAAACTGGCAGGGGACAAGATTGATCAAAATCACCTCTTTCCTTTCTGCTCATGGGAACTCCTGTTTGTGTTCACTAATACTGTGGGTGCCCCTAGAGGCTATATGTCTCAGGAAATTCAGTATGGATGCTTAGCTTATGGAACAAGAAAGCATACATGGTTACGCTGCAGAATGCCCTCTTTCTGCCTCCACCACAGAGCAAACCAGAAAGAGAAATACATCAGAGTTGTTCATAAAAAGAGCAAGTCATAGATCAGTAAGAATATTCAAAATAATGGCCTTTAAAGACATTTATAGTATTAATAAGGCAAAGGAGGTGAAGATTCTTAAATTGCTGAGGAATATGCTCAAAACCAATAGTGCTTCATAGCACATGCTAAAGCAACAACAATACTCTCTTCTTAAAATCCCTGAGCACGACGCCCTTCAATTCTAAACAGGGTGAAACAGGCTAGAAAACAACACGCTCGCCCTGAGATCTTTCCCAACTAATGGTCCCGTTTAGTGTTCCAAAATTGCTGTCCTCCTCCTCTTGCTCTTTGACAAGTTCCATAAATACCTAGAACAGATAAGAACTGGGTTAATCCATTTATTACAATCACAGTCCACTATCAGAGGGCTTGTGAGTCCTTGGCACACGGACCGATCGTCAGTCTAAATCTGGTAGGCTTTTTGATCATCAGAAGAATATAGATACTGTATATATTCCCTCTCCTGAGACAGAGGCTCACATCAGGGGATTACTGAGAAAGGTGGAATGTTAAATTCTCAAACTGCACATATGATCCCCAGTGCTCACTTGATCATATTGGGTAATATAAATGCCAACATAGGCTCAAATGATGCTGTCTTTAATGCTCTCGGCATTAGCTAACTAAGAGGGGATAGATTTTGACATAATGAAAACCAAGAGACCAACATTCAATTTTCACAGGTTTTACCTGTTTACAGCACCATTCAGCTTCACTAATTCTTAAGGAACTGGTCACTGGTGGTTTGGACAAGGAGTTTATGTTCTCTGCTTTTAATGGATACACCAAGATAGGGTCTGTCTGGTATTTCTATTAGTTCCTCAAACTTCAAAGGCAAACTGCTGCTAGCTAAGGCTAGCTAGCTAGCTCAGTGGCTTAGGTATATGGTTGGGAGATTGATTCTCCACTCTGCCTCCTGTGACTACAGCCAACCTGTGTGGCCTTGGGCAAGCTGCACAGTCTCAATATGCCCCCAGAAGAAGGGAATGGGAAACCACATCTGATTATTATCTACCGGCGAAAAACTGTGAAAAGCATTGCCATACAGTAAGTCATAACTGACTTTACAGTACATGCTTTGACATTCAGCAAGGAACACAAGCATCAGCTCTTTAACTAGTGGCAACCTATTGCTGCACGTTATGCTGTTGTGTATGTACGGAACACAGTCCTGGCCATTAAGTATTAAGCTCTACATCTGGAAGCCACAGCTTTCAAAATTCAGTGGAATTAATGAGCCACCAGAAAGAACAAAGGTTATGTGGTCTCTGCATTTAAGCAGCCTCATTAGAACTAATTGGAATTTGGCATTAGCTGTGGGAGAACAGAAGTTAATGGGTTAATGCTCTCATAAGCTAGCTTGCAGCTTATCAGCAAGGCTTGCCATGCCAAGGTGGCATGCCAAAGAAGCTTAGGTCATGATGTACTTTGCGCATGCTCTAGGAATACAAGTGCTATTGTCTTAGTTATCTCTGGCTTGGCCAATGGTATCAGCTAGATATGGCTTCATGCATACGTATTGTGACCTAGTTTTGTTCCTAATAAAAAAATTGCCGTGGGGGGGCACACGGCAGAAAGAACGTTCTCTATCTATTGGACCAGATATCAGTCTGCAGACTCCAGTTATTTCTAAACCGCACCACAGTTTAAGGGGGGCTGGCTTTCCTCCTGTCTTTGAGGCAAGACTACAGTCAGACGGGAGAGGCAGCAGACAGAATCTGATATGTTAGCTGGAATGTAGTTGAAGGTTCTAGTACTGCAGGACCAGAACCAGCCAGGCGGAAGCAAAACATGTGAAAACAGAAATGATGAATTAACAATAACAGAACAATTCAGTTGTGTGGTATCAGTGTTGTTGTGACAATGACTTCTCTGAGTTAGAAGAACAGTTCACCATACGTGTGCAAGGGACACCCCTCCCCACTACAACATGTGGAGCGTATAGAGTAAAAGCAGATTTAGGGAGTCACTTGGTGGTTGTACCCCAGCTGGAGTCATTCACTAAGGTCTCCTCACTGTTCATATGGTCAATAAGACCAGAATAGTCTGTGATATTATGAGACTGGGAGCAAACTACAATAAGGCATGATGAAAGCAAATTCCCAGCAGCATAGCTGGTTTGGCCAGTTGAAGGCAGACATTAGTCTGTAGGCCATTAAAAAGTAGCTCAGAAGAATGAATGCCAAAAGTATCACTGAGGTGGATCATCCATGTAGCTCTTTAACTAGTGGCAACCTATTGCTGCACGTTACGCTGTTGTGTATGTACGGAACACAGTCCTGGCCATTAAGTATTAAGCTCTAAATCTGGAAGCCACAGCTTTCAAAATTCAGTGAAATTAATGAGCCACCAGAAAGAACAAAGGTTATGTGGTCTCTGCACTTAAGCAGCCTCATTAGAACTAATTGGAATTTGGCATTAGAAACTCAGCAAAGGTCTACTATTCTGTTTGTTTAGATCTGGTCAATTAAGCATATAAAGATCTAATAAGTTTCTCCCCCAGTATGATTTACAGTAGGACCCCAGTATCTGCTGGGGATTTGTTCCAGCCCTTCCCATGGATAATGAAAACCATGGATAAGAGAGAACACCAAAAATCCCCAAATCTGCTGTTTAATGACAGTAGATTGCTTTATGGCTGCTGTTTTGTGACAGAAGCTTGCTTTATGGCTGCTGTTTGTGACAGTAGTTTGCTTTATGGCTGCTGTTTTATGACAGTAGCTTGCTTTACAGCTGCTGTTTTATGACAGTAGCTTGCTTTGCAGCTGCAGGATTATGTATTTACTGTATTTGTTCCTTTGCCAACCGTGGATAACTGAATCAGTGGATAATGAATCAGTGGATACTGGGGGGTCCTACTGTAGTTCTAAACACAAATTCCACCTCCAGAACAACTATGGGCTTGCAACACCCAGTGGTTTGATACAGAATCCTCAGTGACTCCCCAGATGTGGTTTCACTTCAGCTCTCCTGTTGGAAAGTGGAGAGAGTCACTTAGTGCCTGGCTGGCAACTATTAGGTTTAATGTTTGATTTTTCTGCTTTGTCATATGTTATTTTCCCTAGTAATTTAAAAACTTCTTTTTAAAACACAGTCTATGGGGTTTTGTTCAAACAAGAGCAAAATGGAAGTGTACATTAGTTAAGGGGTTCGAAGCTTGACAGTAACATTTGGTCAACTCTGTTAAATTAAAAGTATCTCCAACCTTTGGAGACAGAGAAGAGAACAAGATTGAGTTCAAGATACACACCACTCATAATGTGGGAAATACAGCCAATTTATTACTGCAAATGACCTTTTTACATAAGCCAAAAGGAAGGTAGGTATGAAACATGTAAAACAAATGTCCTGGAGTACATATGTTTTAAGCAATAATTTTTCTTACCTGTTCCAGTGTTGCTTGGGAGAAGTTGTACTCTTCAATATTAAAAGCATGTTTTGCTGTTAAAAAAAGTCAGAGCAAACTGTTTATCCCTCAATAACAGGGATCAACATGGCTGAATGTGACTTTTAACATGACACATTGGGCAAAACCCAATTACTTGGGTTTTTGGCACAGTAACACAACTGGGGTGAGTCTTGCTGGCAAACTGCCACAAATTAAAAACATTTCCTTAGGCATTCACTGTTGTGTGTCAAGCCACCAAAAAAAGTTTGTGCCCATTGCATTACATCTGCAGACATACTCAATAGGATTCCTGTTACATTAGGAGAGGGCCTGACTTACAGGCCTGAAGGTTGTTGCTGGAGTGGGATGACCAGAACAAAAAAGTGATGGTGACCCCCACATGGGAGGAGGAGGTTGTCCAGGGGTCCGGCATGGGGAAGGTGGGGGGAAGATACCCAGACACGGAAACGGGCAACTGGAGGGAACATCCCCATTGGCGCAAGACACATTCCAGGGAGCAGTCCCAGAAGAATTAAAAAGAGGGTCCAAGGAGAAGCAACCCCCCTCTTTTCTGTCCTGGTCGTCGAGCAGCAGATCTGTGTTGCCTGCTCTGCTACCGCCACCATTGTAGGACCGCGTGGTCGGGCTGGACCAACTCCTACAGTTGCAGCCCCACCGCCGCTTCCCCAATGGTGATATATTTTGGGAATAATTTGGGATGACTCTATGGCTGTGATCCAGTTGCTTATCATAGTAAGTTGCAGCTAGAGTAAGCCCATTGAATCAATGGAATTGAGGAAGCCATTGGCTCATGGAATCCCTCCAAATTCAATGGGGCATACTCTAGCTGCAACGTACTACGATAAGCAACTGGATCGCAGCCATAGAGTCATCCCAAATGATTCTAATTCTATTTAAATACAAGCCTTTATACAAGCATTTAATTTCTCACATGTAATAGGATTTCAGCAAGAATTGCAGGGGAGAGACAACACAATGAATTCAGATTATTGTTTGAGTCTACAGTAAGTTCTCTATCCCAACCTTTTGGAAGAGTAATCAGTAATCAGTTGATGTAGTATACTGTTGCCTCACCTTCCTCCAGTTTGGAAAAAGACTGTGCAAGTGACTGAACATCTTCTTTTGGAATTCTATATGCCAGAATCGAGTCAAAACTATAATACACAGAAAATAAACAAGGAGACAATATGTATTTCAATAAGAGTGACCACAAATACCTTGAGGGATCTTATAGAAATTTGACTTAACTGATATGCTGTGTAGCCAACAACCCCCCATCCCACTCCAGAAGACCCCAATGTTTGTCTTTTGTCCCTGAGGTGTTGTGAGTTCTGCCCATTATCGCTTCAGCACTTCACAGGCAAAACCCGAACATTGATATATTTACTCTTAATGAATTACTACTGCCAAGATAGTCATGTGACTAACACTTGAAAAGCTTCTTACCTATGTACAGCAGTACAGTTGGCTGACTAAAAAGGGAAGGGAAGGGAAGGGAAGGGAAGGGAAGGTCTCTTCTTTTGATGCCCAGATCTTCTAATGAATGACTTTTACCTTTTCTGACAACTTGCATTCGGGAAGATGCGCAAAATCTTTCTTTGCAGACGCTCTTTCTGCAGTATATCTGGCACTTCTTTTAATTTCATTTCTAAGAAATATCCTCTGCCAAACTTTGTCTTGAGATGCTGAACTGTTCCGATACATCTATCCAGTATATGGTGGGGAGGGGGTTTGGAAGAGAAACGCCGGGAAGAAAAAAAGTGAATTCATCATCAAGATCCCTGTGATCTTTTAAATGAAAAATCCAAACTTTACCCAAGATGCTTCAGTTGGCGCCAAAGGTACCTTAACTTTCCAGACACCAGGATTGCCACCCGATCGCACACAGCCTCTGCCTCTGCCATATAATGAGTTGTCAGAATAGCTGCTCGCTGCTTGCTTTTAAAGGCTGCCCGAATTGCTTTCCTGTAAACAGCGCGACAAATATTTTGTTTAGAAGAAGGTAGCTAACTTTGAAACTTGCTCTTTGTATGGTTCCTGTATATACAAACGTAAAAGACATTAAGGCTGCCGCCTCAACTTTGCACAAGGGCTGTTGCAGAGGCGTAGCTGGGGCTTCCAGAACCGGGGGCAAAAGTCAGTTTTTGCGCCCCCCCACAAGGTGTGACTCATAAGGGGGGTTGCCATATGGCAGGTACTGGTCCGCAGTGGTGGCCATGGCGGAGCGCAGCCACTGCCGCTGCTGCCAGTGGTGTCAATGTGAGCTGGGGTGCACTCAGCTCTGCACCTTGCCTCACTGGGGCCCCCTCGGCGGCAGGGTGCACTTCTGGTTCAGCCCCACGTGCAGCCCCTCCTCTGCACACACCCCATTGGCTCTGCCACCTACAGAATGGAATGCCCCTGCCCCGTCTGGAGGTGCTGGATCTGGGATTGGCACATGGGGAGGGGGAGTAGGCAGCCCTGATTAGAGTTCTACACTCGGGTCTGCTGTTCTGCCCCTCACTGCATGGGCCGCCTGCCAGACCAGCACCTGCTCCACCAGATACCGCAGACTAGACAGGCACTGAGCTCTCCACCCGCCCACCCGCCCGCCTGCCGCATCGACCAATGCCATCACCTGGCTGGGTGGGGGGAGCTGGGCAAGTCTGCGGCTGCCTTCCACCTCCTTCTGGAGGGAGGGGTGCCAATTAGGATTTGGTGTCCCCTAACTGCTGCACCAAGGGCACCCTGCCCCCTTGCCCTCCCCACACCATGCCCCTGAGCTGTTGATGCCAGAAATTACCAATCCACCTGGTTTACGTCACTGAAACCTTTTTGAACTCTTTCCCAAAACTGGCAGGCACACTCAACAATTCAGCTACAGGCTAATAGTCAGTTTCAGCCGGAACAAGATGGTTCAGTGGCTCACTTTTTGGAAGGGGCCCACACACAAGACTGAATTGGCCATCTATGCAAGCTCTGTTCCATGCATAGGGCTACACAGAGACCACAGAGAACCTTTTAAATATGAAAATACTGTTAAAAAGACGGATACACACTGCCGGCAATGGCAGTACTACTTGAAAAGAACTCCTCAACGACACTGACATGAAGGAAGCGGCAGTGAAGAAAGGAAAAAGATTTGAAAAGGCAGGCCGACTTTGCTACTGCTTTTCCTTTTAAACACCCCAAAATAGAAACCTGGAATATTCATGAGGACATCAGTTTACCTCTACTTAAAATCATAGCTATAAATAAAATACTAGTAGGAAGACAGAACAGTGTGAGGTTTAGAATATATACCACATAGGGCACCATACAGCTGGACCAGACTACACTACACTGGACTACACTGCATCATAAACATATCATATCATAAACAAGCTATAGGTTCTCTCACTATGCAGAAAAATACTGCTAGGTTCTTTATAGCAGAGGACTCATCAAGACAGCAGTCTCTACACTTTGTTTACCACCAGCAACATCCTGTTGCTTAGCCCTAGGTTGCAGTACAGCTGGCCCATTGAATCAATGAGGATTTAGTAATTGAGCTCCTCTGTCAGTTCTGTTGATTCAGTAGGTAACTCTAGTGTGAGGTACTATACTAAGCAACAGGATGTTGGCCTGTGTTTTGTTTCTTTGGTGATTCCATTCCATTTTTCCTATAATGTGATTTTATTTTCTCTTCCTGAAGCTCCATTCTATTTCTCTTTTCCGCTTTACAGTCACAGAATGCTCCACACCAATGATGGGGATGTTTGCTCCTCACATTTACTATCCTACATGTTTCTACAAGCCTTCTTTTCATTTTTTTAAAAGAGTCTTCAACTTTACTCTAAGCCTGTTGATAACCCCCTTCTCTCTTATGTGTGGGTGCTGCTATTTGAAAATATATACATATTCACTGAAAGACCTGAATTAGATATGGAATAATGAGCTGAGCAAATGTCTGATCCTGAGTTACAAAAGGAGCAATGTACATATGGATGCGATGCTGCTTCCTCGCTGCTGGCGTCTTGCCATTCAAAGGTACTTACCACATCTGCTGTATTGCTATAGGATCCATGCCAGCAGATGGCTCATCCAGCAGAGTGACATGAGGACTTCCAAGCATACTTAGGGCAAAACATAACTAGAAGGGAGAGAAAAATAAGGTAGATGAATATGGACGTGGATTACTCCACACAATACATACAATCAGTTCAAGAGAAAAATAACACTAAAACACCTTTCGTTTGACTCCTGCTCCAAGTTTCTTCACTGTTTTTTGCCGATCTTCCTTAAGATCTAGTGCATTTGATATGCTGTAGAAAAACAAAATGCCACACTTTTGCATTAAATATGCTGTATCAAATGTTAAATGCATTTGAATGGACTCAGTATGAATGAATTCTAAAACTGCAATATATGTTAGTCTCGTTATAAACTCATGCAATCTATGAATGAAACAAAGAATATAAAGTGAATACAGTACTAGATGCTCATGTCTAGGAGAGTGGGTTTAGTATTCAACTGGTGTTTTTGTAAGGTTCATGTAACTTGCCATGACTAATTGCAGTTAATTGACAAGCTTCTGGGGCACATAATGGTTGCAAAGGAAGGGACAGGACCAAGCATGTGACTGAAATATGCCCTGGCATATCAGCAATTAACTGTAAGTTTATGTCAACCGTATGGGAGCATTATTTACCTTAGTTTTGTTTAAAACATTTTAAGTCTGCTTTTCAGTGCAAAAATTCTCTCAAAGCAACGCATAAGATTAAAAACCATACAATTATAAATATTAAATTTACCAAATGTGAATCACAATCATTTTTTTAAAATAAGCTGCCATTAACATATACTGAAATGAAAAATGATGGCAATCAAAATCATTAAGAGTCTCCTTCTTCACACCTATATTCTATTTGCCCATGTGAACTCCTATTTCTTTCAAGATTTTCCAGCTGGTGTCATAATCACCAACACACCAGCTGAATTATTTCCCTGTAAATATTCTTTAGGAATTATTTTACAGCTTTCTGACTGCTGATAACAGTCATTCATTCAGAGTTCAGAAATGAATGAGACATCTGAGCTGCCCATCTCCCTTTTCAGACACTCCAGCCAGTGAAATTCTGAATATGTTTTAAAAACATTCTTAGATATACAGACTATGCCTCTGTTTCCAGATGTGCCCATTGCACTTCCATTTTATAACAGGGCATCTGTGTTCAGTATGAAATGTAAAATGAGACTTGGCCTGTAACTTTATAAAAACCAGTGGAAGTCACAACCATGTAAGGTTTAGGAATATAAGAAAAGAAGGTGGAAAACTAGTTCTAACTCTGGTATACAACAATAAATTCCACTGAAAATAATAGTTATGGAAGGGCACAATCCTTCTTTCGCATATAGTAAACAGGAAAAAAATTACAACCGGAACTCCCTCAAAGGGCAAAAAAGCATAAATTAAGAAACATCTGCTAGGATATCTACATATAAGTTAGAGGAAGCTGGATCATTTTAATTCAAGATAGGCTGAAGTTAGTACAATGTACGCTATTAAACAGCCACCTTGCTTTAGGCTTATCTGTTCCATGAAAAACAATACTTCTAATTATATCAATTGGGAAACAGAAAAACTGATCTATGAGTAGAAATGACCTTGCAATTAGGCAGATACAAACTGTATCAAAGACATTTGCCACCTTCCCTCCCATAAGAGGGGAATATTCCAAGTGTTGGGTGAATTCCACTGCACAATTAAAATTCCTAGCTTATGCTAGATTTCCACTAAAAAACAAACAAAAACAAATCCTCCTCCTCTCACATGTATCACTGTTTTGTGGCATTTTTTTAAAATGCGGAAGCCATAAGTCATTTTCAAAACAATCACCAGAAAATAGCAAAGAAATGTCTATTAATATTCATAAAAATAAAATGTTTGAAATGGGATATTTACCATTTTATGACTTCTATAATGTCACTGGAACTCATTCCTTTGATAGCACCATAAATTTCCAAATGCTCTTGCATTGTAATATGTGGCCAAAGTGGGTTTGTTTGTGGACAGTAGCCCATAAATCTCATTGAATTATTGTCATTATTTTGACCCAAAGAATTATCTCCCATCTGCACCTGTGAATACACCAGTTCTTACTCAGTATTTTTACATGATGACTGGAATGAACATGCAAGAAAACACTTAAAAGGGCTTATATGAAAACTTGGATTAAAACAAGGGCAAGAAATATTAGCTCTCAAATATAATATAATTATCTCCATTTTATGGTGTGAAACACAGTTAATACATATTCATGTAATCTACTACATGCCAAAAATGGTTTACAGTTGTGTATTCTCCTGTGATGTCTGGGATAGTGTGGAAACAGATGATTTTGTTTTAAAACACACAAGAGAGTAAAGTGTTCACACGTGACTTGAACGTTTGCATAACCACAATCTCTGCGGAACTAGGCAAACAGCTCCAATGTCCTCTAATTGCCACATACAGAATCTTAAAAAAAAACTATCCTAGTACGACATTTTATTTCATTAGCATAGCAAGATCTGTGGAATGTAGTCTGGGTAAGTACTCATGAAATGGGTAACATGAAAACATGGGAGGAAGAGGGAGATGAATACCTGGCCTGACGTTGGTTCCACCTCTCCCACCAGAATATTAATTAGTGTGCTTTTTCCAGCTCCATTCGGGCCTAAGATTCCCAGTATTTCACCTTAAAGAAAGGAAAAGTTTGCTTATTTAGATGGTCAGTTTAGACTGACTCAATAGCATACATGGACTATATACATGAGATCTATTGCCGGGAGAAGTCCTAGAGACATCTGTTGTCACCCATATATGATGGCACATATCTCCATCCTTCTCTTCATCCATGGGTGATTCTGGATGGGTTCCTGGAGTACTGTGTTGAGTTAATAATGGATTGGATGAGGGCCAATAAGCTGAAATTGTTATCTAGATAAGATGGAAATCTCACATTGAGAAAAACATCAGATTGGTTAGAGGGCCATTTAGTGGGCCTTGATGGAGTTACACTAGCCCTCAAGGATCAGGCTCAACGTTTGGGGGTCCCTCTATAATAACTGCCAAGGCCAAGAGCATCTTTTATCAGCTTTGGTTGATAAAAGATATCAGCATTTGTACCTGAAGAAGAAATGCCTAACAAGTGTAGTTCACACAAATAGACTACAATAACACTATTTATGTAGGGCTGCCCTTGAAGCCAGCATGGACATTTCAGCAGGTCCAAAATATGGCGGCCAAGCTGATTACAGGTACCAGCATATAGTAACATGTACTCCCAGTCTTGACACATCTCAGTTGGCCTCCTGTTTGTTTCCATTTCAATTTAAAGTGCTGGTCATAACTAGAAATGGTGTTTCACTGTGGTTTGTCAAAGTTGACAAACCACAAATGATGGAACCCCCACCTATGAACCAATGAATTGGTATCTTAGTGTGTATTTTTCAGTAATGACAGCCTTTTAAAAAAAGAGCTCCCTGCTCCATTCAAAACCCTAAGTGTCAGGCTGTCACTGCTACTGATGCCGCCATCTTGGAAAGATGTCTGCCTGGTTTCCCATAGGCCCTACAGGCTGTCCTTTTTCAAGATAATGGCCATGGCTTCACTGAAAGTAAAAAGAAGCCACTGGCACTGTCCCTGAAATGGGGAGGCAACTGAGGTGTTTTGGAGAGGAGGGCTCTGAAGGGGGGGCAGTGGGTCTTAGGAGGGGTGGAGGGGCTTTTTTAAAATACAGCAACAAGCTGTCAAGGGGAGAGAGATAGACATACACAAAGATGAAAATAATAATAAAAAGCAGAAATATTCATCCATTTGTATTATTTGCTGGGGTCTCTGGACATGACAAATATGAAGGTATGAATATGAAGTGAATCAATGATATTCATCTAATATTACAATTCATTTTTTTTTACCCCCGGCACCTCATCCCATCCGCTGGATAGGCTAGTGCACCAGGTGGTGCACCAGTGTGCCTTTGCACGGCCTGGTCCCCTTGCGTTGCTGCACTGCCGTGTGGCTCATCCCTTCATGCTGCCCAGTGGTTTGGGGTGTCGGGGGTGAAAGCTTTTGACCCCGGCCCACCACCACTCCTGTCACCACAATCACCCCCAGATAAAAGTGTTCAATCTTATCCACAGGTTTCAGTATCTGCGGGTTGGCCTGGAACCAATCCCCCATGGATAAAGGTGTCTTACTGTATTGCACTGAACTGCTTATATGGTTAACTTGTATACCTCTATTTAAAAGCAGGCTCACTGTTTAGATAGTGACACAGTTATTTGTACAGTATTTTGTTATCTGTATTGTTGTATGATTTTATTGTATATTGCGAGTCACCCATGGGGCAGTATAGAAGTAGAAGCTACAGCCATAACAACAACAACAACAAATCTAACCTTTTTTCACACAAAGAGAGACATAGTTAGTTGCCACTTTCTTTATTTTCCTTCCAAGAAGAAAATCTTTTTTTTCATCATATACTTTATGCAACCTGCTGATCAAAATTGCTGGTTTCTAGGAAAACAAAAGATAATGTATAACTTAGCAAAGAGTTAATTTAGATATGCAACTCAAGAACATTTCTTTTACTTGACCATTAGTGTCAGGAATATAGAGACCTGTGAGAACAGAGAAATCTCACGGTTGATGAACTCATCCAAAGAGACAGTTAACCAGCCTTTCTTTTGTTTAGAGAGCTTTCTGGCATTTCCGCAGTTCTGGGGCTACAGGAACGGTCAGTATGAAAATACAGTACTGTCAAAGTGTACTCATGGGGGGGGGAATGACATTTTGTATTTTGAGGATTCACTAATGTTGTTTTATGCACAAGACAAACACTTATACACAGGATTAAAAAAGTATATAGCCAGCTGATAGTTATGTATCAGTTCCTGGAGGTCCGGCATATTCCACTTAGAATGGTCACCTTGCAGGTGTCACAAAATTGTCTTCCTTAATCCCCGGAGGCCAAGTCACATCCAGCTAATTCTAGATCTTGGTATAATGGCAGGATAGATGTGGCTATGCAAATCACACTTTGGTCGCGCCCCTTAACATTAGGATCTACAGCCAGTACATGCAACAATTACCTCCTCGCAACTCTGAAAACTTGCCATCAATTTGACTCTCAACCTCTCAGCTGCAACATCTTCATCCTCATCCTCATCTTCATCATATGCTCCATCTGGACATTTTGAGAACTTGACCTTTGTGGGAGTTCTGTAAATACAGGTACATTCAGTGAAATACATTCAGTTTTCTGTTCATGGGAAGCTTTGACCAGGCATGTCACATAGTGGTTATACTCTCTGTTAGGCCTGAAGTGGCAAGATGGAAAAATTCAGTTCTTGAACTCTTACCCATCATTCAGTGTTTCCTTGTGGCAGCTCTTTCCCTGCTGGTACGCTAAGCAGGAGCTCCTCAAGGAACAACTGGAGGAAATAGTTTCTCATTGCCTTTGGCAACACCTAGAGCAGTAGTGGTGAACTTTTTGCACTCCAGATGTTTTGGACCACAACTCCCACAGTCCTTTGTCATTGACAACATAGGCTTGGGGAGTTGTGGTCCAAAACATCTGGAGTGCTGAATGTTCACCACCACTGGCCTAGGGTATTCAAGTGGGATGTTTTGCTAGATTAAAGGGGATGCAAATGGGTAGCACTCATTCTAACAGAACCATTCTCACAGTAGAAGTCTGGAAAAGAACTGGTGTATTTAGGGTTCACTACATAGTAGGCAATGAAAGAGCTGGTTGACGAAAGAACAAAATAGAGTTGGGATTCCCAGAAAACACAGGATTAAAAGAGCAGGGCATATACATTGAAAAAAGAGAAAGAAAAGAGGCAGATCAACAAAGTGAAATACAAGTAAGGAGATTATACAATACCAAAATGAGAAAATAAAAAAACATATGTTACAGAATACTATAAAAATCTGTATGATACATAAGAAATTGTGCATCCCAGGGAAGCAGTCAAGATGGACCTATTGATTGCATCAAAGGAGAAAGCCGGCCACCTCTCCACCCCTCTATAACTTTGTCCTGGCTGCCAGAGGAAGCACCTCCGGTGCACGCCTTGTTTGCACGCAAAGTGCAGCACTAAGTGCGCACTTAGCACCACACTTTGCACCACAGGAAGAGCTGCAGATTGTTGTGCAACTACTCTGAGAAAGATTACATTTATGATAAAGAGACTATGCAAGGCAATGAGGTACACCCTATTGTTACCGTTCTGGATAAGGGAAGGCATGGCAATCATAAGGTTCCTTAACACTATAAAAGAAGGACGGACTACAAGGTTTTGGTACTTCCCAAGGTATCTGCAAATTTAGAATCTTCTGAAACCCTTGATGACAGGGTCCATGGACTGACAATATTGCTGTTAAATGCCAGATCAACCAACAGGAAATCAGCAACCATCCAGGACCTGATCCTGGAAGAAAATGCTGATCTCATTTGCATCACAGAGACTTGGCTGGATGAGGCTGGGGATGTCACTCTCGCACAGCTCTGTCCTCCAGGTTTCTCTGTTGAAAGGGGATTGACTGCCATGATTGTAAGGATCAGGGAGAGTGGTCTAGGTGAGTGCTGAGCTATGATATCACTGTCCAGTGAGAGACATCAGAAAAGTTAGAACAGAGAGGTGAACAGAGTTAAAATCTGTTTAAGAGTGGTAGTCTATGGCACAGTTTATGAAGAGAGGTCTGTCTACGGTAGTTAAAGTTGGTGTATGACAAAGACTGTGATTCTGTAACAGAATTATTTTGAACTTAATACACTGAACAAATACATTTAGATCTTACTGGTCTATTAACCTTTTTGGTTTATATCCAAGAACCGTCTTTCCCCTTCATACCTATTACCTATAATTCTTAAATTAAAATAAAGTTTGATTGTTGAGACCAATCTTTCCTCATTCTTGGTTTTATGCTGATCTAAGAATAAGGAACCCAGATTATTAACCGAAAGTGCAACCATGTAAGTCTAAACTTTACCATTAGGAACATGCGTGCTTCACTGAGATTAAGAAACCATTTCACAGAACTCACAAATGAACTAAGATACCAGCTAGGAGTCTCTGGATGGGGCAGTATAAAAGGAACAACCCCAAGCTACTGGAAAAGGGGGGCTTGAGGGTGGCAGTTGTTCTTGCTGTTTAATGTTCTTCCTAGTGGTACTAAGGAGTAATGCTAAGGATTTTAGATGTAAAAGGGCATAAACGGGGTGCCTGATCAGTGCCTGCAGCAGCCTGAGGAGTGTGTGATCCAGTTACTTGAAAGGCGAGATCTTCCTCAACCAAAATATCAGAATCAGTATGGTGTCAAGGGGCATCCTTTCTTCACAAGCAAAATGCCTTTTGCTCTGAACAGTCCTGAAGTATGTAGATACACTGACCTGAAAAACTGGTCTTTCCTCATTGATTTGCCCCCACATTTCACTTCAAGATAGCGTAGAAGGATGAGCCAAACCACAGAATGCAAATAAGGCTACAATGAAAAGAGGAAATGTTGATTATAATCTCATTATTCCTTTGTTTATTGCATTTGTAAGAAGGGCAAACTGACTAAAACATGGAGAGAGATGCTTGATGCTGTGAGACAGGTCAACTCTTAGAGAAAACAATGTCCTAGTCCAATAGTCATACCCAAACCATTATTTCTCAGTGGTCTGGCTTTGGTACAATGGCTCTTGTGGGTATTAACATTTTATCATTACTTTTGCAAGTAGATCCACATATATCTAGCCTCCTGAATTGTTAAGGGAAAATATGGTGCTTACCATCAATGCTGATACCAACAGTATTTCAGCTTTTCTTTCTATCTTTTGGCCAAGTTTCTGGGTCACCTAACAAAATAGCAAGGACTTATTTCAGTAATACATACCACCTTTTTGCACATTTTATTAAACTTTTAAGCCATCTTGGAACTTCAACCAGAATGTATGCATCAAAACTCCTGAAACTGGTGAAGACGGTTTCAACAAACTAGGTCTGCACACACTTCCTTGGAATTCACCCATACAATTACAAAGTTTTGTGGAGCTTTGTTTCCAACATACATATTACAGATGGGATCTTATATCTTTTCTCCATTCATCTTTTGAGCATGGAGAACAGATTTCCCCACACACATGCCGCCCCACTGTTGGAACTTTGATGTGGGGAACTAAGAGATGTGGAACATTTTGCTAGAGCTGAGACTGTGGCTGGGGGGGCAGGAAACAAGGCCAAGTCTCTAAGGATGGAGCTGACTCCAGCCTGGTAGGAGCCAATCCAAACTATCCAAATAGAGATGGGCACGAAATGAGGAATTTTTTGTTTTTCGTTTTCATTTTTTTTGTTTCGTTACGTAATGAAACGAAAAATGAATTTTGTCTCCAAAATGAAACGAAATGAACCGAAACAACAGAAATTTTGTCGTGCGTTTTGTTTTCGTTGCGGCAAATACATTGAACTTTAGTGAATGCTAACAAAACAGCAATTTTTCATTTTCGTTTTCATTTTTTCGTTTCATTACGTAACGAAACAAAAATGAAATTTTTTGCAAAAAAAATTCACGAAAAATGAAAACGAACCGAAACGGACCCCCTAAACGACAAACGACAAACGAAACACCATTTTTTGAGTCGTGTCCATCTCTATATCCAAACTGTCTGACACACAACAGCAATGAATGAATGAATGACTATCTAAAAATTAATTCATTCATATTTTGCATGATTAAAACTGCAGTCCCAACTGACCTAATTAAATGGTCCAGGGCCAGAGGAAACAACACTACGCCAGTTGAAGCTGTGTTGAAATAAATCTCCACACCCAATTTCCAACAACTGTAAGGTGCTGGAAATTACACTGGCGTAATCTTACTAGGCCTTAACTTTGTGCTGACATTGTGACTGTATCTTTGGACTGGAAGAGGTTTGGATTAGGGTTAACTTTGTTCCTTCCTTTATCTAGATTTTGGTCCAAAATATACAAATCCCGTTCACCCAGCAGACTGCTCTATAAACTAATTTCTGAGACCAGCTGAAGAGGTTTGTTTATTTATTTATTTATTTATTTATTTATTTATTTATTTATTTATTTATTTATTTATTTGTAAGCTTGTATCCTGCCCATCTTCCCAGCGGGAACTCTGGGCGGCTAACAGCGGTAAAAACACATAAAACAAATAGTTAAAACTACAAGCAATAAGGCAGCGAAGGACAAGATGGTGACGAGCCCCCCCCCCAAAAAAAACTAATTCACAAGGTCGCCGAAGGCCTCTCTAAAAAAGAGGGTCTTCAAGGCCTTCTTGAAGGCTGGCAGTTTGTGCCTCTGCCCAGGAGGAATCTTTCTTTTATTCTTCCAGGGTTTATAAGCCACTTTATAAGCACCAGGGCCACATAAGAAAACAAGCAAAACCAAGGACAGAAGGAGAGGAGTGGCATAACCAAAATGTTAGGTCCCTTGCTCTGTGTGAGGAATGCAATGCTCCACTTTTGGTTTCCTGTCATCTCTGCCATGCTGTGACTCCATCTGGAGATTGCCTTTCACTGGCACTTGTGCTTATGAGATTGAGAAAAGGCCCTCCATTCACGCCATAGAGGCCCACAGACGCAGTGGCACTTGTAGGATTCTGGCTTCTTATCCTATCAAAACCAACGCAAGACAAAATATCGAAGGCACCAACAATACCTTAAGATACTGTATACCGTAATCAATATGGTCTAAAAACACTTCCAGAGACATGGAAGTGAGTAATCTGTTGTACACAAATTCAGTGAAAAGTATTTACAAATCGGTTCATTCAATTTTGTAATTCTTTGCCGTTGTAGAAGATCTGTGGTGCCATTCTTTCATATGTCCCTGGTGGAAACAGGACATAACCAAAATGGCCACCAAAAAGAAGGGGGAAAGGGAAAGCATGGCAAAGGAAAGGAAAGGAAAGAAGAAAAGAGAAAACCATGTAGAGGTGGCTTGTGCAAGCTAAATTCACCCAGTCTTCCATAGTTCAGGAAAGAATCGGATCCCATGTTTTGTGTAGAATGCTCCTCTTTGGATTCAGAACAAGCATAGTTAATTCCCAGTTGTAGCCAAAATAGCTCAGTTTCTAGAGGCCAATTTATGATGGAATAAAGTAAAAATTGTGCTTACAAGAAGTGTAAAATGCATTCTCTCATAAACCAGACTTCTGATACTACAGAATAAAACAGTCAGCATTTCAATTCATCTCCAGAATACTTACCTCTAGAAGAGTATTCAGACACCCTATAAGAGGATAGATTGGAATGAAGACACAAAAGCAAATATGAAGGATAACAGCTATTGTGTACCAATTTGTGAAAGCTACATCCATCACAATAATACAGATCAGGGCTACCTGAAAAAGAAAAAAAGAATGACAAAATAAGGTTGAAAAGCCAGAAAGGCATGTTAAATACAGTAATACCTCAAATACTGAATGCCTCTAATAACGAATAATTTGGATAGTTAATGGAAATTTCCAGGAATAGGGCTGCCTCAGATAATGAATTTTCCCCTATGGGTTGCCTTGGATAACAATTTTTTCATACTGCCTTGCAAAAAAGTGTCTCTCACGTAGTTTGTGGAGGGGTGGGAGGAGTTAAGAGTGTTTATTTCATGGTGTTTTGGAGCCATTCTGGACATTTTTTGATGAGAGATTGGGACCTTCCAAACTTGGAAAGGTAGGGAGATGAGGTTTCCTTGCTTTCGTTTGTGTTTTTGCATTGGTTTTCATTGCATGTTTGTTAGGAATGACCTGGTATTTGTTTTGTAGCTAGCTTTTATTTATCTTTCCGCTGTTTTTTCTTTGCATTTTTGGTGGGAACAGGCTGGGGCAGTCTTGCTGCTTCCTTCTGTCCATGTCTGCAATCTTTTCCATTGCTCTGCAAGCAAGAACAGTTTGGGTTTCTCTTGCTACTTATTCGTATGCCTGTCTGTTTGCATTCTCTCCCCCCCCCCCCATTGCATTTTTGGTGGGTACAAGCTGGGGTAGTTTTGCTGCTTTCTTTAGTCCATGTTTGCAATCTTTTCCATTGCACTGCAGGCAAGAACAGGCTGGATTTGTTTGTTTGTTTATATACTACCCAATTTTCCCAAGGGAACTCAGGGCAGTGAACAATACAAAAGCAATTATGCTCAAGTCCTCAATGGGGAATATGAAATAGTGATCCAATCAAATTAAAAATTCAAAACAAAAATACAAGGGCAAGATGGCAAAAACACAGGCGGTCAAACAAACAACATAGGGACAAATCAAACTCCTAAATCACCGAAGATGGCCTTAAACAACCAAGTTTTCGAAGGCTTCTTAAAGGCCAAGAGGGACTCTGTCATCCTAACTTCATTTGGGAAATGATTCCAGAGTATGGGCCTGCCACAGAGAAGGCACAATTCTGGGTTGAAGTCTTTTGAGGAGTGGGTGACCTGAAGAGAAAGGGACTGTGATGTTCTAGTGGGCCGGGCTGACGTTGACCTTAGGATGACACGCTCTGTCAGATATTCTGGTCCCAAGCCATGGAGGGTTTTGTAAATCAAAACCAATACCTTGAACCTTAATCGGGAGGGAACGGGCAGCCAATGCAAGTGAGCCAGAATGGGGGTGATGTGGTCATATCTGCCTGCACCAACCACCAGTCTGGGCGCAGTATTCTGCACCCGCTGCAGTCACCGAATAAGGGTCAGGGGAAGCCCCGTGTAAAGAATGAATGAATGAATGAATGAATTAAATTCGTTATCAGAGGTACCGCTGTACCTGAAACTTTATTTTTTCATACTGATAAATCTTGTCGCTGCTTAGTTAATTTTTCCAACCAGAAAACTACTGGAATGTAGGGTTTAATTTATATGAACTTGACAAATCCCCATCTGATCACACCCAAAGTTTACAGGATTAAATCCAAATACCGAAAAAGTATAATTGAGATAAAACTTGATTAAAAAGCTGCATAAATGAAGACTGAAAATTATTTTGGTAAATAGCATAAACAAATTAAAAACTGCACTTCTACTTACTGTTGAAAAAACGAATGACCAAAATTCTTTAGTGTTTTGTACAGTTTGGAAGGTGAAGGAGACAACATAGTGGAACAGAATTACTGAAGGTATGTAGCCAATAAGACAAAAAACCTGCAGGAGGAAAAAAAAAGCATTTTCAACATTTCATAATGACTTTAATGTTGCTACTCAAGACAGGAATACAAATCATAGGATTTGTGCCAGGTGATTGTCTACATTTCTCTTGAATGACTTCAATGTTGAAACACCCACCACCTTTCAAGCTAAATTGTTTCATTGTCATATTGCTCTCACACTTAGGAAGTTTTCCTGATATTCAACAAAAAGTCTGGCTTCCTCTAACGTGAGCCATTGTTGTGCATCCTGTACTCTGGGATGATCAAGAACAGATCCTGCTCCTCCTCTGTATGCCAACATTTCAAATATTATAAAAGTGCTATCATATTTCTCCCCAGTCTTCTTTTGTCAAGGTTAAACATGCCCAGTTCTTTCAGTCTCCCCTTGTAAGACTTGGTTTCCAGCCCCACAGTCATCATTGTTACCTTCCTCTGAACTTCTTCCAAGTTGTCTCATCTTTCTTGAAGTGTAGTGTCCAGAAGAGGACACAATACTCAATATGAGGTCTAACTAGTAGCATATATAGGGAAACTAGTACTTTATGAGTTTTGGAGACTAAGCTTCTATTAATTCAGACTAAAATAGCATTTGCCTCTTTTGTAGACACATTGCACTCTCAGCTCATAATAATACACACTGTGATCTGTCTGCAACAATTTCAAGATCCTTCTCACTCATAGTATTCTTGAGCCAGGGATCCATCAGTCTATCTTCGTAGCTGTTTGGATGAGCAGGGAAACATTTCAGTCTCTCAAAGAAAGAAGTCCAGATGTCATGATTCAACTTCCAGATAATCTCACCTGGATGACTGAGAATCTTCACAGACACAGACGTACCATAATACAGTGGTGTCCAAACTTTGGCCCTCCAGATGTTTTGGAACACAACTCCCACAGTCCTTTGTCATTGGCAATACAGGTGTGGAATTCTGGGAGTTGTGGTCCAAAACATCTGGAGGGTCAAACTTTGGACACCCCTACCATAGTACATGAAACGGCATAAGCTTTGCCTGAATGACACAGATGATTGAAGTGTAGAGCCCTGCTTTCATTTTTATGGAGAATGCCCTAATACTTACAACCTACAATCTGAATCATAAAGAATGGCAAGAACATAAACTCACACCAGCTGTTAACAATGCCTCCCAAAATACTCAAAATGAAGGCAATATGGGTGTGATATTTTGCTATACACAGGTCATCCACCCACCTCCAAAGGTACTTGGACCATATGATAATGGAAGGTCCAGATTTATGTTCTGTAGGTGTAAGTATTAAGAGGGAGGAACAAAAAGAGAATGAATTTGAAATAAAATAAGTTCTTACCACAGCAAGAAACTCTTCAGGGAAAAAGTGAATTTCCTGGTGAACTGCAAACAAGATTCCTGTCATCAGAAGGAGAACAACATAATATAAAGGAATGTCAACTAGCGCTTGTCCGCACCAGTAAGCAGAGGGATAAAGACCAGATATCTTGAGCTGTGTGTAGGCTTTGATCTGCAAAAAACAAACCAGTTTAAACATGCATAAAACATGGTCAAAGGTAGCAAACATGACAAAGAACACAGGGTCGGATTCAGACAGCCTTTCTGCTTACAATAGTGGCCCATGAAGGAAGTTCTGTAGGAAGCCCTCCCAACAGCAGATAGGAAGAAAGTGCAATTTCCACTCATTGTTTTCCTCCTGCTGCTGCCAGCTTTACCTCCTAGGTGGTTTGGATTTCTGGGCAATACGAAGTGGTGCAGGTGGAACATGGAAAACATTGCCTCCTCTATCCTGCTAGCCTCTGCAGCACCAGCTTCCTTCTTTAGATGAAGGGAGCATATTCTGAAACCAACCCAGTCTTGATTTAGCTTTGTCTGCTCAGTTTGCATACATGACTCGATGATAAAAATGCATGCAGACATCTATGTTATATGACCTGGGATGAACGTTTAAGATGTGGCACTGTACAGATCATATCTAGTCACAAACCCATACCTGTCAAGTGTCCCATTTTGGCCCAGCCATTACCATTTTTCAGCCTTTGTCCTGCTGTCTTCCCAGAACATTTATTTTCCTGGAAATGTCCCGGGTGGCAGCAGTTGACAGGGAGGCTTTTTGCTGACAGATAAAAAACACTCACACAGGACACCGCCTAGCGGCAGCTACCTTCTACCTAAACCCAACACAGAAGCTCTCGGCAGCCCAGGGAGGTCTCGAAAGGGCTCTGGGAGAGAACATCCCACTGCCACTCCTTCCCTCCCTCTCTCTGCCCCCCCACCGGTCCCTGCAGACAATGGGTGACTGCCTTTCATCAACCTGCCTCCGTGCCTGGGGTGGGGAAGATGAACAATCACTGGAGCCAATGGCAGCGGGGACCTGCCGAGGGGACTGTTCCTGAGCCTAGAGCCTAATATGACTGAGCAGCAGGTAACAGGAGGGGAGGAGAGGAGGGAGGAGGTGTCACCACCAAATGATCAGCAGCAGAACCGGAGAGGAAAACAGCGATCTCAGGAAGGCATGTTTCATCGGCAGGAACGCGGCACAAGTTTGTGGTAAGAGGGGCAAAACGAGCGGTACGTGCGTGAATGCATGCATGTTTTCGTGTTTGTGTTTTTCTGTAATGTGCAATGAACACATATTATATCTCCCTCCTCCTGTCCCAGCCAGTGCCAGGAAAAACTTGACAGGTATGCACAAACTGCATCTTAGTGATGTGAAAGACGGAACACCCAATGGCACTAACAGATGAAGGCACCACTATGAGATTTAAAAACACAAAAGTCGAGTGAGATACAAATAGAGAATAGCTTAAACGAAAGTACAGTAATGCCAGATAGCAACTGTACCAGGCAGTACATACCTTCCAACATCTCACAGGTGTAAATAGGGACCCTCCTGTGCACTAAGGCAGAATCCAGCAGCCCCGCTTTGTGCCTTGACAGATAAGGGCAAGGCCAACACAATCCTGACTCAAATGTGTCACAAGCAGAAAGCAGGAATTAAAAATGCATGCAAACAGATGGCTCCAGATAACAAAAGCAGAGAGGTAAGCCAAAAGCTACAAGGCAAAACAAATACATATAATACATACACATATAGGAACAATATAAAACAGAGAGCTGTGTTGCTTCATCAGAGGGAAAAAACAAACAAAAAAAATTCAGATGCAGACAATACCTTTCTGAGGACCAACTAAAATTCTACAAAACTGTGCAAGCTTCTGAGTTCCCCAGAACTCTTCAGCAGGCTAGGTGATATAAAATAATTAAAGGGGCATGTGTAGGGGAAGCAGCAGGTGTGTCCAAAAATTTGACCAGGTAATGCTATGGTAATGAAATCTGTTGTTAAACTGTCCCAAGATGGAGATTTTAAACTGGGTGGTGTGCTACTATCAGATTATACACTAGGAAAGAGCCAGCCTTAGTTTCAGAAACTCACAATTTCTTCCGTATGCTAGTTTACAGGGTTTGTTGCTTGATATCATACCAAATTTCTGCAATCATGATGAGAAGTAAGGGACTTAGTGATAGCTATGATCACTCCGCATTTTCCATCTGATCATTTTATATAATGGCCAGAATCCTGTTGTCACAGCTCCGTGAACATAAGACTGGCACTGATATGAATCACTGCCTTTGTTCTTTAATTAAAGTTTCCTATGCTCCCCCTACCTTAAGGGGTTGAAGTTCCCTAGGAATTGCTTTTTGACCTAGAAAAGGCTTTGGGGGTCACAGGAGGTGGGATGAGCCTTTAACATTTGAAAAATGTCACCAACAATCCCAAGGTCTATCTTTAATTAAAGGTAAAAGGCTATGACATGATGAGCTACAGACATCCAGAGCTGTGCCAACAAGATTCCAATCTTTATATTTTGTAAAGAGGAATTGCTGTACAAGGGACATGCATTTATTTTCTTTAAAAGGATAGTTACCCGGTGATTTTCTGCATTCTCCATGGTAAAATAGGATGGCATCCCAGTTATAGTGACTCCTAACGTCAAACCTTGAACAACCAGCACTGTCACAAAACCTCTGTCAGTAATTCTCTGCAAAATAATAGATTGACATATTAGAGAACTAAAGGCAATTTGCAGTGGATTACATTCTTAGCATTAATTTATACCAGGATAGGTGGGTCTACTAGTGGAAGAATAAACTTATTACTGTTGTATATCTAGTCCATGTAGAGGAAGATCATTATTTGTGATTTACACCAAGTGAGAGGCTGGACTTCATTTTATGGATTGCAAATTCTACAATGTATACAAATTCTAACATGCCTTAAGTTTGACTTGTAGTGAACTGTCTTTTGGCTTTGAACATCCTTTTACTCTGATAGATTTTGGACTCGAAGTTTACTTACTTGAAAGAAGGAGCTACTCCAGGTGTGAATGTTTTCTGTTACATTCAAACTGTGCAGATACAGGTTACTAATAATATTCATCATAACAGGCAAGGAATGTACCATGGTCTGGTTGAAAGCAGGAGTAAAGATATAGCCCTGGAACAACAACAACAGACAGACATTTAGTATTTTAATAACACATTTCAGATGCCGCACCTTTCCACCTGTCCCATAAAATGGTCCTACACATTAGAGAAACAGCACCACAACCACTGATCTTTTTATTGCTGCCACTGCAGAAGGCAAGGAGGGGGGGAAAGAAGATCTGGAACACCCTGCTTCAAAGATCACACACACACACACACACACACACACACACACACACACACAGAGAGAGAGAGAGAGAGAGAGAGAGAGAGAGAGAGAGAGAGAGAGAGAGATGACCACAGAAGACCAGCAGAGAAGCAGAACCTGCCTTCTTACCTTGTCCGTGCGGGACACATTTAATGCTCCACTGTGCGGTGCAACGGACACATAATCGGTGCCATTGAATGTTTCCATCAGTATGTTCTGACTCCTAAGAGAGCTGATGATCTCATCTATGCCTGTGTTGAAGATCAGAAGGAAGGTCAATTACAGGATTCTTTTTTTTTTTTTTAAAAAAAAAATCTTGTTATATGGAAGTGAACTTAACCACAGGTTTTTCCCATTACCCCCTATAAAAAGAATTCTATAGATACTCATACGGAACTGGTGTTGGTGTATTACAGAAAAATGAGAGGTTTATATTCAGTGGAAGCTGCATGTACATTGCCTTCAGGTGTCACGGTCCCCATGGACTCTGAAACTCTCAGAGCTACTTGGCTTTAACTTTATCCCTCTCAAGGAGCAGGGTGCATCAAGGTGAACCTGTTGGTGATGTTAGACCTTCAGCCTGGTCCTGAGCCACTTCACACCCTGGAAAGGGGGCTGCCCAGTAGCATCTCTGCCCCATGTATAGTTCTAGTTGTACGGTCATAACTGCCTCTAGCCCCCTAACAGCATTGCCCTAACCCTAACCCTGATCCTCTCACCACATTAAGCTATGGGTCCAAGAAATATGTGTGGGTGTGGGTGTGGGTGTTTTGCCTGTTTTTCCTTTGTTTGTCTAGGTTTTGGTATGGTACATATTTTGGCAAGGTTATATGACTGCATGATGGATGAGTGGAAGTTAATGAATTGCAGAAGGAAGTGTGACCTTACTACCTTGGGTCCTTTTCCAAGGAGAAAGTCGGGGAAAAAATATTAAAATAAATAAATAAAATAAATGAGAGGGGGTAAGTAGACGTTTGGCCTATGGGTTTTCCCTCAGCTTTTCAAGCAACTTTCCTTTTAAAACAGTATTTCCATTCACCTTCAAGAGAATGACTGTTTCCAAAATTGAACAAGGTTATAGGGACAGCTGTTCTGTGGGATTGTATATGACTTCACAACGTTTTGAAGGTGATAATTCCCTCACATATTCAGAACTCAGTCCATGATTAGAGAACACAAATTAAAAGCTTAAATTCCAGTACACTGATTCAATTCTTTCTCTTGTTGTGTGTTCTGTTATTGAGTTTGCAGACACATTTGTTCACAGCCTGAATTCTCCATCTGACATTCACCAGCAATTTGCTAGACTGACATTTCATAAATATGGAGGTGTGGAAATAACATTTTCAGTTTCTTTGCACTGTAGACTGGATGCTTAAAACACAGAAATGTGCAGTAACTTTGAAATACGTCCGAACAAATAAACTAAAATTAAGCTTTTTGCTACTTACCAGTGATGTTTTGTACAAGGAGACTGGTTTTATACTTATGATCATTTTCATTCGGCTTCAAAAAGTATAAATCTGGAGAGAGTTTGGCAGGTACTATAGCATTTTTGAAATAGTCCTGATACATATGAAACATAAAAATCTCAACACCAAGAAACACGGTGAAAAGCAACAATCTGAAAGAGGGGAATAAGTATATATAGGTACAATGATTTTGCATGATCTCTTTTTCCTTAAAATGCACTAAACACCAATAATCTCTTAAAACAGATCTAATCTATAGTAAGTTATCCTGAATGCATCTTAAAACAAAGGATAAATCTTGTTTCTGTGAAGATTCTCAGTCATCCAGGTTTGTTTAACTGGGAGTTGAGTCATGGCTACTGGACTTCTTTTTTTGAGAGATAGAAACGTTTCGCTGTTCATCCAAACAGCTTCATCGGTCAGACCGATGAAGCTGTTTGGATGAACAGTGAAACGTTTCTATCTCTCTCAAAAAAAGAAGTCCAGTAGCCATGACTCAACTCCCAGATGAATCTTGTTGTATCAGAAGGAGACCCACCTGGTACTGCAATTTGCATTCTTTGCAAAAATTCTCTCAACCTGTCGCCAAAATCCTATTAGTGTAAATTTATGCCCCTGGAAACAGATAACATTATCAGCTGGTAGTGGTAAATTTTAATTTATATTATTTGTAAGCCTGCTAGTCCCTCCTCAAGTTTTCAGGGTCTGAGGCACCCTACATTTGCCCAGGTGAAGCTTTTGCAAACCCCAAATTGCCTCTGGATTGTCACCAGTGCCCACATCCTGCTAGCAGTGATCCAAAAGTGATGTTATTACTACTGAAGATTATCCCTTTCCCAAGGCATCTGTAGGGAACCTGAAACTGGGTGGGGATGTGGATGAGGTATAACAAGCTTTCAAATAATTTATATTAAAATTTATCAGCATCAGCTGGTTGTTATCAGTTTTTATTGGTATGAAGTTATGCAAGATGTTTCCTGCTGTATTATATGATCCACTGGAAATTTGCTGGTTTTAACAACATAAGGACATAATAAGAGCGATACTGGATCAGGCCAAAGGCCCATCTAGCTCAGCTTCCTGTATCTCACAGTGGCACCATCAAATGTGTCTGGAAACACACGAGACTAGATATCTGTCTCCTGATACCACTGTATCTGGCCCTTGAAGTACCCCAGTTGTAAGCCTAGAGATTACACATCTCCATCATGGTTTGTAACCTGTGATGGACTTTTTCTCCAGAAATTTGTCCAATCCCCTTTTGGAGGCATCCAAGCCAGATGCCATCACCACATCCTGTGGCAGGGAGTTCCACAGACTAACAACACACTGGATAAAAAAATATTTTCTTTTGTCTGTTCTCACTCTCCCAACCCTCAGTTTGAGTGGATGTCCCCTAACTCTGTTATTTTTTTTATTTATTTATTTATTTATTTATTTATTTATTTATTTATTTATTTATTTATTTATTTATTTGTTACATTTATCCCCCGCTTATCTTCAATGCGAACTCTAAGCGGCTGTGAGAGGGAGAAAAACGTCCCTCTATCCACTTTACTCATGCCCTGCATTATTTTGTACGTCTCAATCATATCCCCCCTCAGGGGCCTTTTTTCCAGACTAAAGAGCCCCAAATGTTTTAGCCTTTCCTCATAAGGGAGGTCCCCCAGCCCAGTAATCCTTTTAGTCTCATCATTTGATGAAAGCCTATTCAATCAATCACTGGCATTCTCACAATTGCTGTTGTGTCATTACAGTCGTGACCAACTCTTTGTGACCCCATGTCCATGGAGTTTTTCTTGGCAGGAATACTGGAGTGGCTTGCTAGTTCCTACTCCAGGTGCCTACAGCACCTGGTATTTCCTGGTGGTCGCCCATCCAAGTACTAGCCAGGGCTGACCCTGCTTACCTTCCAAAATCAGGTGAGATCGGGTGTTCTTAGGGCATCTATGCCACTGTAATTAATTAGGCAGCAGTCTGTATGATCTTGCTGTATTGCTATGCAAGTGCTATAGCAGAGCAGAGCTTTGGCGAGTATAGAGCCACACTTACGGACCAGGTTTCAACATCTATGTCATAAAAGCAATCACTTCTGTCAAATGAAAGGAATAGGCAACTGCAGCATCCCCAGAGTTGTTAGACTGTAGCATCTCTTACCTCTCACCATTTCCTATGCTGGATACGGTTGATGGAGCCGGTCTACCAATGTATGGAGCTATTCACTATTTGTTTGTTTGTTTGTTTTAACCCTGCCTTTGTTCTTAAAATAACACAAGGGGGCTTACATCATTAAACGTACATTTAAAGCTAAAAACAAACGAACACTGGGGGCAAAAAAACAAACAAAGAATCTTGGTATCATCACATCACACTTTGCTTCAACTATCCTAGGGTTCATTTATTACATTCAGAATGGGGGGGGGGAGAGAACGGTGATACTTACATTTCTGTCATTGATTTAATGTCACGTTTGACATTAAGAAAATGAAACTTTGCCATAGTAAAGACCTGCTTTTTCCAAAGAGCCTTATTGCTCAGTGTGCAAGATTTGGTCTCAGAGAGCATTAGTAGATTTTGCTCTAGCTCATCAATAGATTTTGCATCTGCTTCCTGTTCCATTTCTTGCGAATTAAAAACACCAAAATCTAGGAAACAAGGGACAGAGAAGTTGAAATGTATCCCTTTAGACCAGACCATGGCTTTATAGGGCTCAGTATCAGATTTGCTGCAAGGGCCAGTAACCCTCTAATCTTAAGCATCCCTACTGAGAAACAATCCAGGTGAATGATTATAAGGCTGGAGCTTAAATGTGGGATGAATGATGGGTGTAATCATTCTTTGTGCGCATAATGCAATAATGCCACAGAGAAGGGGGGAATGGAATTGTTAGTTGAAGCATAGAATGCAAAAGTGAATGTTGACCCACTGGGAACTGCAGGCATCAAGTGTTACTCTACAAAATACTAGAAAAAAATATTAACTCTTATATTATAAGGAGGTTCCGTTGAGTTCTATGGTCTGTACTTCTTAGTACATCCACACAAAAATGCAATCTTTATGATATCTCATTATAAACACATTGAGTATTATATGTGAGAAATTGCAATATTTATGATATCTCATTATAAACATGTTGAGCATTATGTGCGAGAACACATTCAGTATTCTCAAATCACATATAACTTGAAATGCAATGTTGGTTGTAAACATTATATAATGCAGAAAAAAATATGGCAATACAGTACTTATTTGCTCCTCACCTGCTTGGTCAATTTCAGCCTCAACTTCCAGCTTGAGGAAGACGTCTTCCAAGGTTGTCATGGAAACACCATAGGAAATAACACCCAAATGGGAATTGACCTCTAGATCAGCAAACAGTGCTGGGAAAATAAAAAATAAAAAGGTATGGTACTGTGCTTGGAAACTCTTCTACACTTGTCTGGAATCACATCCCTTTGCTTATTCATGCCACTTGGCACTCCAGCATGAGAAAATGTGATGGTATCTAATAGAATAAGGTTCATTTTTACGCCAAGGGCCAAAGGCCAGTCTGGGAAGGCTCCACTGAATTTCAGCAATGCACAAGGCTAAAAGCATACTGTGGGGGAGCTTCCAAGAACAGAGTACCTTACCTATCCTCACGGAAGCATGCAAATGAGCATCCAATGTAATGCATGTCTCCTCCAAGTACGAGGCAGTGCAACATCCTTCCCACCGGTAAAGCCTAGCTCATTTTTATCCATGGTGTTTATAAGTTATAAAACTTTACTTCTCATCACTGTTAATCATGCCTCTTTCTCAATCTCATTCCCACCCAAAAGAGCATGTTATGAATTTGGCTTAAATTGAATGCTGTTTGCCCATTGTTCTCTGCATGTAATTTCTGCATTTTCCAATATGGCGAATTGCCATATCCCTGTGTCCTTCTAGTAAGGAGTCTCCTGTATTTCATTGAAAGGCAATGGATTCACAGACCAAGTGATTTTCTTTTTTTTCTTTTCCTTTTTTTAAATATTTTATTGAATATTCTAAACATAACAAGTTAAAACAAATAAATTGCTTGTGTTTTGCCGTGTTGCATAGTTCATATACTTATTCCCCAATATTTCAGCCCAAGTGCTTGGAATATTCCACATTTACATGCTTCTTTTCCATCATTGTATTTATTGCTACTTATTCCCAAATATTCCCCAATATTTCAGCCCAAGTGCTTGGAGTATCCACATTTACATGCTTCTTTTCCATCATTGTATTTATTGCTACTTATCTACATCTTCATCTAGTACAAAAAGTAAAAGTAACAAAGTACAGTATTAAACTATTTTCCTTCACCTATGGAGATGGAGAAAGCTCACTGGTTTCATAGAATCATGGAGTTGGAAGAGACCTCAAGGGCCATCTAGTCCAACCCCCTGCCATGCAGGAACCCCATCACAATATTTCCCACAGATGGCCATCCAGCCTCTGCTTAAAAACATCCAAGGAAGGAGACTCCACCACCCTTTGTGGCAGCGTATTCCACTACCGAACAGCACTAACTGTCATGAAGTTCTTCCTAATGTTCAAATGGAATCTTTTTTCCTGTAGTTTGAAACCATTGCCGCGAGTCCTATTCTCTGAAGCCATGGAAAACAAACCTGTTCCCTCTTTAATATGGCATCCTTTCAAATATTTAAACATAGCTATCATATCCCCTCTCAGTCTTCTTTTTGAAAGGCTAAACATTCCCAGTTCCCTAAGCCGTTCCTCATAAGACATTTCCTCCAGTCCCTCAACCATCCTGGTCGCCCTCCTCTGCACCCGCTTGAGGTTGTCAACATCCTTTTAAAATTGAGGCACACGGAACTGGACACAGTACTGTGTGGGGTCTGACCAGAGCAGGATAGAGTGGTACTATCATTTCCCTTGATCTAGACACTATGGTTCTGTTGATGCAACCAAGAATCACATTGGCTTTCCTGGCTGCCCACGAGGTGCAGCCTGACACAAAGTTCATAAAGGGACGGGTTATACCTGAAAACTTGTCCATGTCTTTAAAGGGTAAAGCATACACCAGTTGCTCTTCACTCTGCTTTAACAGACTGGCGCCAGGGATATGTTGCCAGATCAGAGAGGATGTCCCTTCTCTATTACAGTATTGGTCTATTTGCATGCTGTGGGGGGTGGGGGTGGGGGAGAGAAACACAAGGCATCAAATCATTAAGATCATGAAATAGCCTATCAAAGTGGTAGTTTGCAACTGGCAGGAGGAGTGAAGTGAGGGGGTGGGGGTGGGGGCTTGGAAAAGGCCTGAGGCCTGAGACCATTATAGAAGAGGTGGACCTCCTATTTCAGAGGAGGGAAATATGTTACATTGGGAAGAACTACACATGGGCTTGAAGACTTTGTTGGGAACCCAGAACAGATACAAAGGAGGTCTAACCAGATGGCTTCCTGATGTCTTTGCCCTGTAGGTCTTGTGGAATAGAGGAGAAGAAGTTCATGGGTTGATGAGCACTTGCTGACAAGGCCTGATTTGGTGGAGTTTTTGGACTTGCCCCTCAGGTTGAGGGACCAAGGGGAGGGAATGACCTCTAAGGCTGGCCTACCCCACAGTTTTTGGACCTGCGAGAGGGTACAGGCTTGGCTGGCTCCTTTAACTCTGTGGGGTGGGTGCCTCCTCTGGCCCGCTATAAAGGGAAAGTGGGCTCCTGGAGGCACCCGTGGGTGCCTCTATCCTCACCCACTAGGAAGGGGAAGCAGGCTCCAAGAGACCCCTCTACATGGGGGTCTCCCCTCCTCACCTGCTGCTGCTGCAAAACAGTGGGTGCTGGCTGGAGGTAAACAATGGAAGACATCTTAGTACCAGGCTATAAGTGACTAATCCAAGGCACAGCTGAAGGCAGAATTCAAAGGGAATGGTTATAATCTCTAAAGCCCTACATGGCTTGGGCCCAAGCTATCTCATGGACTGCATCTCCGTTTATGTGCTTGCTTATGATTGTCAGGGGAGGCCTTTCTCTTGGTCTGCCACCTTCACAAGCATGTTTGGCAGGGACACAGGAGAGGGCCTTCTCTCTTGCTGCTCCCAGGCTTTGGAACTCCTTCCCACAGGAAGCCAACCTGGCCCCATCTTTACTGTCCTTCTGCAAGCAGAGAGACAGAGATAGGGAAATTACAAAAATGTAGGGCCCCTTGACAAAGGCCAGGAAGGTGTGGTGGGTAGGATTGCTCAGGGGCCGGGGAGGCTGGTTCATTCCACCAAATATGTCACCTGAGTGCCGTCTTCAAGACTGAACCAGCCTCTACCTGCAGTGGACCAAAGAGGACCATTGCCCATGTAGTTACCTTCTGAGACTAAAAGCTGGCCTAGAATGTTTATCAAGTCTGCATTCCTCATCTTGCAAGTCATCTTCCTCCACAGACAGTGTCTGCTACATCTGAGCAGCATTCTAGACTTCTTTTTTTCTTTTCCTTCTTCATTTGAAAGTTCAGCGTTTCTATAACATTTATGGAGCTAAGCAAAACTATTCCAAAATTCTCAATTTTGCTCTTACTCATGAATCATGTGACTGCTTATTGTTTATTGCAAACCTGGACACAGAGTCTGATGGCATTACTGCATGCAGTGGGACAGGGCTGATAAGGCAACAAAAAGGTACCTCAAGCGGTAGCCAATTCCCCATTTGGTCTTAAGGAAGAGAGATGAGCCAAGACATTTCAGCATTCCCTGTGAAATCACTGCTTTCCGATCTAGAAATAGGAGCAGAAGGGATCTTTAACCAGACCAGACCAGACCAGACCAGACCAGACCAGTTCATTCATTCATTCATTCATTCATTCATTCATTCATTCATTCATTCATTGTGATTCAAAGCATGATAAAATTGAAGAAACCATGACAAAAAACAACAATGAAATCATAAAATAAAATAAAGCAAGTAGAGCAAATTAAGTCGGCCATCCAACCAAGATGGTGCAAGCTGGTTACATCCTCTCATCCTCTGATTCATGTCTCCTATGACTCTGAGACACTTAAGCCACACCCCAACTGCACTTGCCTGCAATGATGTCAGCTTCATCCATGAAATGGGTACTGAACACAGTCACTCGGCTGGCTTTTCTGTTTTTCAGGAGACTCCAAACTGTATGTCGGGAACATGGATCCATGCCAGCAGTGGGTTCATCTAACAGTAAGACCTAGATTTTTGGCCAGGGGGGAAAAGAGACACAACTCTGGGCACTTGTGATGCCAGCACAAACATTACTCAGCAATGACATTATCAGTAGTCATTGCAAGAAATACTTTCTATCAATACAAACTCAATTTAGTTCAACAGTACTGTCAACAGGAACTGTCTCACGTTATGCTATCATTGTGGAGTCCATTGCAAGTCACATATCTCAGAGGAGTTTGTACTAGGGGTCCTAACCATGTCAGAATAAAGCATCCTAGAAGCTGTGACAACACTAGCATGGACAGAGATTATAGCATGGAAACTCTCATCCTTTCTAGAACTTGGAACAGTGAATGTGGCTCCCATGCTACCAGTACTGTTTACAAAAGGGTCTTTAAAAGTTCTGAAAGAGCAATGAGGAATTATATTTGGGGTTTCCCAAGGCATGATTTGGGAGTGGGGGCAGAGTTTACAAAATTGGTGAGAGAGGTCTCACACCCACATTGAAACCCCATGTTACAAGTGAGGAGCAATTCTGCACAGTAGTATCTTAGCAGAACTTGCAGGTGTATTGCAAAACAATATAACCCAGTGCATCCTTCTGCACATTAAATAAATACATTTAGGATCCAGGGTGTATGCATTCCCTCCACTGCAGTCTCCCATGTTCCATGTATCTGTCCACTTTTCTGCTGTGTTTGGTGCTAGGAGATGTCAACCACTGCCATTCTTGTCATCAATTAAACAGGACAGCATCACTGTTCACTTTAGAAAATGACTATTTTCCTTTTAACAACATGAATTCTTGTGATTCATAAATCCTAATGATAGTTAAACAGTAATAATAAATAGGCAAGGAAATGAATTCTATAAATATTCAAGCACAGAAATAAAAAAGGAGTGTAAAAATATTTATTTTTTGTGTTTACCTTTGGATCTCCGAGAACGGCAAATCCGACAGACAGTTTTCTTTTCTGTCCTCCACTTAGTTTTTTAGCTTGATTATCTTTAATTGGCTGCATATCCAAATCCAGTAAGACTCTTTGAACCTTATCAAATGAAGTACAAGGAGGAATTATAACAAAAGCACTGCAAGGTTTTTATGAATCCCAATATGCAAAGTTCTGAACTTATAAAATGTTTATCTTGTGGCAGTGTAAATAAACAATCATTATCTAGAACTCTGCTCCATAGCTATTCTTTAGTCCCTAAACCTTATAACACATTTTGGAAGAGTGGGGCTTAAGGTTTTTTTTAAAAAAAAATCACTTGCCATTGTTGAGGATATACCATTTCTCTATTTTTGATGTTTTGTTTCATTTTGTTTTGTTTTTTGTTTTAAACCTTGGCTGAAATCCTGTTGTCATGACTTATGGCAGATGCTGTCATCATCAACAACAAGTTTGTTTGTTTGTTTATTTGTTTGTTTTTTGAAAATTGAACATTTTGGCTTTCATCATGAAGCTACCAAGGCTCCTGTGGAATCCATTTCACTGTCGGGAATCCATGGGAGCCACAGGATGGAAAGGGGAAGTCTTTAATTACTGAATATTATACGGATATTCTTGTAGTCAACTCCTCCTTTGCTGGTGATTTTCAGGAATTAGAGACATTACCTTCCCATCTTGTGGCTCCCATGAGCTCCCAACATTGAAAGCTTTGGGAGAGAAGTCAGAAATGTTTAACTTAACAAATGAAGATGTCAGCAGTTTTATATAGCAGAACCTATGGCAAGAAGATTTCATAATTTAGTAAACCTATCCTTTCATAGCACATGGCCATCAAAGGAAAATTGCTCTGTGCTAAAGAACGAAAGAAGCGGGGAGGAAGGCAAGGAAGACAAAACTGTATCGTGTGTTATGATTGTGGGGAACAGTTCTAGGAATCCAGTCAAAAAGTGGGATGCAAAATTATTTAAAAATGAATCTTTTCAATTGCAAAAATACTAATACTTTTTTAGGCATTTCGTGGAATTTATTTTTAATCTTGTGAGTTTCTACACTTACTAAGATGAAGAAGCTTGGTAGAGAAGTTTAAAATGTAAGAAAACAAAATAATCATAACAGAAGTTTATGTGAATTGATATCTGGTCATTTTTGGAATGTGAAACATTCACTAACAATTTTAGTTATGCCATGTTGCCTATAAATAATACAGATTGTCAATTGATCAAAATATGCATTAAATGTGTTGTACTGCAAGTCTGATGAAGAAAAACATCAAAATCATAACATTATTTTATTAAAAACAAAAACCATTATATGTTTCTATAATTTTTCATCTGATTTACTCACCTCTTGAATCATATCATTGGGTGGTATGCCTTTAATTGAGGCAACTACTGATAAATTCTCTTGCACTGTTAATGCATCAAAATACACATCCAATTGCTGACATACTCCCATTATCTTTCGTATATCAAACATTTCATCTATTTCAGAAACTTTATATCCATATATTGATGCAATCCCTAATGCATATAAAATAATACAATAAGATTACAATTGAGAGTACCATCAACACAGAATGTTCATCCATCCATACACGGAAAAACCAAGACCTGCACAGATCGCCTCCATTTTGTGGCCAAAATGTGCTATGGAGAGGAGAGAGAAACCCATTGTGCCTTAGACCTTGGGGTGCAAATGAGACTTGGCCACAACCACATAACAGAGAAGGCAGCGAGATGCAAGGTGCTACTCCCTAGATCTCGCTGCAGTGGACCTTGGCAAGTTGTTTAACTCTTCCTATAAATGCCATCCACACTCTTTAAAATGGGGCTGAGAGGTTTAAAATGGAGGCAAGAGAAGAACAAGGATCCTAAGTAAGCAGAACTGGCATATTATGATGATATTTACCATCTGAAGGTGGGCACAGTCCGCAAAGAATATTCATCAGCGTTGTTTTTCCTGTTCCACTGTGCCCAAGTAATGCTGTGATCTGGCCCTCATATATATTAAAAGATAAACCTAATAGAGGAATGAACAAAAAGTGGGAGATGAATTACATTAGAAAACATTTTCAGGTATGCACAATATATAGGTCCTATCTGAAACAACTAAGGGTACGCTGGTAGTATTCAGATAAGGGGCATTTTATTTGTTAATATTTATTTATTTTAAAATGTCCATGGGTTAGAAGTCAGCATTACTATTTGTCAGGTGGTACAATGACCAGCACATGATTGTCTACTAGCAAAGAGTAATCCAAGAGTTAAAATCATTCTATATGCAGTCAGTTAACTCAATGAACACAGAACCATGAAATGGGTTGACTCTCTCATGGGTCTATATAGCATTGAGCCTCAGATGGGGGATCACCTGATTGTCTACTAGCAAAGAATAATCCAAGAGTTAAAATCATTCTATATGCAGTCAGTTAACTCAATGAACACAGAACCATGAAATGGGTTGACTCTCTCATGGGTCTATATAGCATTGAGCCTCAGATGGGGGATCACCAGTTAAGTACCAATCTAAGACATAAAAAGCCAGTTGTTAATAACATTACACACACACATGAACTAATACTTTAGTGGACAGACTTCAATCCAACAAGATATACTTTCTTTTTATAAGAACATCAGGTCCATCAATCTGAGCCACATGCAGAATGGTGGCTCCGCTTGAAGCCCTTGTCTTCAGCGGGGCTTCTTTGCCCCCTTGAAGAAGATGGCGGGCACAAAGTCCTGCGCCCGTATGCTGGTTGCGTGGTGGGGAGCAGCCTTTTTAAGGCTCTGTACGCTCCCTGCCCGCAGCCAGCGCATTTTGACAGCTCTGCGGCGGAGGTCTGCTCCGCTCCGGCATTGCTGTCTGCCTCGAACTCCACTCGTCGGAACTCAGCAATTGTTTGTCTTTTTCTTTTCGGAGCTCTGCCCTGGTTTGCCATCAGCTGCTTTGCGGTGGCTTTGTTGTCCGAGCTCCATGCCGCTGGTAGCTTTTTTCCTATCTTGTATTGGCGTCGGAGCTTTGAACCTCTGTCGGCGTTTGAACTCCGCGCCTGTCATCAGCTGCTGGTCGGGTTCTGTCAGCAGCTCTTCTGCACACATCAGAGCTTCTGCTCTGTAACGATTTCGGCCACTTCTCGGCTCCCGTATTGGGAGCCGCGCAGTTTGTTACACGGACTGGTGGGTGGGGAGGGGGGGTTCTTCGGCTGGTCCTTTGTAGGACTAGCCGATGGTGGGTGGTGGGTGGGTTGGGTGGGAGCGGGGATTGCTTGGGGTTTGGTAGGGAGTGTGTTGCATCCCAGTTCATCTTTGTCGTGGTGGGCGATCGCTCCCCCTTTGTTAAATAAAAAGAATATCCTTAGTTAGAAAACAATAATAATAATAAATAGATAACTAACTAAATAAATAAATTTAATAAAACAAAATAAACCACCCATATATGATATCTGGGCAGAATCTGGGTGCCTGTGAGTGCTTCGGCCCGACTGCGAGGGTGGGGGTGGTCTGAGCTGTAGTGGCCATTTGGACTTGTCATTCCTGCAGGGACCTGATATTTATTTGCTTGTATTTCCTTCCCCCCCCCTTCCTTTGTGGGTGGATTCTGGAGGTGATTGCTTCCCAATTTTAGAGGAATTACATTTTTCTTAATACCACATAGGTATGTTTTATTATCTGGAAGGTCTTGGGGCATCCTGATTGGCAGCCATCTTGTGGCTCCAGTTGCCTGGCATTGGGCCGGCCATTTTGATTTTCTTGCTTCCAATCACACGTAGGGCTTTACCCTGTGGTTGCACCCCCTCTTCTGGCCTTCTTATTTGGTAGCCATCTTGGGTGCATTAATTCTAATTACCCCCTCGTTGAATTGCGGTGGCCATTTTCTTTCCCATTGATCCCCATTACCCCCCACACTTTCATTTAGTTTGAACTGTAACCTTGATATTTTATTATATATCTCTTTTGTATTTGTAAGGTTCTCATCATGCCACCTAAGAAGGGCATTGCAAAGGGCAAGGGTAAAGCCCCAGCTAAGCGTAGGGCTTTGCCCTAACCTGACCCTAAGTCATCTTCATCATCTGATGATGAGTTGACACAGTTTTCAGCCATTTGGCTAAAGTTATCTCGTCTTGAGCAGGACCGTGCTAGGAAGCAGGGCTTTCAAGACACTTTTGGTGGGGGTAGACCGCATAGGGATACTAAGGCCAAGCAGAGGGCTACACTTAAATTAATGGGTGATCTTATGATGTCCCGTATCACCTTTTTAGAGGGAGAGCTTGCTGGTTCATCTGCTACAGCATCGACCGCCCATCCCTCCGCTGGTCGTGACACCCACTTGGCATCTGTGAGCGAGCAGGTTGTCGCCGCCCAGCCTGTTGAGATGCCTCGTTCATCTACCCCTTCTCATCTGGTAGAGAGGGTGCAGAGCACGCCTATTGACCTCTCTATGGGTGCAGTGTCTTCTGGAAGCCAGGTGACGGCTCCTGACCCTTCTGCTCGTTCAGGTGAGGCCACATCACTACACTTGGCTACATCTTCACCGTTTGTGTGGCCATGGGGATCCCAGGCACATCGCTCAGCCCAGCATTTGGGTGGGGCGGTGTCCTTGGGGTCGCCCCCCATTAATCTCGGGCCCACGTGGATTGGCTTGCCTGGGTTCACTGGGTCTGCCCCTGTTGAGGCTTCTGCGCAGACACATACTGAGCAACCTGAGGTAGCAGTGCAACGGCCGATTGCAGTCGAAACTACTGTGCAGGTTGATCTGTCCCCATCTAAATCAGACACTGTCTCTGCATCCAGTAAGTCAGCGCAGGATGTTTTGCAACTGTCTGAGGGTGATGCGTCTCTCCCTTTGGGGGACCATCTATCGGATGCGATGATTGATAGGATTGTACCAGGCAAGTATGTTGACTTATTTGACCTGCTTAACAGGGAAATTGAAGGTACTGCATTGGATAAACTCGACAAGGAGGACAGGGACAGAATTAAGAGAAAGAAGCCTGACAAATGCTGGGATAATTGGCTTTCTGCATTTGCAATTTTTGCAGGTATCCTGTCCAAGGCGAAGCCGGACATGGGACCTGTATTATTCCATTACTTTGACATGATTCATCAGACCAGAATGGACTTTCCGGGCACTGCGTGGCTTTCTTACGACGAAGGTTTTCGTCGTAGGGTTGCACAGGACCCTATTCTTAGGTCGGACTTGCCCCATAGCACCTTTTGGACGCGATATATGAACTCCCCTCGGCCTACGACCGGCGAGAAGTTTGATAGTGGACACCTTATACAAAGAGCGAGTCAGGTCCCTGCTACCCGCCCCGGGGCAGGCCAGCCGGTTCAACCCCGGTTGGTCTTCTTTGAATTTAACAATAAAGGGGCATGTGGGCGCAGACAATGTCAATTTCGACATGTGTGCTCTAGCTGTGGGGGACCTCACGCAGCCCTGCCTGCCCTAAAAAATCTGGCAGCAATGGGAATAAGGAGCGGGGGGGAGCGAAACCCTCCCTACCAACCCTCGCTTCCCAAAGGGCCCTAGTCCTATAAGAGTGCCGGTACTAAGGGAGTGGCTCAGTAGCTACCCTTTACGTGATAAGGCATGCTACCTCCTTGATGGTTTTCAATTTGGCTTTCGGATTCCTGCATTTGGGGAACGATTGTCATACATGGCCCATAATCTTAAATCTGTTCGGGGCATGGAAGATGTTGTTCAGAAAAAGATTGCCACTGAACTTGAAGCCGGACGGGTCCTGGGCCCCTTTGATGCGCCACCTTCTCAGCATTTTAGAGTTTCTCCCCTAGGGGTTGCCCCAAAGAAAACCCCTGGTGAGTATCGTTTAATACATCATCTTTCGTATCCTTCGGGGACTTCAGTTAATGATATGATCCCCCAGGAACTGTGTAGTGTGCATTACACATCTTTTGATGCTGCGATCAAGATGGTGCATAGCTGTGGGCCCGGGGCAGAAGTTGGGAAGTGCGATATAAAATCTGCCTTCCGGCTTCTGCCTGTTAACCCAGCTGATTTTGAGTTGCTTGGTTTTGCCTTCGAAGGTTTTATATGGATAGGGCTGTGCCATTTGGTTGTTCGATTTCATGTTCAGCGTTCGAAACCTTTAGTTCTTTTATTGAGTGGTTTGTCCGCTCCCGGACTTGTGATTCTCATGTGGTCCATTATTTAGATGACTTTTTATTTGCAGGTCGGGCGGGTACACATCAGTGCGCTGCCCTTATGGTGGCTTTTCATGACATAGCTCATGAACTTGGCATGCCACTAGCTGTGGATAGAACTGAGGGACCTGCCACCGTTCTGACTTTTCTGGGGATCGAACTGGATACTATTCAGCAATCCAGTCGGTTGCCAGAACAGAAGCTTTCCGAGCTTAGGACCCATTTAAGCCACGTGCTTTCACTTTGTAAAGTCACCCTGCTTGAACTTCAGCAGGTTGTGGGACACCTTAACTTTGCCTGTCGCGTAGTTGCGCCTGACAGGGCATTCTTGCGTAGACTGTGCGATGCTATGGCGAGGTTGAGGCGTCCTCATCATAAGCGCAGGTTATCTGCTGCTATGAAGGCTGACTTGAGTATGTGGCTGTGATTCTTAGCTGATTTTAATGGGGTCTGCTTTTGGCGATCTGAGGTGATAGTGGCCTCTGATCTGCAGGCTCAGACCGACGCCTCTGGTGCTCTTGATTTTGGGCTGTATTTCAGAGGTTGTTGGGCTCACGGCACTTGGCCGGATGACTGGCACCACAAGGGAATCACCAGGGATCTTACCTTTTTGGAATTGTTTCCTATTGTGGGAGCGTTATGGATTTGGGCGGATCAATGGGCTAACAAGGCTGTAAAATTTTTGTGTGATAATATGGCTGTTGTTCATATTATTAATTCCCTATCTTCTAAGTCACCTTGAGTTATGTGCCTGGTCAGGGCCTTTACCCTCTGATGCCTTCAATTTAATATCATATTCCGCGCTAAACATGTCCCGGGTGTTAAGAATGACATTGCTGATGCGTTGTAGCAGTTCAGATCGTTGGCACCTCTGGTGTCCCGGGACCCCGATATTCTTCCGCCGGAGGTATGGAGGCTTGGAGGATAGAGGCTAACCGAGCCATGGGATTGGCGTTGGCTCCAAGCACCCGTCGATCCTACTCAGCCGCTTGTGCTGAGTACGCACGCTTTTGTGCCAGAGAAGGGTTCTTTACCATGTGGCCTACTTCCTCTGATCAATTAGTTCATTTTGCCGTGGACTTGCATTTTAGGGGATTAGCCCCTCGTACTATTCAGGGCAAGATGTCGGCACTTTATTATTATGCAAAGGCACAGGGCTATGAACTTCCTAATTGCCAATTTAGAATAGCTAAAATGATTGAGGGTTGGTCCTGGGAAAGGGGGAAGGTCAAAGACGCAAGGACGCCCATTTCGCCCCAGATGTTGATTAAGTTAGCTCTTACATGGTCTCAAATTTGTTCTGACCATTATGAGGCGGTGTTGTTTCAGGCAGCTTCTATTACTGCCTTCTTTGCTGCTCTTAGAATTAGTGAACTGGTTGCACGTTCCCACTCTGACCAATCTCAAGATGCCTTACAGTGGTCCGATTTGGATTTGTCAGAAGGGCAGGTTTCCTTGCGCATCAGTCGGTCCAAGACTGACCAAAGAAGCAAAGGGCAATTGATACACCTTGGTAGGTGTTCAATTGCTCATATTTGCCCTGTGTTGGCCCTGCATAATTATGCCATATTGGGGGGCAGTAATCCGGGTTATCTCTTCATACACAAGACCAGAGCCCCGTTGACCCATTTTCAATTTTGGAAGACCACCATGAGGGCGTTGGAGGCTGCCGACATATCCGGCTGGCATTTTGGTATCCAATCTTTTCGCATTGGCGCAGCTTCTACGGCTGCCGCCATGGGTATTGATTCTGTGGGTATTCAGCAGATTGGGAGATGGCGATCTCGCCAATTTAAGACGTATGTTAGGCCTTTCATCGACCGGTGATTCTGGGCCAGTCTCTTCTGTTCTTCTCATTTCAGGTGCCGTGATTGCTGAGTGGGCTCGAGTTGTGATCTGTGGCCATAGTTTTATATATTGGGCTGCGAAGTATGCTGCTCGCTCCATAGGTGGCCGAGATCTTGGCCTTGGTCGATGGGCTGAGTTGGTGTGGAGGGGAAGACAGGGGATGTGTTGGGATGGCTTTTTTGCTGCTTCCATGTTGGATCCCCGTGACCATCCACCGGCCATTATGGCTGTCCACCTTGGTGGCAACGATCTAACCCGAATGTCTGGTAAAGCCTTGATTACCCGGGTGATTGATGACCTGAGTGCTTTTAAGGAGCAATCGCCTTCCACCAAGATCCTTTAGTCGGCTATGATCCCTCGTTTATTCTGGGGCCCTTCTCATCCCCCTCAAAAATGCACAAAGCCAGAAAAGGAGTTAATCGGGAGGTGGCTCGCTTTATCATTAATTCTGGATGGGGGTCTGTTATTTGGCACCCTAGTATCACGGCCCGTCATCCTGAGTTATTTCGACCTGATGGGGTTCACCTGTCTAATAGAGGCCTCCAAATATTCCTTGACAACTTAAAAGAGGGCCTGTTGGCCGAGTTGTTCGGCTGTGTTGGGTAAAGAGACTATTTTGCGTCTCTTTTGTGGCGGTTAGGGCAAGTGGTCTTGTTATTTAAGTAGGCACCTCTGTTATACAGCACCTGTTTGGTGTTGGGCAGCCCTCATTGATAAAACTTATAAACTAGGATGTCAATTCTTATTGTTAAAAAGGAACCCCTGTTAGTTTATGAGGGCTGCCAGTGTTTATGAGAATTGAAGGTAAGATGGTGTAGTTACTGTTTGGCATCTTACCAAAGGCATTATTCATTCATGCCAGTTTAATCTCTTATTATCAAGCAGAGGTGCTAATGAATTATAACATATAATTACCTACCACTTGCCCTACGGCACAGGACCTCTTTAACTTGCAGTTATTCTTTACAGTTAATTAATGTTATAAATGAATTGTGGCCCATATTAACTCCATAAACTTTGTCTTGTGTCTTTATTTCTTCGGGGGGGGGGGCAATGGTGCTTGGTGAACCAATTACTTACTTTACCCCATGGCTCATTCTGGACATAAGTGCATATCTGTACATAACTCACTCCAGATCAAATTAAAAACTAAAACAGGACACAGAACTATACAGTGCTGGCCTAAGACAACCATTTTACAGGTGATGGTATACAAAGTTAAGTGCAAAGAAACAGTAAATAACCAGTCATGGCAGAAAACATTGTAGGTACTATATCATTTTACCTGTGATTCATTTGAATACTGTGGAGTTTGTACAAGGTTTGAGTAACTTGCCATGGCCAATTGATGAGGTGCTGAAGTGTTTATCTGTTGTGAAATTGACTATGTGACCGAGCAAGCAACCAACAGGCACTCCAGCACCTCAACAATTAGCTGCAGCAAGTTATGAAAACCTTAAATAAACACAAATAGGTTCCTCACCTGGTTAAACAACTGGACGATAGAACCCCCTGTTGATCTACTGCAAATAATACAGAGATCTACCGGGAGATCTTAATTCATCTTCTGCCCACTCTTCAGGGCTAAACCAGACATTACAGATAAGCTGTCCATACAGCTGAAATCATAATAAAGTGCTAAAAACGCATCCAGACAGACCTTTATGTCTGAGAAATCAGACCACTAAAAAAAGCCACACTAAGCTCTCAAATACCAAGGGCAAAATAAAGCAAGATAATCTACACAGCATGGGTGTTGTTGTTTGTTTGTTTGTTTGTTTGTTTTGTAAAAAAATTCCAGTCTCTTGTGACAATCATATACTTTCTGCCTCAATGAATTCCATTTTCTAATGACAGCTTCTCTGTAACATACAGTACAAGCTGGCCCTAATGTAATTCATCTTGAATACATAAAGACTGCCCACAAGCTATAAACTCCCTAAACTCCCACTTATGAGTGATAGTTGAAAATCTAACATGCTTACTTTTCAGTGCCTCCACAGTTTCACCATTTTTCTCAAAAGATTTCTGGATACTGCTGATTCTGGGGAGAAAAAAACAGCCAAAGTATTTATATATACTCTCTCTCTCTCTCTCTCTCTCTCTCTCTCTCTCTCTCTCTCTCTCTCTCTCTCTCTCTCTC